>CM036558.1:55514486-55944486 GCA_020745775.1 Theristicus caerulescens | reverse complement strand
AAGAAGAAAAAGAAGAGGAAGAGGAAGAGGAGGTGTGTGGTACCATGAGGTATTTTCCAAAGTATGACGCGTATCGATGACAAGCACACATCTGCTTTCCAAAACTTGCTCCGCCGCTGTGCTTCTTGGGCAGTGGTGCATGCAAAGCGCTCTCGTGCCTGCCCTGCGCTTGGCTTGCACGCTGGGAGAGCTGCAAAGTGGCGGCTCCGGATGGTGCAACAAGCCTGGAGCCCTTCCAAGCACAGGCTGTTTTGCACAAACAAGCAAGAAGCCCTGGGGAAATGGAGCCAAGGGAAGAGCAGAGCTCGCTCCTTTCCCAAATTGCGGTGGGCAAGAGCGGCAGAGAGAGGCAGGGCACGAGCGGCGCCTTGGAGGCGCAGGAGCAGCAGGCAGGGACCGAGCGGCAAGGGCCCAGAGGAGCCCTGACAAGGGGCTGTGCTCAGTGCTACGGAGGACAAGAAGCAACCCCCAGGGGCCACCCTGGGCCCGCCCTGGGAGCCTAGAAAGCTTCCTCCCCCCGGATGCGGGGCACGAGGGCCACCTGCGTGGAGCAGGAGCAGCAGGCACCTAGCCAAAATGGCCCAAAGCGGCCCTGGCAAGTGCCCGTGCTCGACGCTGCGGAGGAAGGCAAAAACCCCCAGAGACACTTGCTAGCCTGCCGTGGGGAAAAAAAAGCCTTCCTCCCCCCAGCTGCAGGGCACGAGAGGCCATCTTCGTGGTGCACGAGCAGCAGGCAGCAACCTAGCCAGAAGGGACGAGAGGAGCCCTGACAAGTGGTTGTGCTCAATGCTGCAGAGGAAGGCAAAAAACCCCCGGGGAGCAGTGCCAATGTGCCCCGGGGGAAAATTCCTTCCTGACCCCAGCGCTGGCGATCGGCTATTCCCCGAGCATGTGAGCAAGACCGGCCTCCTCGTCCCACAGCCTGGTCACGCCTCCCAGGAGATGCCCAAGCCCTCTTCTCCCTCACCCTGGAGCCACCTCAGGAGCTTCCGAGAGTGGCCAAATGTCCCCGGCCTGAGCGACCTTGGGGGCAAGAAGCCTCCCGGCGCCTGGCGGGAGGGACACCAGTGGCTGCTCCAAAGCACTGGCACCCCTTGCTAGTTATCTAACATCTCTGCATCCCATTTCTTACGGCTGCTGCCCCTGGCTCCATGGGGGATGAGGACGGCGAGCTCTGCAGTGCTCCTCCAGAAGGCATTCCCTTGCTCTTGCCACTGCTCTCCAGCTGAAAAGGCCTGAGAGCCTCGGGCACCTCCAGGGCTTGGTGGTTCTTCTCATCTCCTGAGGGGCTTGCGTCTGTTCCGCGAAGGCTGAAGCAGGATTTCCAGCCATCAGATGGGCTTTGAAGGTGGCCCCGCCGGGAGCTGGCCTTGCAACACAGAACCTCCAGCAGCCTCGTCCAGCCTCCGGTCTTCCTCCCTCAGTGCCCGCCGGGGCGGGGGGGCCAAGTAATTCCACCGGCTCCTCAAGGACTTTCTCTGGGATGTCTTCGGGCTGCGCCCAGGCCAGCTATGGCAGTGGGACGCGGGACGATGCTGCCTTTTATCCTTCCCCGGGGCATTGTGACTGCTGCGTTGCCGGGTGGTGGCCCTGTGACATGAGGGTGACGGGGCCCCCCCTGCGCAGCCCCGCCCGCCGCCCCTCCGCCCAGCATCCTTGGGAGGAAGGCCTTTGGGGTGCTGGCCCCGAGGCAGTCCCTGTACCCAGGAGGCCCAGGGGGCCCTGCCCTTGGTGGCCTTGCACTGGGCACAGCTGCTGGGCGTTCCTGTAAATTCATTTGTACATTCAGACAATGCAAATAAGGGCATTTATACCATAGACATTCATTTGGTTGTGGTGATGCCAGAGGGGAAGGAAAGGGCTTTGGTTTCCTCTGCACGAACTCTACAGACACATTGGGAGCGTGCATGATTTCTTCACCATTCCTTACCAATGCACCAAGGGTCAATTGCTACTACGCTGTTTATGGTGAGGGCTTCTTCTTGAAAGAATTCCGGAATTGTTTTGTGTTCTGAGCAGAAACTCGTGGCACTCCACTTGACGACGTGTTACCTCTTTGTCCCCTGCAGTTCTTCATGCAGGCTTTATTGATGGAGGGGATCTCTCTTCTGTCAGAGCTTCAGCTGGTAGGGAGGATGGGGGCTGTAGAAGCATACCGTGAGACAGAGCTTTTTCAGGCTCATGCATGCCATGAAATCCAGAATACAACGTGGACAAGGAAACCTCCATTTCTTGAGCGATGCTTTTCTGCAATCGAAATTCCAAAGACCTGACCGTCAATGTCACTCTTTCATACGTTCGACGGCAGCAAAGCGTGAAGGGTGGAGCCTGAGGGATGCGTTAAGGGGGCTTTCACCCATCAGGAGCCTGCTGGAGTCCAGCTCCATGCCGCCACGACCAGCAGATCCAGCCCTCCACCGGCCGGCCGGGCAACGGACGGGCTGTAGGGTGGGCTCTGAACACGACGCTGGTGGTGGCAGTCCAGTCACTTTCAAAAGGGATGTCTGCCTGCTGGGGAAGAAAACAGCCACAGCTGGCATTAGCTGAGCTTCCATTTTCAAAGTTGCGTGGGAGAAAGTGCCAAATCAGCCCCGATGCTGAAAAAGCTGCAAGAGACGGAACAGTGGTGGGTCAGCGCGCTGCAGTTGGTGGCAGTGCTCTCTGTGGGGATATGCTTTACTCTGCAGGAGTGTGAATAAAGGTTGCTGATGATTGTTTAAATGAATTCTGCAGGCATTTAGTGAAGAGGAAAAGGCTGTTGCTGTTCCTGCTAATAAGGAGGTGGCTGGCCAGGTGGCCATCTGATACTAGAAGGCAACTGCCTCTCTTTAAGAGGCCCTACGCGCCTGTAAGGTAGGTGCAAAGAAGGACTGAAGATTTTGCTTTTCATACGCTCCCCTGAAGCCACCTGAGAATGCTGGTGTGATGAAGTTACTGATGACATCGTTCAGATACAAAGGCACTTTTTTTTAATTAATGGAAGAAACTACGGAAAAGAGTCTTCTATCACACCCCTGGTAATGACTTTGCAAAACAGGTGCAATGAGTGCAGAAAGCTGCCAGACTATGTCTGTTCAGTTAGAGAATCTCAACATTTTGATGCCAGCTCAGTGTGACGAGTCAGGCCCTTGCATGTGTCCAAACATGGATCTGAGAGATCAGCAGGCAGAGGGAGGCTGGAGACGAATTCCCTTGCCACGAGTGCCCCGTGTCCAGAGGGCTTTAAGGAAAAAGACAGTCTTGAAGTAGCAAGGATTTCAAACGACATGGGATTTATGAGCTAAAACCTATGCTTTGGGTTACACTTGAACATGAGCTGGTAGCCAGTGCATTTTAAGACCGTGCTTTCCTCTCTGCAAAGGGCTGCACAAGGCAAATGCATGCTGACATAGCACATCCTGAAATACCTAGCTACAGCTGTGCTAGTTGCATTCCCATGCTGTAGGGGATGCAATCCCATAAATTGGGCCCCGCAATTTAAAAAGGATGTGCAGGTACTTGAACGCATCCCAAGGAGGGCACCAAAGCTGGTGAAGGGGCTGGAAAGCATGTCCTCTGAGGAGTGGCTGAGGACATGGGGTTTGTCTAGTTTGGAGAGAAGGAGGCTGTGGGGCGACCTCATGGCTCTCTGCAGCTTCCTGAGGAGGGGACGTGGAGAGGGAGGTGCGGAGCTCTTCTCCCTGGTACCCAGTGCCAGGGCGCGTGGGAATGGCTCAAAGCTGTGTCCGTCAGGGGAGGTTCGGACTTGACATGAGGAAACCTTTCTTTCCTGAGAGGGTGGTCAGACCCTGGAACAAGCTTCCTAGAGGGGTGGTCGATGCCCCATGCCGGTCAGTGTTTAAGAGGCATTTGGACAATGTGGTCCTTAATACCATGCTTGAACTTTTGGTCAGCCCTGAATTGGTCAGGCGGTTACTAGGAAAAGCTGAGTGAACACAGCACAAAATATTGCTATACTGCACATTTCCTTGGTGTCTCCACTTGTTGAATTCCATGTGAAATCCCCATTTCCATCTCCTGCATCTGAAAAGGCCATAGCAAATTCTACCAAGGCTTCATGGACCTGATCTGGTGTGGTAAGTCTTGGTGTCTTACATTAAAGTGTGTGTTAGGAAGGAAAGGGAAACTGAAGACAGGATTGTCGGAAAATTCAAACAAGTAATTGAAGGGTAAATTGTAATAGGGACAACAATACTTTTGGGAAACTGTATGATAACTTCCAAACTCCAGGAAAAGTCTTCACTATTTTTCATACCATTTTGTCAGATGTGAGAAGCACCTTTCCAAAAATACTTTGTGGCCAAAGTGTTTCTCTACCAAAACTTATAGTAGTTTAGAGATGAAGAAACATTAAGTCATTTAGTCCTCTCTCCTGCTCTTTACAGGACTAACATGTTGTCTGGAGGTATAGAATCTGTTTTTCGGTATTTCCAAGCCATACCACATCCTACAGGTCCCTTGAAGGTCTACATGTAAGGTCTAATAGATCATACCATTTGCAACTTATACTGAGCATGTGAATTTCTTTTTTCTTCTTTTGCTTCTCACCTGATCCATAGATAGTTGTTCCAGAAGAGGTTGAGCTCTGCAGCTGAAATTGCCGTGGATGTGAAATAGCCACAGCATTTACTTCTTCTTACTGTAGCCTCTTTTCTGTTTTGAAGAAGCAGGAAGGAGCTTTGAAAAAATCTTTCTGTGGAACCTCAGTGATTTCTGGTGTGGGGGTAAGTGTCCTGTGTCCAGGTGTGCAGCCCGCAGGGCACGCTCTGTGGCTGCGACTGGTGCAGGTTGGTGTGTCAGCAGAAAACCCATGTTTCTGCGTGTCTCTGGCAAGTTCTACATGAGCATACTGTAACAGGCTTCCCTTCCTTCGCCCTGATGTCAGATGCTGCCCCATCTACCGTGGTGGCAGCTCACTTAAGGGAGATGTGCCAGCATTTACTATGCACGAAGTCCCCTACCCTCGGCTATTTGATCTGTTCATTTGGCACAAGCTGCGCCAGGATGCTAAACCGTCCCTGGTGAAGGAGCCAGTAAAACCAATTTAGCGTTCCTGCTCTAACCATGAAGGACAAGTGAAACAGGATCCCTCATTTCATTTGCTCAATGTAGTAAATTTGGATACTTCTTTCTCTCAAGCCAGGACTTGTCCCAGGGTTTGTGTCTTTTCTCCCTTTCCACTGCATCTCACTGTAGCAGGCTTCTGGCTGGCTGCTGCTTGGGATTTGGCATGGGGAGTGGAGGTGATGTACTAGAAGGAAGCATTAGAGTCCTTCTGAGGTGGCTGTCATTGCTCTGCTGTTATTAATTTCTCTTAAAAGGGTCTTTGGCATGAAAGCGAATAGAATCAATGATTTCACTCAGCCAAAATTTGTCATTGAGAATGTCACACTGCAATAATTTCAGCTCCTCAGGTTACTGGGTGGTACAACAGAAGCTCATACCCAAGGTAGCGTCGATCCTGAGAATACAACAGTTCAAGTCCTGCTTCACTTCAAACGGCCAATAAATCTCACTGAATGACAGATGGTTAGGTTTCAGAAGGATGATGAAGGAGAAAATTCATAGCTGGTGCTATTCTGAGAACCCTGGGCACCACAATGACTTGATACACACATAGAGGTCGATATGGCCTTGTAAATGAGAATGAGATGGCTCACTGGGTTAAAAGAAACAAATACGTGAAAAGGTGCACAGGATCCAGCCAGTGCATAGGCTTCCTCCATGTCCTCTTCATGTGGTTTTTGCAAAGAAATGAATATAACTCTTCTTTGCAACTTTTTTTTATTTATGTGTTGTGAATCTTTCCATCATGTGATTGAACTGTAAAAATAAAACCAGAAAAAAACTCATAAAAAAGGGAAAAAACACCAGGAGAAACAAAAGATGGGCAAAAATACCTAACACAAAATCTTCCTGTGATGAAAGCAAAATGCGTCTCGCACTCTGACCTTGGTGCAACCTTACCAGAGTGACGTGGCACGAATCCATATTCTGGAGTGATTTCTTGGTACTGAAAAACAGAGAAAAGCAATCTCTGGTTGGCATCAGCGAGCAATGTGGTGCGAGAGGAGCTGGCCTGTGGAGCAAAGCAACTAGTGCTGAGGCTTCAGTGCCTGCGTAATAGATGCTTTACCTGCCTTGCTTTAGCATCAGTCTAGTTTGGTCCTGTGGGCTGTGCACCTGCAAGCACCTGGAGCAAACAAGATCAACTCTGGGAGCACATTTTCTTGTTTAGTTTCATCCAAAAGGAATATGGTTTGCATGTTGTGACTGCTCTGGGGTGTGAATCGAAGCACAGCAAGTGGGGATGGTCCAAGGATGAAGCACAAGGCCACCACAGGTGAGTGACAGTCTGTGGTTGTGATCTCCACCTATGAGAACAGGATAACAAAACGCTGCCAGAATTGCATGGAGACTCAGTTTGGCAGACTTTTAATGGTGCTTATGAACAAAAAGGTGAGGGTAGATTTATCCTATATGTGATAACATAGTTAATTTGTTTTTTACAGATGCTATCACTCAGATGTATTCAGTTTTATGTCTGCAATTTTTTGTTATTCTGGACTCCATTTGGATCAACTGTGTAAAGCCAGAATTATGAAAGCAGAACCTCAGCACACTGATAGTTAAAATCACTGCAGTAATTTTAGTTATACTCAAGCATTCATCCTTCTTTTCAATACAACATTTAAACCTAATTTAACTATGAAAAGCAACAGAAAAAATGGTGATATCTTATTCAACATATATTCTGGTTGGTTGTTCTCAGTTGTGTATTTTAAGAAGCGAGAGGGTGGTGCGTAACCAGCTACAGAACCTCCTCTTAATGTTGCGTTAATCTGTTTATAAGATTGCTTCTTTGTGTCTGCAATAGACTTACGCCTCAAGCTGCTGGTAGGTATTCTGCCAGAGTGCAGAAATAGCCCTGCTCTGCAAACTAAATCAGTTTCACTTGAATATTTTAGAGAGCACCTCGGAGAAAAAAAAATGGGAGTAAAAATATTCTGGTTAGGCATCTTTCATATGTTATATTTTGATTTGCACATAAACACATTTTTCATTTAATGACTTTTTAACTTCATAAATAAAGCAGAAATGGGTGAGAAAAATGTCATAGTACAGGCATGATCTTTGTTTCCAGAGTTTTAATTTTATTTTATATTTCTCAGTGCTCCACAAAATTCAGGTTGAAACCAAATGTCCAGACCTGGAGATCCTCCCTGAAATGATACTTCAACTTCTGCAGTTTTAGCTACTAGCACTAATGAATGTATAACGTGCTCTTTTTAGAGCAAATGGCTTGTTCCATGGTGGGCCTGTTTTCTCTAGCTTATCCTGTCATTAGCAGTCCCTTCTCTGTTACCTGCTGACAAGTGCTACGATGGACTAAATATATTCCCATCGCCAGATCTTATCAGCACATGCTCTGTGCCCTCATCTGCACATTACTCAAAAAACTCACTGGATTATAGACTATGGCACATAGCGCATACAAGACAGCTGAAAGAGTCTCTTTGCCCTCAATAAACCTCAGACCAAATTCACACATTTCTGGCTCGCTAATATAATCTTTCTGATCATTCAACTTTCCAATTTCTCCATAGGCAGATGATTTAGCAAAGACTGGTAAGAAGATTTTCCTAATGAAGTTAATTATGCACTTTAGAAGGATCTCTGTAGGTGCAGGAAAAAATCAGTGGTGTTCTGCTTGCTGCCTTCTGTTGTCTATTTTGAAATTATGTCAGCTCTCAGGCAGCTGCCTTTCCTTGCTCTGTGGTGAGTTATGCACAGCATCTCTTAGGATTAATAAATGGCTGTTCCTAATATGTTTCTCTCATGACAAACATTCCAGTACAGTCGTAAAGTGCATGACCTGATTTATTAAGATATTACAGTAAAATATTGGGACTGCTTCTATGAATAACTCACAGGAGATGTACATCTGGCATTTATAAATGCAGCGGTGTAACTGCCATGTACACGACAGATCAGCAGTGTAAAAATTATGGCATCAAAATGGTGTTGTTATCCTGGGACAGTGAAAAACATTTTAAAAATTTAAAACTTCTGAACTGATGGTCTTGAGGAATACTTGTATGGTTTCATGTTGACACCAGCATTACTTCTGCTTCCATTACAATTCACCTGCCACATCTTTTTAAATATTCATCATGGCCATCTGCCTGAACCACGCAGGCTGAACTGGATACCACGGCATCATTTGATATGCATCACAACCTCTTCTCTTTCTCCCCTTTCCTTTCAGGCACTAAGCAGCATCTACCTCGCTAGACTTTTACTTCAATCTTCTTTTTGGCTTTTCTTGGTGTCCTGGTTTTGGCTGGGATGGAGTTGGTTTTCTTCCTGGTAGCCGGTATGGGGCTGTGTTCTGGGTTTAGGTTGAGAACAATGTCGATGATACACTGATGTTTTGGTTCTTGCTAAGTACTTGCTAAGTGGTGCTCACTCTGGTCAAGGACTTTTCAGCTTCCCATGCTCTGCCAGGGGCACGGGAGGCTGGGAGGGGGCACAGCTGGGGCAGCTGACTCAGACTGGGCGGGGGCTATTCCATACCACGTGACATCATGCTCAGTATATAAGCAGGGGAGTTGGCCGGGGAGGGGTTCGGTCGCTGCTTGGGGGATGTGCTGGGCATCGGTCGGCGGGTGGTGAGCAATTGTACAGTGTACCGCTTGCTTTGTATTACTACTGTTCTATTTTTTTATTTTACTTTAGTTATTAAACTGTTTTTATCTCAACCCACGAGTTTTCCCCTTTTGCCCTTCTGATCCTCTTCCCCATCCCGCCGGTGGGGGGGTGAGCGAGCGGCTGCGTGGTGCTTAGCTGCTGGCTGGGGTTAAACCACGACACTTGGTGATGACTTTGATTCATCAGTCCAAGTTTTATCCATTTAAAAATGTTAGCTTTAAAGTTCGTAGCATGGGGGCCATAGGCAATTGCTGTCATTTGCCTTAGGAGGAGAGCGCTTCCATCCATTTGTCTAAATAGAGACTAATTTCTATCCAGAGGTTTAACTCATAGAGGGCTACAGGGAGGGGAGATGAAACCCACCCTTAACAATTACTGTGAAGGCTTACAAAGGAATCCGATTTCCTCAACAATCTTAAACGCTGGCCTCGTGCTTTAATTTTGTTCCCTGTAGGATGCGATACAATTAGAGGGATTAGGCTTGGAGTTTCTCCATTTCAAAAGGATCTTTTTTTCACTTTCACCTAATGACACTGGCTCACTAAGAAAAATGTGTGCCTTGAAACTCACATTAAAAACAAATTAAAAGTAACAGCTGCACTGAAAATTCAGAGCAAAACTGTTCATTGTCTTTGCATAGGCAGCTGCATATCAATGTTGGGTAGTACCACAGCCTACGTTACAATTAAAGTTGGTTTGTGTTGCACAGAGCCAAAACACGTGGATAGATGCATCCTCTGCCTCAGAGTATGAAACCCTAAGCCAAAGCTTATTCAAGTCAAACAGAAATTTTTATTGACTTTGCTAGTAGCTGGGACAGGCCTCAAAGGTCCAGAACTTTGAAGGAGCTTTGTAGTTCTCTCTAACTGTAATTAAAAATCCATGAAAAATGTAAGCAATTCCACCTGGTCATCTACCAAGGGCTTTTTTCTCGATTGCATCAGATTACCAGGGAGACCAACATTAACTGCATCGATCTGTTTGTGGGAACCAGGCAATAGGTTTGACACTGTTACACTCATTCATGTGGTCCTTTACCTCTCACTCCCCATAAAGACTGAAAGCTTCTGTCCAAGTTATTTTCCTCTCTTCTAGCTTACTTCTAAAACCATTTTCGTAGTCTACCTAAGTTAAATGTGTTCTATCTTAGTTATAAAGATGATAACCAAAATGGAAAGCAGATTCTGTTCATTTGCATCGTGATATGCTTCAAAATGAGCATAGACAACTTCTCCCTCTCTCTTGCCGAGTGCTGTTTACCTTTTCCAAATTCTTTATATAGGGGAGCTTTTTAAAGTAATTAATGTTGCAAAAGATGATGTCAACAGAGGGGTTTTGTTGGTTCGTGCTGTTGAATGATCCCATCTTACTGCCCTTCTGACATCTGCAGGCTAATTTTGGAGCCCAGGAACTGGCAGCACTGCTCTTTTGGATCAAGGTTTTGAGTTGTATCTTGAAGCATGTGGAAATGTGTCATGTAAACTCTACATGTTAAGCAATATTTTGATGAGTCATGTAATATAAAGCATGACTTAAAATATCTTTTCACATCTACACGACAACAATCTGGTTCAGTCTGCTTTTGCTCATCTTTATCACATCCCATTGCTCCCTGCTCACCCCTGCATCTCCATATGTCGCCATTGCCTTTCGTCTCCTACCTAGGTCATGAGGCCCAGATGCAAATAAAAAGCTTAGCAGCTTAGTCCTGCAAAGCCTACACTGCATTGCAAAGTTGGGTCTACAGGGGCTAAGAGAGTTTCCAAAGTTTTCTGAGCTCTGAGGAGTGGGAGAGAGAGAAAAGACTTGTTAACTGTGCAACCTAGACTCCCTCAGTCCCTTTGTTCAGGCAACTTTTACTATGAGCAGATGGAAACTAATAACAGGGTTTACACAGTGTATCCCACATACGTAGGACTTCTAGAATTGCAAAGCAGTTTGCTGTCGTCTAATAGCTAAGACTGGTGAGGTGCTGAGTTAATATGCCACCACCCCAGCAAGGCACTGGATGAGTCTTGGCAGGCCAAGGGCTGGCCTCCATCCCTCCTTGCAACGGGGCTGAACCTTCACGTTGCTCTTCTGAGTCCTTGTTTTTCCCTTATATTTCAGGTCACAGTTTTTCCTGTGAAATTTCCTCAATTTGCTGTCTATCCCAGTCTCAACAAATTTGTCTCTACCTGCTGTTTCATTTTCCACACTTTGCACGTCTTTAGCCAGCATGCTTTCTCACAGCATCTCCTCACGTCTCAGCCGTTATCTCAGGAGCCTGAGCCTGAGTTGTGCAGCTGGGCTGTATCAAAACCAGCCCTCGGCTCCCGCATGGCCACAGCAGCCTGGGGAGGAGGATTGCAAACAGGATCCTCGGAGTGACTCCGACTGGGGCACACCTCTGCCAGTTGCTAGGAAATGCTGAAGACAGGGATGTTTTTGTCACGTGAACGTAGGTGTAGCTAGGCGTCTTTGTGAAATTGGGACTCAGTGCCTGATGCCTTAAATCATGATTTTTCTTCTCTGGGTGGGAAGGGTAGGAGGTGAGATTGTTACCACCCACTTGTCTAGTAATAGTCTGGTATTTGAAGCGTCTACGCTGCAAAGGGAGACATGGGCTTCGGGCCCCGCTTAAAATCCCATGAAAGCGCTGCGACCCCCGTGCTAGAGGGCAGTTAGTCTGTGGTCAGTGGCAGCAGCCGTGCCTGGCTTTGCAGCAGGCACCTGCCCACATGGGGCTGCCCCAGCAGAGCTCGGGAATGGCTTTGCAGCAGCCCACACCCCAGCACAGCTTTCTACAGGCCCACTGTAGAGGCTACGAGGGAGTGTCCTGGCATTAGGTGGACCTTACTTCCCTGCAGTCCCAGTGAAATCCTGCAAATAGACCAAAAATGTGCAGCCAGGCTGGAATCTCTCGAGTTTTACAGTTTGCCTCAGAAATCCGGGTTTGTTGGCACCCCAGTCTTTTTGACAAGGGATGGAGGGATCACATAGGGGAAAACTCGATATGAATGGCTAATAGGTCTGGTCCTCATGAAGCAAACTAGTATCCCTAGCCTCCCCATGAACGCTTGAGACATCACGTCATCTTCTCTGAGTTTTTCATCTCCTGCCCTGGAGGTTAAACCGAAGGGGCAGAAGTCGAGTGCCTGCTCATGCTGTGGGTCTGCTCCCACAAGCACCTCGGACATGGGCGTCACAGCAGGGTCAGGCACAGAGCTGGACTTCCACCTGTCAGGTGGAGCCCCAGGTATCTCGCCTCAGCTCTCCCTGCTGCCAGCAAGGTGGGGTGAGATGAAGTCAACCTCACTCCAAGTCTGAGGTGGTGTAACAAGAAAAAAAGACTTTCTAGGAAGATTCCTCTTTTTCCTTCCTAAAAATGCCCATATCTTTTAATCTTGTTTTTGGATTTTAGAAGCATTTTAGCAGATACTGGCTAACAGGATAAAGGTTTTTTTGGCAGATGTGAAGGGAAGGATCAGAAGAAACTTGTTTCGTGCTTGACATACAGAAGCAGTGAAGGCTTCAAAGATTCACGGGTAGATACCAGCCATACTGAAATAATTAGCTTTGCATGTATCACTGCTCTGACCCATGCCTCCGCACCATTTCTCAGCAGCCCCCCTGAGCTCCTTGTTAAGGTGCACGTCAGCTCTGGCATAGTGAAACTATTGACACTTGCACTTACGTTACTTACACACTTAAATTTATTTAATGCTCATCTACTATTCTATTAACCTTGACCAGAAATTATTCCCTTGATGTCAAAGGGCACATGACTGGATCCTTTGCTTCAAAAGAAAAGTAAGAGGGTTCCTGAAAATACTGGTTTTGGATGATGCTACACTGAGGGAAAGAGAAATCAGTGCACAGTGAAAAATATTCACCGCAAGGTTCTACTCATGTCTTTTCTGCAAATCCTTACCCCATCCACTGAAAATCTTTATTCTAGTCCAGCACCAAGGGACCTGAGCCTTCAGTCTGCTCTCTGACCCTGTTCCTCATTTTCCTTAGAGTGACAAATTTTATTTTATCTCCCTGTTTTACTGGTGTTCAGGGAATACAGAGATGAATATGAAGTCCATGATCTCCCTCTACAGAGCAATGCATTCATTATTGATTATACAAGATGTATTCGTCTAAAGGCATTTGCAGGTTTTTTAAATTTAATTGATATGTAATAGTCATTAATTAATTGGTGATTAAGATTTACTAAAGGCTTTCCTTCTAAAAGCACTGTTTTTAAGAAACATAGAGTTAGAAGACACCATTACTGTGTAGTTAGCTCTCCCGTCTTGCTGCATGCCATTTCTGAGATTCAAGGGGGAGAAGAGTAGCAATGTGTGAACATTTCTCAATACTGTTTTGAAGAGGGGAAAGGGAAGGAAGAAGGTGTTAGAATTTAATTTGGATAATGTATAACTTTTACCAAGGCTGCCTCTGATAAAAGATGCAAAATGCTGCGAAAAGATGCTTCTAAAATAAGACTAGCATAACATTATTAGCTAAAGACTTTTTTTTTCCTCACAGTGTGAGAAAAATCACTGTCTCACATGCCAAGGACTAGGAAGCCTGCAACAGTTACAGAGTTTGGTTCCTATAGTGACTGTTATAGCAACTGTTAGCATCCAAAGTGTCTTTTCATCTAATGATTGAAATAGTTCAGAAAAATCTCCTTCCAGAGACAGTTGCTGGATGAGTGGAGTATTTATTATCATGCATTCATCTATAATAAGGTGATACAGATCAGAAATGGAGTCTAGGGAAGGGCCAAAGAAAGTTTTGTTGGGATCTGGATGCGAAGGCTACCTTGCCTCCAATCTCTGCTGTTTGCCTATAGCTCTTTTAAACGCTGCAGAGATACGTTTCTGGAAAAAATGTAAACCAACCTGGAACACAACTTTTCAAATATGATGAAGAATACACTAGCCATATCTAAATAACAATCTCTTAAGCCAGTCAGGCCATTTACAGGTAGGACTGTTTTAATTGACTCCAGGGACTGCTTCCCCCTGCATCTGTCTGGGACACCTTTGGGATGAATAATAATATAACTGGAGCCATTGTAAATGGAAGATTTTCTTCCTGCAAATAGAAATGTATGTTGCAACTTTTCAGTGTGCTGCTCTTACTAATTTTGATGAGAGAAGTGCTGGTATTCCCAAAGCTCTGATGCAGAGCACAGGCATGAAATTCTGTTTGGGATTCCTTGGAACAATTTATGGATTATGGTAAGAGAAGTCAGGACCAATCTAGCTCAATTAAGAACAAACCGTGTGTTAAGAAAGAAGAGTGGAGAGATTTGAATAAGGATCCTTGATAATCAAAAGCTAGGGGTATCTTCAGAGAGTCCATAGGTTTAAAACCTGACTTTTGACTCAATGATTTAAAGCAGCAGATGTTACAATTTGACAGAGTCTCGAGAGGGGGTGCCTTTTTGAAGTTTGGATTAATCCTTTGCTATGTATGGTGTACAGTTTTCATTATTAAAGTGCCTCTCCTGTGGCCAGACGTCACATCATTCCCTACAGACCCTGGCTTTTTAGGACATGCCTGGTGGGTCTGGGGCTAGTAGCAACAGCTGGGCAGCACTGCTCTCACAGGCGATCTTCTGGATCCCTCCAAGCAGATCCCTGCTTGCTCTAAATTGTTATCGCTTCCTTGAAAGCAATGAGCGTCAAGACAAGATGATCCGCTGCAGGAGAGGAGGCTTCCAACCTCCATAGCCCAGCTCCAGGTGACTAGGAGGAAAAATCTACTGGTATTTAGAAAACACTGTGTCAGAAATTAAACCAGTGCAATTAGTTTGGTTTTACATACATCTGTCTTCTTGAAGAAAAACAAATCCTATGACCTTCGTAATAAACTAAATGTATTTATTATTTTGCATGTATATATTATCTTGCATTTCATGGCCTGTTTAAATTAGGGTCACACACAATCAGAATAGTTATGGCTAGTCATCTTTCTCCAAATTTTAAACATTTCGGCATTAGGATTACCCATCTTTCACTACACCCCTCCTTCCGGCCCACATGAAGGGTGGAAGCGACGGCACTGTGCAAACGCGCATTAGCACTAGGAATAAAAACGGAGAGGCTAGATGATGCTGTAATGTGCTTGCAATGCCATTTTCAGCCAATTCATGAGCAGAGAGTCATTTATGGAATCAAATTGATGCCACGCAACTGTTCCCTTCACAAGCACCTAACTTGTGAGAGGAACTCACCACTGGTGAGGCATTCCCCAAAGAAGGCAAGATTGTGGTGGAATGGCTTTAAAGAAGAAAGAAAAAAGAGAGAGATTAAGTGTCACAATATTCATTTTTATTGTTATGCAAACGAAAGGTGTGATTTTCTAGATTCTTACTGTAAATGCTAGGAATATTTTAAATACATTTGATGGGAAAGAGAAGAGGAGGGGTATGGAAAATTGCGTATGAAGGAATACACTTTTTAAGCAAAGAGGCTGGCTTTTCTTTCAGGAGAGATCCAAAGGGTGTCCTACAGAAAGCCTTTCTGTCCTTTTTACATGCCAGTTAAAAGAGCAGATATTTCTGATTCTGGCCTGTGACCTTCTGACTGAGAAGATGAAATGTGTCAAGCACATCCATGCCCAGATTTTGCAAAAGCAATTTTCAATCACCTCTGGATGCTGACCTCAGATAGAGTGAAGGAGCCTGAATTTCGGCTAAGAGTGGTTGGTACTTTTCAGAAAAATTACGTGCTTCTCAAGAGTCTTAGTTTGGGAGCCTCTTTTTTTTTAATTGTGTTATGGGAGTTTTTCCTACTTAGGTGGGAAAACTCATACGGTGGGAAAGCTTATATGTTTTCAGCATGATTCTCCAAAATTCATCTTCTGCACTATTCCCTGTGTTTTGAGTTTAAAACCTGACACATCAGGATGAGGCCAATCAGAGCACGAGTATCCTATTCAGCATTCATTTCCAATGCTGGAATCAGTACTGTACATGCAGCCTATCAAGATACTGTTGCTGCCCAAACGATACAACGTAAAGCCAATTTCTTTGTGCAGCCCCTTTTGCAATGGGTCCAGGTTGGAAGTTACCCTCACCGGGAGAGGGAGCCGTGGATCCCTGCAGCTCTGGCCACACAAAAACTCATTCCTGGATCTCAAGAAAGCTTGTCCTTCTCATCACCCTAGTCTTTTCCTCAAGTTTGTATTTTATTGACGCTCCAACTGTGTAAAAAATAAAAAAGCCTGGTATTAACTAAGTGGTACTGAATTACTCACTCCTACCCCCACCTGCTAACCCTAAGGGATTTTGGATCTCTTGTCATATCTTCTTACCTACTTGCGCAGCCTCAAACCTGGAAAGATTCACCCAAAGGCAGCAGTAATTCCAGGTATCCTCTCTCTAGCATTTTTTTTTTCTCTATTTGAAGCTCATTTCTCTAATTCCTTCTTTTTCAAGGAAGAGGACTTGGAGGAGGGAAGGAGCACACCTCCCTCCTGCAGAAGCCCAGCACAGACATCCGTGTCCCATGGGTGCTACCCAGGAGTGAATTTCATACAGCAGCATCACTGGTGCTCATTCTGCAAGTGAGCTCTGCAGTCTCCTCGTTAGTGCTGCTTTCCCACGTAAGGCTTGTTTTGGGAGGTTTCAGAGCTCGGGGTGTTGACCCGGCTGTTTGCTGATTGAAGTCAGTGGCAGGACAGACCTCCAGGGGAACAAAGTGGGGCCAGTGCTGAGCACTGCCTACCTGTATGGAGCTCTGTGAAACTGGATAGGTTCAAATAACGAAGCTGAAATTGAAGGGCACCTTTCAGATAAAGTGCTTCCCAGCGATGCAACTGGTATTCGGTGCCAGAATGTAAGTACAGGTTCAACATATGTTAGCATGTTAATGACTGAGTTAATCTGAAGTTACGGCAGTGAAGGAGAATGTAGAAAAAAACCTCACAATCTATATTTCACTTTAATAACGAGAATTTTAATTAAAAATAAATGCATAAGTCTTTAAATATAGAACATGTATGTTTTTTTAACTTCAGATGGTTATTAAAAATTTCCTCTGGACTAGATTTTTACAGGCGGGGCTGGCACCACATTTATCTTATGAAAACATTTTTTCTTTTGACGTGTATTTTCCACTGTGTTCCTTACTTTCCCTGTCTTGTGATTCTGACAGGCATCTCTCCTCTCTGTGACCCACATCCAAAGAGCAGTGAGACCTACAGAAACTGCCCTGATAATTTAGCTAGTTTTTTACTGCCCATTATATGCTGACCTAAACTGCAAGTATAGTACCAACCTGTCATTTGTAAAAGGAGATTTAAAATTCAGGTCCTGTACAGCTGAAATCATTTAACTTCTCGTGTTGCTTTCCCATGATTGCTAATCTGTTTGTCTCGACTGGCATTGAATTTGGGTCCACACATTCTGCCTCCCAAAATCCGCAATTACAGTGCGATTTCAACTCCCGGGCTGTCCTGCAGCTTCATTTGAATAATCTTCATTTCCCACTCCAATTTGCCACTGCTGTGACTATTAAAGTCTTTTATCTGCCACGTCTGGGGTGTGAGTTGTGAGTCTCCGTACGCTGCTGTTTGCAGAGCTCTGAGGTGAAAGTCGCTGTGTTACTCCAAAGCAATTGATATCTATATTGTAATTATCATTGCAGTGGAGACAGCTGCAAGACACCTGACATTTTTTTTGTCTTATCGATATTGTGAAATTGACTCCTATGGACTCATGTCTTCTAATTTTATTGCTTTACACGAATGAAGAGTGCTCAGAAAAGCAGAAATGTGTGATGAGAAACCATGCTGTTGATGAGTCAGAAGAGATGCAGATTTCTTCTTTTTCTGACTAACATTTTGGGTGAACAGGGATCGTCACCTGGCAAAAGTGGTGACGTAGCAGTAGTGGTAATACTTACCTTATCCCTCCCCCTTAGAGATTGTATGTTCAAAAATCACCACTCCACTAGGAGTATTTTTCAGTGAATGAACTGATCATCCCTGCTATTCGAGAGTAAAACTGAAGTGAAATCTCATTTTAAAAATAACACCAAATAAACAATAACACAAAAAATATAAGGAGAAAACAAGCAGTGTAAATTGTCGTAAAAGTCTTCATTTTTAAACATCGTCTATTTCAGACTAAGGTATCAGCAACGCAGAGAAAGAAATTTGCTTTAAAATACATCTTCATGGGGAAGTTTTCTCTTAAGAGAGATTAACAATAAATGTTATATGTGACAGACAGGGAGCATAGGGAGATCAGCCTGATTGTTTGCTGGTGATTACTTTCCAAAATCTAGCTGATGGAGAGTAACACGCGCATTGATAAACCGCCCAGTGAAAAAGCCATTGCTGGCTGTTGTCCAAGGCCATTAAATGGGGAAAAGCCAGCGCAGGTTGACTGACTGAGGAGGAAGAGAGCGGCCGTATGGCTGAGTACAGCCCACACATCTTCATGCTCCTCATCCGCCAGCATGAAAAAGCATTTTTGGGCTTGGCGGTGAGGGATCTACTAGTGTTATATCGGACAAGTGGGGGAAAAAAGGCATGGGAGGGTGTCTTCCCTCCCCCAATAGCCCAAATGCAATAACATACTCTGGTGGTGCTACGCACTACCTTGGTTATCCTTTGGTGAAGAAAATGCACAAGTAATCAAAGTTAAGACCACCTCTTTTCATGATTTTTTTATTATTAAAGTGGTGTGATCCTTTTGGAATCAGACGCCAAACGGGCTGGAAAGAAAAACTCTGAAGAAGATGTGAAAAATTACTTCAAAGAATTTGGGAGCCCTGTGCACGCTGGGATTTTGTTTTGATCTTTCACCAGCCTAACAAGAGAGTGCCTGCGATCTCTCGGATAAAACAGTTTCCTTGGTTGCTATGATGTATTCTCTTTGTTTTTCTGGTTTGTATTATTTTTCTTTTTAAAAGATGCTTATGCGAGAATTAACTAAGCACCTACCTCTATATAGGTCACAATTTTGTCATAAACATCGTTACTGCTGCAGTCAGTTAAATGTGTTAAATGTTAAATCTGCTTCCTAATATTACAGGAAAATGTGTCACACAGGTCTGGGGCTGGACGGACATCAGAAATACAAGGTCTCAGGAAATATAGCTGGACTTAGAAGCTGTACGAGACATTTTCTTTTGGCCAGTACAAGACCTTCCGGCTTGTGTTTTGTACCAATCTGAAAAATCAATGAAAAGTATTACAAACATAGAACAGCTCCCTATAGAAGAATATAAGTGCAGTCTCAGAGCCCGGAGCCTCAGTGTTTTGCTTTGTATTGCTTTGTGGCAGCTGCCACTGAGTTTCTACTCGCCAAATCAGGGAAATCCGTGCCTGGCCAAACAGCAGAAATAAATGCCAGACGTGAATTTGCGGCCATGGTATCTAGGAAAGCTGACTTTGCTAACCTTGCGCGACCAGTGCTGAGCAATTCCGTATCTGGAAGATTTTGGGGTGTCAAGGGAGGACGGAGACTTTTAGTGTGACTGTCCTCTAGTTTTGACCGCAAGCTGTCATTTCAGGAACGCGACCAAAAACCTGAAACCCGTCTGGAGCCAGTTTATCGCTGTCGGCTGCTACACCAAGACGGGAGTGAGCGACGGATAGGAGGAGGATGCCGAGGGCAGCGCAATGGCAAGCCAAGGCGTACGGCTTGCATTCAGCAGCGTGGGCGCCGTGAACCCAGCACGGCCGCGCCAGCAAGCCCTGCTTGGGCCCAGCTAGGGGTGCGGGTCCCTGATCGCAGCACCTAACTACCATGCTGATGGCCCCAAAACCAGACTGAAAGGCGTCAAAGGAGCTTGGAAACCGGGAGCGACTCCGACCCGGTGGAAATTTCTAGGGAAATATGCAGGTGCCTCACGCTCTCCAGCCGTACGAGGGGGGCTTGCGTCGGTGGGGCACATGGCCATCAGCCGCCGCTTCTGGAAATCTTCACCCCTGTTTTCTCTCTTCATGTTTTTCATTACCTAGAGGAATGGCCTCATCTCCCGGGGACAGCGCTGCCCGCCCGGCGGGGGGCTCCACAGCCGCCTCCCCGGGGGGCCGGGGGCGAGCCGCGGCTCACCTGAGGCGGCAGCGGTGGCCCCGCCTCTCCCCGCTGTGTCTTTAAGGCCCTCCTCCTCCTCCTCGCCCTCCCTCCCTCCCTCCATCCCTGCCTCGCCGCCGCCGCTCGCCTCCGCCGGGCTCTGCCTCGCCCGCCTTTCCCCCCCTCGCCCTCCCCATCCCCGCCGCCAGCCATGGCTGACATGAAGACCGGCATCTTCGCCAAAAACGTCCAGAAACGCCTCAATCGCGCCCAGGAGAAGGTGCGCAGCGGGGCGGGAAGGGGAGGGTGGGGGGTGGCTGGGGGGGGAGCGGCCTCGCCCCGGCGGGCAGGAGGAGGAAGGGGACGGCGGCGGTGCCCGGGGTCCGTGAGGGGAGGCGGCGCCGCTCCCCGCCGCTGCGGCTTCCCCGCTCCCCGCCGCCGGCGCGGCGGCGTTCTTATGTAACCGGCCCATTTCGCGGCGCCCGCCGCCCCCCGCCCGGCCCTGCCGCGGCACCCCCGCGTCCCGGCGGCGGGTCGCTCCCCTCCGGGGACCCGGCGCTGCGGGCGGCGTCCACCTGCCGCAGGGTCGAGCGAGCCGCCGCTTCCTCGCCCCTCAGGCGGAGCGGGGCTGCCGGCGGGGGTAGGCCGAGTGGCTGCGCACCGCACCGCGGCGGGGTGGCCGGGCTGCCGCTCCGGCCCGGGCGGGAAAATAAGGGTTTGCCTCGCCTCACCGCCCGCCGGCAGCCCTCCCTCCTAAGAGGATTGCCTTTCCTTTAATATCCGCGCCGGCTCATCCCCGGCTGGAGCGATCCCCCGCGGCAGCTGCGGTGTGACAGAAACCCCCTTCGCCTGACAGAAAGCCGCGGGGGGCCCAGAGGCGGCGGGGATGGCGGAGGCCCGCGCCTTCAGTAGCAGCCGCTTCGGTTTTGGGGAGCTGGGCAAAATGTCAGGAGGCTGGGCAAAATGTTGTGCAGGCGATGATGTTTGTTGCTCAGAAAACTCGGTGCCGATTCTTGGCGTTACTGTAGCCTGGAAATGAACAAGAGGCAAAGTGGGGGAGAATTTGCAGGAGTTTCTGATAAAAGATGAGGGCCTTGTTGGCCATTGTTTATTTTCTTCAGCTTCACTAATAAAAGCCGATAAGTATAAATGTTCCATACAAATAACTCCTGTTTAGCTGTTGGGTGTCTCGGAACAGGACCATAGATAGAGACATTAAACCAAGCATTTGTGTATGACTATAGGCAGCATCCGTATCAGCTGTTAGTATGGTTTGCTATAAAGCTGTTCTCTGCATGAATTTGGGAGGCACAGTTGTCAGCAAGCGTTTCAAGCCCTCTCTTTTGAGGGCTAATAAAACCGCAAGCGTTGCAAGCCCTCTCTTTTGAGGGCTAATAAAACCTTTGTACCCCTCTAGCGTGTATGCTTTGTTGTTAACATGCTCTATGTAATAGGGCTCTGGAGAATTAAGAGATTGTTTTATGACCACTGTTTCTCATACTTCACTTGTCTATAAATCCCCACTTCCTTTTTGCCACGCATGGAGCTCTGTGCAGCTCTAAGGGAATAAAAATTGCAACGATTAATATGTAGAAAAGTCTCATATGTAATCATGTCATTATTTAAGAATCTAATTGCTGAGGCTGTCACAGGCAAGTGGTGGATTTTCAAATACTCCTATCTAGCTCACAAGGTCATAAAGTACTAGACTTTTCAATACCAAAGTCATGCTGCATATCTATTCTTGCAGGTTTGGGCTGCAACTGTTTTCAAGTAAAACACATAATGTGCTCTTCAATAGTTTGAAGAGATCTGATGACTTTATGGTGTGAGTTGAGCTGGGTTGGTTGTTGGAGTAGAAGCCATTTTTAAATGCTATGCGTTTACGTGTGTCTTTGTTAGTGTTGTTACGATTAACTGTCTGGTAAAGTATTGGTGTAAGTCTTAAAAATCAGATGTATGTCTTAAAAGTCGGATGTAAGTCTTAAATCCTTCCACGTGTGTCTATTCAAACATGGGAGGTCTTGTTTGCAGATATGTGTGGGCATATCAGAGCCTTAATCTGAGTACCTGAGGTCTTGGTGTCGTGGCAAAGATGGCTCATGCACCAGCCCCAGGGTGGCTGTGCTGAGCCTGACGGACACCTTGGCTGCAAACCAGGGGTGCTGCTGGGCTCTGATGGCTGGGCTGCTCTACCTTTGCTGCGGTGACCAGCCATGCTAAGAAGGGGAAAATCTGTCTGCTTTGATCTGCATGTATTGCAGTCAGGCATCTGGCAATTTTGGCCTCACTATGGCATCTGTGGTGGTTGTTTCTTATGTCAGTGGGTCTAAACATTGCTTATTTACAGGGAATAAAAGCTGTTAGGGGCCTGACACAGAGCAGGTCATAGTACCATGTAGCTCTGTATCCTTGCTTCCCTCTTCATGGCATGCATGTATAGTTACTGTGTGAGCAGTGTGCATCTATTCTCTTGTGCCAACGCTTCTGGTTAGCTTTGAGTCCCTTCATGGTTATACAACATAAAATCCTTCATTATTTTTGCTAAAACTTTACTTTTATTTGTTTTTTAAAGGCCCCCAAATGAAAGTGATACAGAATGGTTGTTTTTTGTTAGTTTTCTTTGGGTACTTGATGACAAGAAGTAAATTGTATATAGGAGTTAAAAGCCTGATTTATCTGATTTCTGATGGTGTGAATAGGATGGCATTGTGACAGGTGTGTAATAGCACACTGGCTTAGAGATTTGAAATACATTCTGAGTTGTTTTATCTTGTTGCTTATATTGGTTTTGGGCACCTTCAGATTACTTAATGTGTCCTTAAAGTCAATTGTGTTTATAAAGCATTTATGCATACTTTTCTATTATGTGTTATTGATGTAACATACGTATTAAAAACATGGAGCAGCTGTAAAACATAAACCTTCATCTATGGAAACTATTTTTCTAATGATGCTATCATTATCTTCAGCTCCTTGCAGCCTAGGAGAAATTTTAGTTGTATGGTGTACGTAGTGCATGTGCCCATATACATGTGTGTATATGACAAAAGCTAAATAACTGACGTGAAAACATCTCATGTTGTGCAAATCTATCTGTCTTGCGTTAGAAGTGTTAAATCTGAGAGTTACATGAACACATCCTTTGATGCTATTTTCCTAGTTTAAACAAAAGCAATCATCCATCTGTGGTAGAGCAGACTTGATAACGTAAATAATGTTGTTTTTTCTTAGAAGATTCCAGAAATATTTAGATTACTCTAGAGTGTGGAAATGGGTGAGGTAAATGTGTCAATGGCTTGATATGGCAAATGACATTAAAAAAATAGCGTAAGGCTAAAGAAAGTAAGAAATCACGCACTTATTCATGAACTGAAGTGCTAATGAGGAGAAGGCAGCAATTGTCCAAAATGGGCTGTACCAGGCTAGTACTCAAAATGAAATGCGATTTTAAACAATGAGAAGTAATAATTGGTCACTCGATTTTTCACATCATCCAGAAGATGGTACTTTTGGTGGTAGCACATGTGCCCTGGCACCCTGATTTTGAATCAATGAGTGTCCCATGTACTAAATTACACTGCTCTTCACTGCATTTCTTCAATGACTTTTCTGCCAAAATTCAGGAAGCGTGGATGTGCTGAGCTTCCAGTATCTGCTGGAAGTTGCCAACCGTGAGCTGAAGAATCTGGATTAAAGTTTTAAAAGCATTAGAACAACTTAGGAGCCTACATCCCAGTCATAAAAGTAAATGAAACACTGACATTCTTGAATGTCTCTTTATAGTGAAACCTGAACAGATGTATTGGTAACCAAGGCTGGCTGAGTCAGTTCTGAGGACAAGATTACTTGGATGAAAAGGCTGAGTTTGTATCCCTAGATCCCACTGGAAATTTGAATTTAAGCTGCTAACCCAGTTTGTACCACTAGTTATCTCCTTGTCCTTCCCTTTGTAACCCAACACCTCTAAGTGAATAGAATAGAATAGTTCAACTGGAAGGGACCTGCAATGACCATCTAGTCCAACCGCCTGCCCACTTCAGGGCTAACCAAAAGTTCAAGCATGGTATGATGGGTATTGTCCAAATGCCTCTTAAACACTGACCAGCATGGGGCATTGACCACCCCTCTAGGAAGCCTGTTCCAGGGTCTGACCGCCCTCTCAGGAAAGAAAGGTTTCCTCATGCCAAGTCCGAACCTCCCCTGACGGACGCAGCTTTGAGCCATTCCCACGCGCCCTGGCACTGGGTACCAGGGAGAAGAGCTCAGCACCTCCCTCTCCACGTCCCCTCCTCAGGAAGCTGCAGAGAGCCATGAGGTCGCCCCTCAGCCGCCTTCTCTCCAAACTAGACAAACCCCATGTCCTCAGCCACTCCTCAGTGGACATGCCTTCCAGCCCCTTCACCAGCTTTGCTGCCCTCCTCGGGATGCATTCAAGGACTTTCATATCCTTCTTAAATTGTGGGGCCCAGAACTGCACACACTACTCAGGGTGAGGCTGCACCAGCACCAAATACAGCGGGATAATCACCCCTTCTGACCGGCTGGTTATGCTGTGTTTGATGCACCCCAGGATGCAGTTTGCCCTCTTGGCTGCCAGGGCACACTGCTTACTCCTCTTGAGCCTCCTGCCAACCAGCACCCCCAGACCCCTTTCTGCAGGGCTGCTCTCCAGCCACTCCTCCCCCGGTTTAGACTTGTGTCTGGTGTTACTTCATCCCAGGTGCAGAATCTGGCATTTGGTCTTGTTCAATGTCATGCCATTGCTGATTGCCAGTGCTCCAATCTATCCAGATCCCTCTGCAAGGCCTCTTGTCCCTTGAGGGAGTCAACAGCACCTCTCAGTTTAGTATCATCAGCAAACTTGCTAACTTCTGCCTCCAGATAATTGATAAAAATATTGAACCGATTTGGGCCTAGCATTGAACCCTGAGGAACACGGCTGGTGACCAGTCGCCAGCGAGATGTAGGTGTGTTCACTGCAACCCTTTGCGCCCTGCCCTTCAGCCAGTTCTTCACCCAGTGGACCAAATACCTGCTCATCTCACAGCTGGACAACTTGTCCGGAAGGATGCTGTGAGGGACGGTATCAAAAATGGTAATCCAGAGGAACTACACCCACTGCCTTCCCTTTACCCACTAGGTGGGTGACCCTATCGTAGAAGGATATAAACTTAGTTAATCAGGACTTTTCTTTTGTTAATCCATGTTGACTTTGCCAGATGATTGCCTTGTCCTTTAAATGCCTTTCAATAGCACCCAATATTATATTCTCCATAATTTTTTCAGGTACTGAGGTTAGATGAACAGGTCGGTAGTTTCCTGGTTCTTCCCTCACACCCTTCTTGTAGATTGGAATTATGTTGGCTAGCTTCCAGTCAGCAGGGACCTCTCCAGACTCCCAAGACCTTTTGTAGATGATTAAGAGTGGTCCTGCTGTAACATCTGCTAGCTCCTTCTGTACTCTGGGATGAATCCCATCAGGCCCCATGGACTTGCGCACATTCAGCTGATACAGCTGGTCCCTTTCAATTTCACTATCCACAAATGGAAAGTCACTGCTGCCACACTTTTGCTCCTCCAACTCAGAGGACCGGCCAACCCAAGGTAGCCTCATGGATGTTAGCTCTGGTGCAGAGAGAGGATGGGTGACAGGGGTGGTCTCTGGGCTGCAGGGTTGGTTTCTGCTGTGGCCTGAGAAGAGGAACAGCACAGGGCATGTCCTTGGGAGCTGAGTGGCATAGGAGGGGCCAGGGACGCCCAGCAGCTGTGCCCAGTGCATGGCCACCAAGGGCAGGGCCCCCGGGCCTCCTGGGCACAGGGACTGCCTCGGGGCCAGCACCCCAAAGGCCTTCCTCCCCAGGATGCTGGGCGGAGGGGTGGCGGGTGGGGCTGCGCAGGGGGGGCCCCGTCACCCCCATGTCACAGGGCCACCACCCAGCAACGCAGCAGTCACAATGCCCCGGGGAAGGATAAAAGGCAGCATCGTCCCGCGTCCCACTGCCATAGCTGGCCTGGGCGCAGCCCGAAGACATCCCAGGGAAAGTCCTTGAGGAGCTGGTGGAA
The DNA here is from genome assembly GCA_020745775.1 of Theristicus caerulescens. Lineage (NCBI taxonomy): Eukaryota > Metazoa > Chordata > Aves > Pelecaniformes > Threskiornithidae > Theristicus > Theristicus caerulescens. The sequence goes on along the minus strand of CM036558.1, from coordinate 55,918,694 downwards.
TTACTTGGCCCCCCCGCCCCGGCGGGCGCTGAGGGAGGAAGACCGGAGGCTGGACGAGGCTGCTGGAGGTTCTGCGTTGCAAGGCCAGCTCCTGGCGGGGCCACCTTCAAAGCCCATCTGATGGCTGGAAATCCTGCTTCAGCCTTTGCGGAGCAGACGCAAGCCCCTCAGGAGATGAGAAGAACCACCAAGCCCTGGAGGTGCCCGAGGCTCTCAGGCCTTTTCAGCTGGAGAGCAGTGGCAAGAGCAGGGGAATGCCTTCTGGAGGAGCACTGCAGAGCTCGCCGTCCTCATCCCCCATGGAGCCAGGGGCAGCAGCTGTAAGAAATGGGATGCAGAGATGTTAGATAACTAGCAAGGGGTGCCAGTGCTTTGGAGCAGCCACTGGTGTCCCTCCTGCCAGGCGCCGGGAGGCTTCTTGCCCCCAAGGTCGCTCGGGCCGGGAACATTTGGCCACTCTCGGAAGCTCCTGAGGTGGCTCCAGGGTGAGGGAGAAGAGGGCTTGGGCATCTCCTGGGAGGCGTGACCAGGCTGTGGGACGAGGAGGCCGGTCTTGCTCACATGCTCGGGGAATAGCCGATCGCCAGCGCTGGGGTCAGGAAGGAATTTTCCCCCGGGGCACATTGGCACTGCTCCCCGGGGGTTTTTTGCCTTCCTCTGCAGCATTGAGCACGACCACTTGTCAGGGCTCCTCTCGTCCCTTCTGGCTAGGTTGCTGCCTGCTGCTCGTGCACCACGAAGATGGCCTCTCGTGCCCTGCAGCTGGGGGGAGGAAGGCTTTTTTTTCCCCACGGCAGGCTAGCAAGTGTCTCCGGGGGTTTTTGCCTTCCTCCGCAGCGTCGAGCACGGGCACTTGCCAGGGCCGCTTTGGGCCATTTTGGCTAGGTGCCTGCTGCTCCTGCTCCACGCAGGTGGCCCTCGTGCCCCGCATCCGGGGGGAGGAAGCTTTCTAGGCTCCCAGGGCGGGCCCAGGGTGGCCCCCGGGGGTTGCTTCTTGTCCTCCGTAGCACTGAGCACAGCCCCTTGTCAGGGCTCCTCTGGGCCCTTGCCGCTCGGTCCCTGCCTGCTGCTCCTGCGCCTCCAAGGCGCCGCTCGTGCCCTGCCTCTCTCTGCCGCTCTTGCCCACCGCAATTTGGGAAAGGAGCGAGCTCTGCTCTTCCCTTGGCTCCGTTTCCCCAGGGCTTCTTGCTTGTTTGTGCAAAACAGCCTGTGCTTGGAAGGGCTCCAGGCTTGCTGCACCATCCGGAGCCGCCACTTTGCAGCTCTCCCTGCGTGCAAGCCAAGCGCAGGGCAGGCACGAGAGCGCTTTGCATGCACCACTGCCCAAGAAGCACAGCGGCAGAGAAGGTTTTGGAAGGCAAATGTATGCTTGTCATCGATACCTTGTCATACTTTGGAAAATACCTCATGGTACCACACACCTCTTCTTCTTCTTCTTCTTCTTCTTTGGTGTGTGGTCGGTCCTGATCCTCATCCTTCACGTTCTCGCTCTTCAGGAAACAGGGACTGCTTGGCCTGTGTTTCTGCAGCTCTGTGGCTTGCCTTTGCCAGGCTGCAAGGGAGGCTTTTTCAGGCTAAACGGAAGCGCATCAGCCTGCTCCTGGCTCCACATGAGCATTGCGTTAGTGCTTGTGAGCATCGGCTCTGAGACAGAGTCAGAAAAATACAAATAAAAGAATATCCTGTTTCCACTTGTAACCTTTGTGTGGTGTGTCCTTGAAAGTGTTTTTGGAGCTGAAAAACGCCTGGCATTTTAGGCAAATAACAGTCTCAGTGTTATTTGAGTCATGGCGAGTGTGGGGAATAGAACAGTTATGCTATGTTATGCCTGGAGTTATGGATGCCAAGCCATTGCCGAGGCCTGAGGGCTCCGTCGAGGAGAGCAGCTCTCTGCAGTGCAGGGCCCAGGCCCACCCAGGAGACAGGGGCAGAGGCGGGCACCCCTACAGCATGGCTCAGGCAGGGACTGAAGGCCCCAGGCCCAGCTGAGACACGTCCCCTGGGCCCTTGGCTGGAGACGGTGGGGGTGGGGTCCCGGGGGAGGCCGGTCCCAGCCACTGAGGCCTATGAGCACCCCCAGGACCCTGGCAGAAGTCGGCTTGTGCTGCTCATAGGCTGTCCTGGAGACATTGATGGTTGGCCACTTTGGAGACCCAGTCTTGGGCCAGATGGACCTTCTCTCTGATGGAGTACTGCTGATCTCGGGCTCTTGTTTTACCATGTTTTTCCACAGGTTCTAGTCTGTAGTATGTTTGGTTTCATCCAAAAGTTAAAGCAGTAAATACTGCAGTTTATTAGAACTTTGGAGATGTAACTAATGTTTTAAGTGTTTTAAATGTGGAGAGTCTATAAAGGAAAAAGATACTTCTTCCCTCCCCCCTGCCCTGTAGGGAGTTTGACAATTATGTACACCTCGTGTTCTGTAACTGATGACAGGAGCTCTGAGGCAGGAGATGGGTATCTGCATGCAAGAATGTATTTGTGAATGACATGCGTATATATATATTGTACCCATGCCGACCTGCCTGCAATGTGATGATACATTTCTAGCAACCGCAGGTTCATAAAAGCAAGTTACTGTCTAATGATTTAAAACATTGGCCCCACAGATGTTAAAATCTAGTACAGTGAAGTCATTACAGTATTATGACAGACCTCAACAATTAGTGCCCTGCTGGCACAAGCACACACAATGAAGAAGTAACTTTATCTCTGAAGAGCTAATAGTTAATCTCTGAGTTTACAAATAAAACCAATTAGAAGTCAATAATTTCTCATGTGAATGGTATGGTCTAAACTACACAGCTGAGATTCTTCTAGCTTCAGGTTTCAGTATAATAAAAACTTGAATTTCCTTTTTTTTAATTTCTTTTTTTTTTCATAGAAATTGTAGAAAAGAGGGAGTGCAAGTGATCATCTGGCCCATTCTTCTAAACCAAGGCAGAATCAGCTGTACTTAAAATTATTTCTTAGAAGTTATTTTCTTGCCAGCTTTTTAAAGTATGTAATGGTGGAGATTTTGCAGCTTCTCGAAAATGCCATTGCTTAGGCACCTCCAGTCAGAAAGTTTTCTTCTTAATTAATATAAATGTCCTTTTTTTGCAGTTCAAGCCCTTTGTTCCCTGTTGTAGCTTTCCTTGATGTAGAGGAGTGTGTTCTTTCTTCTTGCCTCAAAATTTACAAATGATTTTCCTTTCGTGTCAGCATTCCCTATGATCTAACTGGAATTATCGTACGACCCTCCCAACAAGGCCAAATAGTAGCTATTATTAAAATATAGTTTGCTTTCAATTGTTTTAGTTTCTAATGTGCAGGTTAAAAGGTAGAGGTAGATTCTGGTTGTCTGGCTGCCAAGCATGGAGGAAAGGGGAGAGAAAACCCCCAGGGCTCCTTCCAGTTAGGTTTTCATGTGATGTTTTCCCTGCTACGGGAGGGAAGGTAATCTGTTTCTCCTGTTCCAGTTTTCTCCCCATATGCAATGATCCTGTGAGTTACTATGTAATACACTCTTCCTCATTATCACTTAGCTTCCATCAAGTTGAGAAAGTGCTGTTTCTTCAGTTTTATGGGGATCCATATCTCCATGTTCGCTGACTGAGGCATTATTGATATCAAGGCGACCTCCTTCTCCATTCTTGCTTGACAGTTTCATCTTTTCACTTTTATTCTTTCCCATTTCCTTTTAGTTCTTGAGCATGCATGCGTTCCTCTACCATTCTCTCTACACTTTGCTTAGACCCTCTCTTGAAAATAAAATAAATTTTAAAAAAATCTGCTGCTAATTTTTTGGGCTTGGCTCTGGACTCTCTTCTTCAGTACATCTTCCTCCTCTAGCAGATCCTCTCTCTTGCGTTGTTGTATCGTCTAAGACCCAATGTTTCTGACCCAAGGTTTGCCCCACGCTAGCCGTCAGTGAGGCTGTCATCAGTGGTCCGCAGCCACTCCACAGGGCAGTGCCACCTTCCTGTTGTGGCACAATTAAGAATGTGACTTTATGGACACAGTGGAAAGATGTTGGGGTGGTGATAACCTGTGTATCTGGAAAATACAGGAATTCCTGGTCTGGATTGATCACCAATGCCTGCCTCCTGGAATAGGATGTGCTACTGGCCCCTGGTCCAACCAGCTGTGGTAGACGGTGAGGGCGAGAGAGCAGTGAATGAGGGCAGGAAAGGGAAACTTGCCTGTCATCTCAATAGCCCAAGTGTCCTGTGCTGGCTAGGAGGAACTGTGAAGGAGACTGCTCAGCATCTGTCATAGCAGGATATTTCAGTGGGGATAAATGGCAGAGAAAAGCAGGGGTAAGTATGAGGTGGGGGTGAGCATGGAGCGGAGAGCAGCACGCCTGTGCTCACCCTGCCTGCAGCAACTTGGCACGGCTGAGTTTCTACCTGCCTAAAATGTGCACAGTGGGATTCACCCCCACCAAAACCTCTGTCAGGCAGCAATCAGTGCCTGCTATCCCAGTCCTCCTGCTCACCTTGGGGACTGCAGAGTGGGGGGAGAAGGGGTAGCAGATGGCTCTGCTGCTTCAACATGGAGAGCGTTCTCCCTAGGGAACTGCTGTTTGGTTTAGTTCATTGGGTTCTGCTGCAAACTCAGCAATCCAAAGTGTTTCAAGTGCTGGGTTGCTCTTCCCTAAATGTGTTGCAGCATCAGTGTGCATCACTGAGCTTTTGCTGTTCTCAAATACAAGATAATTTGTTCCTGACCTGATGAGTAGCTAGTTAGTCAATAGTTGCCAGAATAAACCAATGACCAACTTGGAAAAGCAATTGTGGTGTTTTGTCTTGTTGAGTTTCTGCTAATTGGAGTTTATTAATCTGTTTAAGAGGGTAAGGTAAAACATAGGCCTGCAGTAAAGACACATAACACATTCCTGAACTGTCCATTTGTGCTGTGAGAAAGCTAATGCAGGAAACAGCCTGTTCTTCTTCCTGGCTGCTCTACCTTTCTTTCTGTTTTCTCAGTAATTCTTCATTATCTGTAGGACAAGAGCGCCTGTGAGACTGCAGAATTGGGGACTGGTGTGGACAAGCACTTAGTTGGTAAAATTCTGTTTAGATATTTTCAAAGAAGGTTGGTGGGGCAATGGGAGAGTTGTTCAGCAGCCTTTCTACGGATGGGGGCACAGAGAAGTCAGGGGCTGGACCACACTTCAAGTCTCTGGTCTCTGACTCCCAGTGCCCTGCTACTACCTCTCAGTTGTTTCTGTTGTTCCTTCTTTTTCTTACCACCTCTTTTCTAACAAAAAGCTCCTGCTTACTCTCAGATAATATCCTCTGCTTTGTCATTCCGGTCTCTGTAGCAGATTAATTGCTTTGATGCTCCCTTGAAGTCTCAGCTTGGAGTCACTTTCACCACTTTTTTGTACTCTTTTTGTACCCACAAGATTACTAAAGCTGTGCTTTGTAGTGATACAGAGGCCAGTGCTACAGTCAATGAACTGCAATCAATCCTCTTCATCTATGACACAAAAAACGAGAAGAAGGCCTGCCGAAGTCTTGGGCTGTCACTAAAACAACCATGTGAAAAACAATTTCTAGTCTAGATTAGCAAACAAACCCCTATTATTTTTTCCAGAAACATTTCACAAAATGCCATCTTTCTAGTATGTACACACGTGCCTGCACATGCTCACAAGAAACTGTCAATCCTACTTTTCCCAGGTTTCAATTTGAAAACCACTATAAGAATAGACTGATGTCTTATTTTTAACAAAATAGGGGTTTGAGGAAAATAAAAATTGCCTAAAGAATACAGAGAATCTGAATTTCCTTTCTAGACTGTGATCATCAGTAAGCGTTTGCTTGTGTCCTTGAAGAAGTATAAGGGGTTAGTGGTATGTAGCTGAGGTAGGTGATGGTTGGCAGTGCCATGGGAACACAGTTATTCCTACCGATGATTCACACTTTATGTCTCGGCAAACCCCAGTTAAGTGACCCACATGCATGAGGGTTAATATGCATTAAGCACAAAGTAGAAGCAGATGAGACACTGCATGCAGAGAAAAAGCTTGATTGAATAAAGGCGATCCATTTTCTATGGAGAATAATCAGTCTTTGAGATCTGAGAAATGACATTGATTTTTCACATCAAATGCATGTATTAGGCTTAGATTCAGGAAGTTGTTTAAAGGACTTATTTGCATGCAGGGCATGTAGAGGAATAAATAAAAATGTGATACCGTTATTAACCCTGTACAGATCTGTGTGTGGATGCTGTTGCTTATATTTAAACTAGGCTTCCAGTTGTTCAACTGGCCATTATCATCTAAATTCTTGTTGGTTTATGTGGCTGTTATCTTTTCACACTCGTGTAGCCACTCTATGCAGTTTGGATGAACTTTTTAAATACATAAGGCACACTGCTGAAATGGATCTGCTGTGAGCATGAAATATTTTTTTCAAAATAAAATTGTTAGTAATTTTAAGTATAGGACAAATTTTAGTCCTGTAAAAATCATAAGGCATTCAGAAAGTATCTAATTGGTTGCCTCATGTTTTTCAGATCTGTGCTAACCACATTCTTATCCCAGGGGAAACAGATGTGCTAGGATCAAAGGCAGAACAAAGGAAAAGAAAAATTCACGGGTGTACTCAGGCCTGAAGAGAGGCAGGAGCATGGCTCAGTCCAGAGGCAGGTTGGTCTGGTGCAGGCTTAGGGCAGATATCTCTGCGGCTGACCTTTCTCAGGGAAGAAACGCATAGGGAGAAAAGTGCATGGTAGTAACCAAAGGGACCCCAGGCAGGCAGGGGATGGCTAGCTGCTGCGACCACAGCACGGTCACTGCAGGACCACATTTTGGAAGCAGTAAAGGAGCGGATTCATTATATGTGAAGTGGCAAGTGGAAAACAACCACAGTGGAATGAGGTTAATGACCAGGGGAGAAGATGGCTGGCTGAAGGTCCAAAACCAAGCCAGGTGTTTGGAGATGAGACATGAATTTGAAATACAGAATTCGGATTTCAAGAAATGTGGAAGTATGACAGTGCAGGGAAATTTTCTTTGTTTTTAAAAAATAGTACAGCCCTCCCTCTATGTTCTCAAATAGTTTCTGGATTAATTAGTAAATAAATGAATATATTCCTTATGATGTGACAGTCTTGCAAACTGCCAAAATGTAACTTTCTTGATAAGCACATCTCTAAACGTTGTCCTACTTAATTCTCAGCAAAAATGTGTGGGCAGAGTGAGTATCAGGAAAATTGTATCTTCCCTTATGTTTGTTCATCTCCCCTCTTCCTTCATGTTTGTTCCCCTCCCCTCCCTCTCTTCTCCCATCATCCTTTCCCTGTTGCTTTCTCTTTCCCTTCCTCTCTTCTTGTACGTCTAACCAAACAAGTTGTTGCAGACTTAGCCACCAAAGCCATTTAGAAAATGATTTGACTTCTGATGCGCCATCTGGTTACTTGATAGGTGAGCACAGCTGCACACTTCAAGATGATTGCGCGTTTAAAATCAGTACTGAGCCTCCAAACGTTGCAGGCTTTCAAAGAGCACTGAATGTTCATTTTGTTTTATTTGCCTCCTGTCGTGCATGAGAGGAGGGACAGATGGTACTGCTGGAACAGGACTGTTCCCCCAGGGTCTGCAGGGCTGACCAAGGTCCTCCCCATGTGGTGGGAAGCTGGGGATAACGTGACAGCACCCCACATAGGCAGTGCTGAGTACCTGGGGCAACGCTGAAAGAGGGGGAAGGTAAAACGGAGAGCAAAGTTGCTTCATAATTAAGACAGCAGTGCATGAAGTACAAATGTGCAAGCTGAAGCAGTCCACAGTGGGCCCCATTCACAAGCTCTGTTTTTACTGGGAGCTCCAGCTGAGTCCACAGGAACTTCACCCAACTGGTCGCCTTAGGGTTTAGCCCAGCAGTGCTGTCACTCCAGATGCAATGAAGTCAAGGTGCTATGTGTACCTCAGGGCTCTTGAACTTACTTCTGGCCTCTGTGAAAGGGTTAAAAACCACAAGAGCAAGAAAGATGTTGTAAATACCTTAGTCACTCAATTAGATCAGAAGACACCCTGTTGTGATTTAAGGATGTTGTGAATACCTTGTTAGACTTGAGGGCAGTCTGATGTGATTTAGGGAGTAGCTAGAAGAACAGTTATAAGATAAGGGGGGCTCTGGGATAATTTTGTTACAGACAACTCGGCCTTGGGAGAACAGATGCACGGAACCAGGAAGATAGGAAGAAACAGAAGAATGGCAACAACAGTCTTGAAGGACAACATCTACGTGATCCTAGGACTGAGTTTGCGCAGAAGCAAAGGTCAATCAGCGAACACAGTGAGGAAGACTACGAGCCTTCATCTGAAGACCCCCAAAGACCACCACAAGAGATGACTGCGCATGCAAATCAGATATTTACATATGTTAATAAGTTCCTGGAAATCTCATGTTTATGCATAGCAATTCTCGGAAATCCTATGAATATGCATGATTGTATAGTATATATTCTCTAAAAGTTCAGTAATTTGTTGGAGCACTTATGGTGGAGAATCCCCAGTGCTGCCCAGCACTGCAATAAAGAATACCTGCTTAATAGTAACTTTGTTGCTATTGAGTTTCATTCCAGGGACTCTCTGAGTACTCCGTTTCTCCCTTGGGAGATTCGGACTGTGAGGAGAAGCATCCGTGGATTTTTGTATCATCTGTTCTTGTACTAAAAAAAACTCCTCCTATGAAATCTGTACTTCCAAGGTCTGAAAAGCATGTTTCATAGAAGGCAAACCTTGCTGATGTGTTGCAGAGCTGAAGAGGGTTTTATTCTTAACACCACCCTGGCATCATGATTTCTTGTAGCACCAATCCAAGATCATATTTGTTGCAAGCATAGTGCCAGCATCATTTGTGCGAAGTTTCATATTAGGGTAAAAATAAATGGTAATTTAGAAGTTGGCTGAGAATTTGGGTTGATTTGACAGCCAGACTGAGAAACAAATCAGGAAGGCATTTAGGCAACCGTTTGCTGACAAACACACATGCCATTATGGCATCTTAACTCCTTAAGGAGTCACATCTCCAAGAGTCATGGCATAGCAATGTGGCATGAAAGGAAGGAACAAGCTCTGACTGACAAATACTTTGGGTCAAGAACATGTGTTTGTAGACTGCAGGATGAATGCAAATTTGAGTACGGTGTGTTTTGCTCAGTGTTTCAACTTGGACTGTGCTGTTCAGTTCTGGTTTCTATAGTGAGGGCTGTTTTCTATACGCAGTATTTATCTGGAAAAAAATTTTAAAAAATTGGACCCCATAAAGTATATTTTAAAGAAGGCACTGTGCAGTATCGAGGTTGCTAAGTCACTTCTCTGAAGGATCTATTTTTGTGAGCAATAAATCATTTTCCCCCTTCTAGTATCCAATTTCCAGTTTGACTCAAAGCACTTATACCAATGTCTGTTTGCTAATGCCCATCAGTAGCCCATCCTACCAAAGGCTTACCACGAAGTATGCTGTTTAATAGTGATGTTGGATTGCTCAGTAGTATCTGTTATCAGAAGTGTTTGCAGGATTGAAGTAGTAATATAAACCCGGCACAGACTTTTCCCGCCTCTGGCTCAAAGAAGGATATTTTTTTACACTCCCATTATACAGAAAGATTCCTTACTTGCACGAAAGCAGTCGCCAATCAAGCAAATTTTATTACACATTAATGCATCTTGGAATATTTGCACATGGATCTGAAATAAAAAGGCAGCGAAAAGTTGGTCTCAAATGGAAAGTATTTGTTATTCCTCCTCTCTGAAGCTCAGGGTATTTTCAGTTCTGCTTCAGGGAAGGTGTTATCATTAAGTGTTGACAAAAAAACACCTCTGGGGGATTGTGATGGATTTCTGTCTTTTTTATTCAGTCTTGTAAAATAAAATAAGAAGTGGAAATAGCAGAAAGGTGGGGAAAGGCTTTCTAAAAAGAGTCACAAACTCCTTTCCACTCTAAGATATGTACACCAACAGGTCATGTCTACATCTAAACCAGCATTAGCTATACCAGTAGTGAACATGTGGTTTCCTATCAGGCCAAAATGACCTGCTGTACTACTGAAAACCGTTAAAGAGAGACTATGTTTCATCCAAGGTTTTTAGCCCTGGGACTTTCAAAAAAGCTCAGTTCCCACTGACCTTCCCCATTTAATTTAGGGTTGTTGATAACTCAGTTCCTTATTCCTGAATGTGCCTTTCTGTGCTGCTACTGCCTGCTTAAGTGTTGTACGGAGGGTTTCCACCTTGCACCCCTCGGTTGTCTAGAAATGGTGACTCTGGGAAGATGCAGAGAGTACAGGTTTAGGTTACTCTGTGAAAGCATGGTGTGTTGCCTGCATCCTCATCTCCATCCAGTCTCTAGCAAAACAGGAGTTCTCCAAGCCTGCATTTGGTGTGGCATGAGGCAAGGTCTCATGCCTGGGCAGGGGGGTATCTCTCTTCATCTCAGGAGAGAGGGATTGCATTCGTGTTCACCCAGTAAAAAACTGGGTCCACGTCCTAAAGCAGTTAGTCTGGTCCTTACAGTATTAACAAAATAAGTTGTGAGAGCACATTGTTTTCTTATCCCTAACTTAATGCTTTTGTGCACAAAGAGAAGATTTTAGGGCCAGACTAGTTTGATGCACAACAACAAAGTTGCTGAACAGTTACAAAACAGAGACATGTCAAAGGCATACTCTTGACACTGATAGATGGTCAGACTGGGCATCCATTGACATGAATGAGAGTGATCAGTGGGAAACTTAACTGAACACCGGCCTACCGTGGGATGTTGGTTGCAACAGGAAGCTGGTAGACAGCCAATGTTTGGTCAAGGTAAAAAATCGCTAAGTTCCCCTGCTTTACCACATTTGCTGTAAGGGTCTGTCTGTCCTGAATGGAATACATACATTTTTCTTTGTAGATCTTGTTCCACATCAAAATGCAACTCCTATCCAAAGTTTTAGGAAAACATCATACCTTCTCTATGATGTCCTTTTCCATGTTACTTATGAACTAAGGTAAAAAATTGTCTTTCACATATGCAGTCTTAACACAATTTTGTTACACTCATGTTAATATAAATTGAACCCAAACAGATGGCTGGATAACTTTTATATAAATGTATGATGCTATGAGAATTAAAGAACTCAGTCTTAAAGCATTTACAATTTAGTAAACAATGAAGAAAAAAAAAAAAGCTGGGTCTGATACCCACAAGATAGTGTTGATATGGACTAAAGTGACACAATGGTGAAAAAAGGCCAGCACCTCAAGGTGAGAATTTAAGTTTTAGTGGGGCTACCTATTTAAAATTAAAGGGAAAATTGGTAACTTCTTAATATCTTTCCATGTACTAAAAAATAAGAAAAGAGGGGGGTTCAAATAAGGACAAAAATCAACACTGATGTGTCTGGCATAAAATGTTTTTATAGCTGTATTAGAAAAAATGACAACTTGTTAAGATTTACAATTAATATCTCATATTTTCCAGAAGAGTGTATGTATTGTAGAATATCAAATCCAGTTACTCTTTGTGTTACGTAAACCTGAGCTATAGTAAAGAGCATAATAATTTCAAAACAATGGGTTGTTTTCTAATCCTGAATGTGTGGGCGTGTATTGTTGCTTGGTCCATAAAATCTGCAGTAGCTAATTTTACCAGAGATGAGAAAATGCCTGTACTCCCATCTGGGATCCGACTGATCCGTTGGTTTCTGACAAGCGTAGGAGTGATAGCTCTGCCTTCCTCACCCCCCTCAAAAGAAAAGGCAGTGGTTGATTTGTATGGGATAAATCAGGGGAATGGCCCTTCATTGACATGAACGTTTCTGTGATTCATACTCATGCCAAGAGGTATTTTAGTCTTATCAGTAATCTTACGGAAATGTAATGGACTATGCAGATTACTCCCATGTACATACAGCAGGAAGAAATGTGCAAAAATACAGTGTCAACCAGCTTTCCACCTAGGCTCCATTTATTCCCTTTGTCTTTTTTTAATGTTTTGAGTTGTTTTAATACAAAACCTGATCTTGAATTGAATTGTGTGGGAGTTTAGTCTGAGTAAAAGAATTCAGATCAGAGCCACACATTAAGAAACACTGATTACATCCATCACAGTATTTAGGCTTTATGCCTATTACAAATTGTGATGAACTTGATATCAAATCCCTGTAGTAGCTATCCTTTAAAGATTTGATTCTGCTCATGCAGATTTTATTCACAGCAGGATGAGGCTCTATGGGTTAAACATAATCCAGTTCACCGTGCTAGCACAAGATTTAATGCTACATGCACTCTCTGTGCTGGCTCTGCATGGGACTGGATTTAAGTCATAGCTGGTTGCACAGCTTTCTGCAAATCACACCAGTGCTTATAGGTGTAGTAGTGTGTATACAGATATTCTGAGGTAAGAGGAATTTTTACTTTGAGGATCCCTTCAGTATCAGAAGCCATGTTGTGAAGTTTTGAGCAGTTACAAGCTGGGGTTTCTCCTTGCTCTGAGGGAGTTTGCCTGGCTACACCAGCAGCAAATCTGTCCTGGGATCATAAAATTCTTGGTTGACCTTCCCTGGTTGACCTACCCATAGCCTGCATAAATCAATACTTCTAATTCACTGATACTGGGAGTTTTGCAGCTAATTATAACTATTTCAGCAAATTTGAGTAAACCTGCACAGCTGTACATCCAGTTGGGGGGAAATGCCTGACACTGACTTTGTGCTAATGTTTTGCAAGGGTGCATGCAGGTTCACTTGCTCAAGCCTTTTGCTTGCTCCCCTTGCAACAAACGCATATGCACAAATACAGAGGGCTTAATAGATTGGTCTGAGGCCGTCTGTCACTGTTTTTAATCTTGCTAATTTTTTGTTGCCTGTTTGTACCAATCAGCTGATGATACTTGGAACATGCATGCAGTTTGATTGCTCCCTTTTCTTTTTGTACACGCCAACACCTTATTTTACTTCTTTCACTTCACTTGAGGTCTGGCTGAAGGTGTGCAATGTGTAGGCTCAACCCAAAGAATTACTGACCTAAAAGGCAGTTGTCCTTCCCCTCCTTTGATTTTTGCAGAATAAATACAAACTATTTATGTTGATTTGTTTAATAAAAACAAACAAACAACCCCCACACAAAACCACAGAAAACCCCAGCATTGTCACAAGAAACAGGAAAGGACAGTGTACCAAGCTGTTTTCTTCATATTTTGGAAAAAGGATAGGGTTGGGTTTTTTATTTTATAAAAGAAAAAGACCTGACATGGGTTTACTAAAAATGGGAGCACATGTTTTCCCCTCCTTTCCCTTTGATTAGCATTTCTCAGTGCATTTCTCAGTCACATATATAGCCTGTGCAGTCCCCATTCCCATCCCTTCCTCTTCCTCTCTCTTTCAGTCAGACCAGCAACTGGTCCTTCATTTAAGCTTGGATTTAGAATTGTAGAATAGCGTAGGTTGGAAAAGACCTGTGGATGCCAACTCGTCCACCTCCAGCTCAGAGCACGGACAACTTCAAAGCCAGGTCAGGTTGCTCAGGACTGTGTTCAGTTGTGTCTTGAATATCTCCAAGGTTGGAAATTGCCCAGCCTCTCTGAGCAGCCTGCTGCAGCACTTCACCATCTCATGGTGATTTCTTTTCTCCCTCATATCTGCTCAGAATTTCCCTTGTTGCAGCTTGTGATTATTGCTCTATCCCTTTCTCTGTGAGCCTCTGAGTAGGGCTTGGCTTGGTCTTCTCTGTAATGGCTGGTTAGGTATTTGGAAATAGAAAACAGGTTTCCTTCCCTTAACTTTGTCTTTTCCTGCCTGAACAAGCCCAGCTCCGCTCTTAGGCCCAGTGCTTTAGCCTGCTCAGCATCTCAGTGGTCCTCCACTGGCCTCTTTCTAGTTTTCCCACATCTTTCTTTCACTGGGTAGCCCAGAAGTGGATGCAGTAGCACTCCCAGTGCAGCCACATGAACTTCGAACAGTGTAGAAGAATCATTGCCCTTGACCTGTGTCTATGCTGCAGTCCTGGTCTTTGTCCCTGTGAGGGAGCATGTGCCTCTCAGGGCACAGATCCTCAGTGGTGGCTATCAGCAGCAGTTTTCTTTGGTTGGAAGAACCGAGAGTTATGGAGAGAAGAACTGAGAGGAGGGAAAAAACTACTGGGTACCTGAATAACTCTTGTCATTCATGGTTTTAGGGCTGACTTCCTGAGACAGGTCCCTGAAATGCGTAAGTGAAATTCAAGGGCTGCTGTGCCCCTTTGCCAGCCTTTGGCTCACGTATGCGAGTTCTCTGGAATCAATGGAAATTTATTCAGTGTAGCTGAGAGCGTTTCTGGGTTTTGGGTTTTTTTGGTGTTTTGTTTTTAAACATGTAGATTCATCTCCACAACAGCTTTTGCTTAATCAGGGCCTGAGTTGCTCCTTCTCTATTACATGGCCTCATCAACAGTTCTGTTGAGCAGCAAAGCAACGGCAGTGCCTCTGTGGAGGTCAGGATTCAGTCCCAGACCACCTAGGAGCCTGTGGGCCAAACTCTAAGTGGAGGGACCATATGGAGTGGGTTAGTAAATACAGGAACCCTCCTTTGCACACTGACTAAGAAAACTTAGGAATTACTTCAACATATTTAGCTGCAGCCTATCTATGTGATGTGCTCAGAGTGCCATTCTGTCACTGTAAAATGCTTTGGTTTACAGCAGCAGCCAAAGTAACATAATTATTAAATTGCAGCACCCATCAACTTTCTGGTGTCTGTGCTCTGCTGTTAACTTGCTCTCATAATGTTTCTGGAGAGTCCAATAACAAGAAATAACATCCTTGCATATGTGATATACCAGGTGGAAATGTTTTTGTTTCCCATAGCAGGGAGGAAAGGCTCTCCTGAGACACCCTCCTTTTCCACACAGACATACTTTATATAGAGAGCTGGAGATTTTTTTTACATTTTATTTGACGCTTCCTGGATGCATTTACTGTGTGGGACTAGTTTCACGCTAGACTTTTTTCCACATGTGCTGTGTTGTTGATTGGTAAGCGTATGCTATATTGATGTATTCAACACAGGAGCACGTACCTTCCTGCCTGGGAACCCTGGACCCAGGAAGATTAAGAATGTTTCTTCACATCTTGTCCTTACCTGCTGTGATGCCAAGTTTATGCTATGGAAACTTCTCCTGTGTATGATATATATCAAAATTACTAATTTAAAGGTAACATGGTATAACCTGAAGTGGAAATACAGGCATATGTTCTAGGTGCTGTAAGCTCATGTCAGGCCGCTGCCTTCACTGGCTTTATGTTGATTATCTTACACCAGGTGAGAAGCTGGCCAACTGCTGGTGACTCTGACTATGTTAAATGTAACGTTCTTGCTGCAGCAGCTTCCGTGCCCTGGGAAAGTCCCACGTACATGTGGAGCCTTGTTGAAAATGTATTTAAGGATCACACATGCAAATATAGGAAGTATCGTCGTACATATGACAGATACTGCCTGTCTGCTGAAGATTATGCTGCCCTAAGAGGTGGACAAAGATGTTCAATTCGTTGAGGGAAGAGCCGTCCATGATTCCAAAAGCACTGGGGGGAAAAAAGGGAAATGCAAACAGTCGGTGTCAAAACTAGATTTTTAATTGATGTTTCAGGGTCGTTCCAGCTGTTAGGGCCTGAGGGGCCGTTACTGTCCCTGCCCAGCCTTCCCTCATGCCTGCCCGTGGGCCCAGGACCTCATTTCAGCCTCCCAGCTCGGCTCCTTCATGGTGTGGCCCTGCTCACCCTGTGCCCTGACACCAGCAAACTCCCTCGCAAACAGGAGCACTGCCTGAGCAGGAGCAAAGTAAAATCTGAGCAAAGGCCTTGAAAATGTTCGTACCCATAGTGAGTGGCTACTGCTATTTGCATTATTTTTGGCTTACCTGTGTGGACTCTGGGCCATCTCTGTGTTTGCTGCTTTGTTGGTGAGAGATTTACACTATTTAATGCAGTTACAGTGGTACTTGATACTCAGCTGATTGTGCTTTACAGTATGGCAGTACGTTGCATGCAACTTCAGCCATCTGGGCAGGGAGCGTTACCTGAAATTGTCATGGATAAAGAGGATTGTAGTTGCTATTGATACATCCCTAGCCTATTACTACCTTTGGAGAAGTCTTCTCTGGAAGATGCTGATCTTGGGAGGGGCTCCAGACCATTATCAAGGATGAACCTGAGGCAGCAACTGCTAACCAAAAATTCATATTCCTCTGGTTTCTTATATGGGTCCTGAGCATAGCCTTAGTAAGATGTGCTTTGCTTCACCTCCACTTAGGAATTATAAACCAAAAAACTAAAAAAATAATGAGCAATTAATCTGTGCTCACATCTGATTAGTTTAAAGCCCAGCACAAACTGAAGGGTTTGCCTGAACCAAGACCTTATGGCGCACAATAAATGTCTTTCAGAGGATCTCACTGCCTGAACAAACATATGCCGGGGGCAGTAGAAGGCTTGTACTCCCCCTTCCACCATTCCCCTTTGCCAGAAAGTATAACTTCATGTTTAATAGCCCTTGATAGATTTTTGACTAAGTTTAGATTTTTAATATATTCATGCTTTTGCAGCATATTTTGCTCTCAATTCTATTATGTTCCTTTATTTTTTTTCCTGACTAAACAAATACCCAGGATAGACCCCATATGTTCTTTACTTAATAACTTTTTATTAACTGATTTTGCAGGCAGTGTGTATTTTGCAGTTTTTGGTCTGTGTTTAATATGCAGTTAACACAGTGAATGCCAAAATGCAGACCAACTGTAAATCCACTGGTAAAGCTCTGTTCTGCTGCAGGCTAGAGATTTAGAGATCTGCATTAAGTAGTCCGTAGCATCCTTTCACCTTTAGGATGTTTACCAATAAAAATGTCTATATGTCATCTCTGAAACTGTTCCAAAGATTTGTGAGCTACTGATGTATTTTGCAATATTAAGTGCATGCAATATCTATTTTTGTCCCTTCGATCAAAGCACAAAATGGGACATAGCATTTCTTTTTCCTGTATAGGTCGTATTTATCTTCTATTTTTTCTCCACCCCCAAAGTACATGGGGAAGGGAAAGAGTGGGCACAAGACCCTTAAGGCTAGGGCAGCTAAGAAAACAATGTTTCAAACATCTTTTATCTCTTCTGTTGAGTAATGCCAGCAATCCTTCTCTGAAGTTTCATATGAAAAGCTCAGGTTTAGTCCAGTGACAGTCAAAAAATGCCTCTGATATTGTGTGCTTGCATACATTTTTCATTAGGGGTCATTGTTTTTCTCTACGGACAGAACAAAAGAGGCAACAGAAAGCTGTTAACCTTACACAGCCCAGATGATAAAAGGCTGGTGTCAGCAATCCTACCTTTACAGTGGAAGGATGTCAGGAAATCTTTAGATCTCACCAACTTTAAAAAGACTTTTCATCTTTATCACTTCTCTAATTTTTCTAGCTCTGAGCTTTATTTTTGTAGTGTTCTGTAGGTCATCTTTTGGGACATGGGAAACTTTTCTGTGTTATTTTTAATTGCTTTTGCAAAGCACAGCACAACAACAAACTGATTTGAGTATTCTACAAGTGATTCCTCTGGTATAAATTGTGAGGAACATGAATACAATTATTATCGGTGGTAGAAATTTTCCCATTGAAACTCTTTTCTAAGTTGAGAACAAAATGAAATTTCGACTGGAAAGTGCCCCTTAGTGTATAAAATATCGAGTATACTTTGTCAATTACTTTCATCCTGTCCTGAAATTATTTTCGTTATACTTTAAGTTCACAGCAAAATCAACAAAACTAGTTTTACTTCTTGCCGTTCCGTGAACCCCTTATTTAAAAAGTCAGTCTCCAGCATAAAGTCAGGGCATCTCATTTTTTTAAATTTTATTAAACATTTCTACTGGAAGTTCATTTTCCATTTAACTTCTATGAATTAAACAACATACTTTGGCAGCCTCATTGACATAAAACCAGAATAACATCTATTTTCAAAACTTAGAAAAATATTATTTTCCCCTATTAAGTCAGAAAGTTTTGGGGAAAAGCTGATTTTTTAAAATAAGATAGATTTTTAGGTAAGTTATAGAAGCTCGACAAATGACTACTTCAAAATATAAGTAGCTCACTCTTCTTTGCTATCTTATGTGGTACTGTGAAACAAGGTCTGCCATTCTGCCCCTATTGATTATTTTTCTTACATTTTTTTTAAAACAAAATTTCCATGTTTCTTTTGCGATTTTGTCAGCTTTTTGGTCTTTACTGTTGTGTGACACTTCCAATGAAACGTTGGAGTGCTTGGCTCAGGAGATGGTTTTCAGTAGTGTTCAGACAGGAGACACATCACAGCTGCCCTATAGAGGAATCAGCTACAGCCTCAAGGGAAGTTCATAAAAGGTGTAGATATGATGAAGGAGTTCCAAGCAGAAAAGAAGATGAATCAAATGCTGAGCTGCAATGTTGTGAATCAAACAAATGTCTTAATGTATGCTGGATTGGATGGTATATAGCTTAGATAAGGTATCTTGGGTAAATACACATGCTTCTTCTGGAGCACTTTTGCCGTGAATGCTCAGAAGATGACTTTAAATCACTTCAATTTATGAGTTACGGGGGACAGGTACGGTGGTGGAGGGCAACAGAGCGTGCATAGTCACTCCAGTATCTCTGAAATCCCCCTACATGTAGAAGTATTGAAAATATCTCAAAACAGCTGACCAAGAAGTTGGGTTTGTGTAAATACAACAGCTCGATGAGAGAAACAAACAACATTTCCATCCCATACCTATGAAAAGGAGTCCTAAAAGGACAGACGAAAGTGTGATGGTTACTGAACTGGTAGAGGAGACATCAAACATGTTACAGGGAGATGGGTAAATCCAGGGATGTCAAAGTCCTGCTTTTAGTGGGGAGAGGGTGAGCAGAATCAAGGAGGACATCTGTATAAAGAGAGGATTGTTTGGTGCAAACATTATCACTTCTGATAAGAAGCAGGTAGAGAAGAAAGACTCTGGCTAAGTCTCCGACATCATGCTAACTGGGCTCTGCGGCTGTCACTGCTTGATGGAAAAGACTTCAGACTGGTGCAGGTTTCCCAAGGCAGAATGGAGAATGCGATGATAATCCAAAGTAATCTGGCAAACAGAACCAACAAGCTGAAATTCAGTAAAAATGAATCAAAGCCAATAGTACAAGGCCAGTCCAAGGAAGGAGAACTTCACTTTGGTGTGATCAGAGCTAGCGGAGAAATGTTTATGAAAATGCAGGAGGTAAATTACTCAAGCCAGAGATGTTAAGATCTTAGCTGGTGTCCTTTGTATAGCTTTGGGCAACAATTCCTTGAAAAATCCATAGAAGATGTATGCAGAAGTTCAAGGAGAAAAATGACACATAATAAGGGGTTGAGGAAATTGAGTTTTCTTAGTCTAGAACAGAAAACATGAAGTGCAGATATGATAAGTCTTCTCATGTGTGAAACTACTTGCTTTTGCTTACCTTTAAAGCTGATAGTGATCAACTGTCTTCTCTGTTGACTGGCTGTAGAACAAGGTGCAAACAGCTTAATGTGAAGAAAGAAAGGTTTGGGCTGCTTATTAGGAAAAATGTTGTCTTTAATGATAATGAAGCACTGAAATTGGCTACCAAGTCATGGAATCTCTTATGCTGTATTTTGTTTACTTGTATTTTATAGAACAGGTCTGACCAACATGTGTCAGAGTTGGCATGGATGTGTACCCTGTTTCAGTGCAGGAGTATGGAAAAACGATGTCTTGAGGTCTATTACGCCTTAAAATTCTGAGGTATAAATTAATCTTTATCTGATTGATGGGAGAAGTAAAAAGGTAGTAAGGGTAATTTAAACATAAGTCTTTTCACAGATTTATGCTATTTAATTTAGACGACCAAACCTTTCTTATGGCCTGTCAAGATGGATCAAGCTCCCTATATGGAAGGTAGATCAGAACCTCTTTCAAAGTGAGTCTCACTAAAGGCTTGAACTCACTAAATAGTATTAAGGATAAAAAACATATTAGCAGTAAAATCCGATACTTCATACTTGCCGAGGGTAAGCAAATCAGGCTAGTGCGCAGTACTTGCATGAGGGATGGCAGGTATCCTTGGGCACTGCCTCAACTCAGAACAAGATTTGGGAAGTGGGTCAAAGGCTTTGAATTTTGTATGTGACTGTATGTTTTTATTTAGGAGAATAATTTTTAGTTATTTAAGTATTTTTCTTGCTGTCTTACGTTGATCTTGTTCTTTACTTGAAATATCAGTATTGTTCACTGTTGGGAAAGCAGTTGTGGGGCCAAGTCATACTTTAGGACAAATATGGTCTGGCAGCCTGCTATTTTATTTTCTTCAAAGCAGCATACCTGCAAACTCTGAGCCACCTAGATGACATGAAACAAAAGGGAGCTACGTATTACTGGGTATGATGTACGAAAATGTCATTAAAACATAGATAGTTTTCCCTGAGAAGGGAAGACTATCTGAAAATACTGCATTTGGCAAAGCAGGGAGAAGAGCAAAATATCAGTAGGGTAAAACTAACCATTTAGGGGGTTTCAGGCACAGATGCGTTCTGTCATAATCCCACAGATGGTAGCCTTGCACCAGTGGCTCCTCAGCTCTGCATGTACATCAAATGTGTGTGTGTGTGTATATAGAGAGAGAGAGAGAGAGAGAGGCAGAGAAGAAAAATCAAGTTATGTATTAATTATTGCCTAATAGTGTATGATGTGGTAATAACGAAGCCTGAAGAAGTGCACGTTCCTCATGCAGGTGGGATCGAAGCTGCTTAGTGAGCTTCTAATGCATGTGGAAGCTTAACATTTTCATGGTAAAGTTATTGAACATGTGGGGTCTCATGATCACCAGAAATACTGAAACCTGGTTTCTAATGGGTTTGTGTCTCCTGTTCTGGTTGATTGGTCTGTGTTGTGATTCAAAGATGGCTTATGTCAAAGTTCAGCCTGCAAGAAAACCTTCAATTGCACCACCCAGGATGCCAGAGAGTCCACATGTGACCGAGAAAGGAATTAATCTATTGTCTGAAGTAAGATTCACAATTAGGGCATTGATAACTTTTTTATGTGAGTGTCGATTCTCTGCTGTCTGTTTCTAAGAAGCACGCTTGCACGTGCTCTTTACTCCATTAGGAACGCTGTAGTTTGTGTCTTCTGTCATGTGGAAGAACCATAATCTGATAATCAGTTTGGAAATACTTTCATTTTATAAGTAGTATTTCTGGTGATTGTGCTTTCTCAGAAGTTTTCTGGTTTTCTTCTGGAAACAATTTTTAAACCAGAATAGAAACTACAGACCTATCCTCCCCAAAGTTTGGCACCTTGACTGTACACTTTTTATGGGCTTAATTGGGATGGCTGAAGAGAGCTCGGTGTCCGTTCAACTCATGGGAACTCTCTTCTAGATTATCATTTATTTAAGAGCATATATGTAAAATTTAATCATCACACAACTTTAAAATTTTGGTCGGTAAGTTGTGGCTTGACTTGAAGGGTATCTATATAAGGACTGTGAATTCACTAAGATAGTTCTAAATGGGAAGGAATTAAATCTCACCGATATGAGATGGCAGTAAGATTGGAGTTCATCCCAAAATATGAACAGTTGTGCGCATTTGATGTATTTAAAATGCAAAAATAGAGCAACTCCCATGTTAATGGAAGGGGGATTGCTGTATCTTTTGAAGCTTTGGACTTTTTGTTCCCTAAACTGCTGTCATGGTTTGCTAATGAAGGTCTGTGCTAGAACATGACAAGTTGCAAAAGCCAGTCTATAAATATTTATCTTGCACAGTCTTGAATATGAATGCTGGCATGAACTTGTTTATGAACGAGATTAAATTTTTGCTGCTTTTAGGTAAAATATGAGCCATTGGAATGATTAATGCCCACAGGGAAACCTTATTAAATGTTTAAGTTCTTTAAGACTTTTGCTGAGCTGACAGTCTTTCCTGCTTTGGCTGGGATGCTCTTTCCTGCTAGACCAGATTTGTGAGCATCCTCAGGGAAGACAGTAGCTTCCCCTGTTACTGTGGAGGGAAGAGGGATGAAACAATAACATAAAATACCCTGTCATTTAGGATATCTCTGTCACTTAGAGACAGACTGTAATAACACTTATTTCTCCCTAGATTTTGCTCTGTTAGCAATATTAATGTGTCTCATTACTTGTCGCCATGGAAAGCGAGAGAACATGTCACAAAAGTTGATCTGTTGTGACATGGCCTAATAACAATGCCAAGATTTGACTTTTGGGACCTCTTTAGGGCACTGGGAGGATCCAAATGGAAATTTCCAACCTTAAGATGTCATATGCTAGAAGTGCTATCTTCAGTTACAAACCGGCCTGGGTAGGCTGCAGGTAATGCACACTTAATTTCCTTTTCAGAGAGTAGTGTGGCACTGCTAATGGCGGGCTGTTTGCAGTATGTGGACTGCAAGTGAGATTCTAGTGTACAGATCAATTACAAGGAGAAAAGGACTTCTTCAAGCCTGGTATCATCTTGCCCTGTTCTGACAGTCCTTTTGAGGCTGCAGAAGGTGCCAGGCTTGGTGGTATATCTGTGAGCTACTCCCAGGATAGGGCTCTACCTCAAAGGCACAATACAGCCCTTAATTATTTATTTCGAGCATGAATTATTTCTTGACTTGAACACTATTGTCTTCTGCCAAGGCTGGAATGACTTAATGTGTTGATTGCTCACAGTTTTGCTCTCAAGCCTTGATTGTGATGTGTGAATCCAGGGAACATATTTTAATTCTGATGAATGTGTAACTCCCAGGGAGCAGTGTAGGCATCAGGAACAGGATGCACCTAAATGGATGAGCTAGAGACACAGCCAGCTGAGTGAGACGTTTATTGAGCAAATACTCCCTTTGTTGTAAAGACCATGAAATAAGCTGAGGAAAACTGTATGATGGGTTGCTAAATACGTCTGTAACAAGTTTTGCATTGCTCTGATGTACCTGTGCCACTTTGCTAAACTACAGTGGAGTGACATGGTTACAGGGGGCCAGCCTAGCAAGGTGATGACCACATGTTGAAATTTGCTAAATGGCTGTGATCTCCACTAGCAAAAGTGCTCTAGACATTAAACTGACGTGTTTTCCCAGTACGAGCTTGCTGAAGGACTGGGCGTGCTCACTTGCTGACCCCAGTATGGTCTTGCTAATGCATGCCCCCTACAAATGAGGTTCATTTCCCAGATCCCCATTACTCGTAAGATACTTCTAGCCTTCCTGCAATCCTGTTGACCTCTTCCTGCATGGGAGAAGAGATTGAATAAAAACACCATGATTGAAATCAGGTGGAAATAGTAAACATAACTGGAACAATTATGCATGGAGCAATGGTTTGTGTAGAAACACTGTGAGTCTTATGTTACTGTGCAGTGAAACATAATCAGAAGTGTTAATTTACACTGTAGATTACAGTACTTGCTGCTTTCTCTCCCCCCCTTCTTTTTAACATCAAAGGGAAGTGAGTCAAACTGAAAGAGCTCATCTGAATAAATGTAATCTTGAAACAGCTATCTATATGAGGATACATTTGCCAGTAGTTTTGAGAATATTGTATGCCTCTCTTCAAATGTCCAAGTCGTTATTGATTTGGTTCATCTGAGTTTTCTTTCTATTTTTAACCAAAAATATTAAGATTTCAATAGAAATAAGCAGGAATAACAGGTCATTGGCAGGATGCATTTAAGGTACAGACATGCAGTTGTGTCAGCACTGAGCCTCCAGCGAGTGCTGACTGGGGTGTCTGGCTCTACCTGGGATATTGTGGCTGAAATCAGAGGTGTAAAACACTAAGACTAGAGCTGGTGTTGGCAGAGATAAACAGAAGAGGAGAGTGTCACCTTCTACGCTCTCCTCGTGTCATGCACTCTCTCCACCTGGTATCAAGAAATTGAAATATCTGGCACCTTGCCATCAGTATTTTTCCAGGAGCTTAAAAACATCCAAGGTTCTGCATGTGTCGAAGCATCTCTAGTAGGTTTATGGCTGGAAATACAACTTTTGAAACTGTATGCAGATGATTTCATGACAGTCTTTGTTCAACATCCTCATGCTTACTAGTTTCCAGAGCAGGTGGTCCAAGGCGGTCCTTGGTGATACGTGTGTACCAAGCATTGGAGTCCAAGCATGGTATTTCAGGAGTGCCCTCCTAATACCTGCTTGGGATTGCATTTCAGTTTGTTTGTTTGTTTTTCTTAAGGCCTTTGACACATTGTCCCCTGAGTTTTAATCCAAAGCAGTGATTTTAGCTCAAGGTTTCTTTTGAGGAAGCATCTGTACTGAGAGAGCAGGTGAACTGGACCATTTGGGTGTATCTGCTCTGCGCTGTGCAGCGTCGCGCGGTGGTATCCAGCTCCCTGAGGAAGTGTCTTGGCTCCTGCAGCGCTGTGGGGATGACACCCCGTGCTTCTGGTCTCTAGGTTTGCTGGAATACTTCCACATGGCTCTGCATCACGCCTGGTAGGTGCACCCTTACTGTACACAGAGGAAACACGCTGTTAGTACAATTCGTGGCTGAACAGGTCAGAGTGGAGTTACATGGCTGCTGATATATTCTGGTTAGTATAATCCTTCATTGCGGAGAAAAGGCTTACATTTTTACAGTATTGGCTCACATCCTCTATAAATTCCCAGAGACCAAAACTATTATCTGAAAGTATATAAATTTGAGTCATGGGTCTGATCATCTTCCCTACCCTCTCTTCCATACTGCCTCAAAGCTTCGGGCTCTGATGTTCACTGCCCTGTGAAACACTCCTCTCACCTTGCTGTGTTCCTGTTGAATAGCTTTTTTGTTAAATTTTGGCTTACATGAAGGAAGAAGACATGTCAAGGAACCGTATAAGCATTCCTCAGAAAAGATTGATCGCTTATACCCTAAATGTAATTATATGTAAAATGGTTATAAAAATATAGCATATGAAAGGCTAATGCATAGCTGAACTACTCACATTACCAATAAACAGCAGTATTTTATATTCTGTTTTAAAAAGATTTAGATAATCCTCTGTGTTTACTTTAGGTTGCAGTTATATTTAAAGAAATAAATGCTTTTTAAGGAGCAATTTAGGCTATTTAATGGCATGATAGTAAAATGTTGAGATAAACAAGGAGAACTGAGGTAAGTTAATTGGAGCATTTTTTATATATTACGAGTTACTTCTTCTGAGCTGCTACTGACTGATTTGTACACTGCTAATAAGCATTTCATGTGATTAACTAGCAATTAGTGCTTCATAACTTGTTAATGAAGAGTAGAAGCTGTATGTTGCTACCAAGGATTTGACAGTGTGATGAACAGCCAGCCTTGATCATTCTGAGGTCTGCTAAGTTGAGATAAAGAGCCTCAAGCCCTGATTTTATTTATTCATGGCCCTATCTTCAGAGGAGGAAAAAAATGGAATAGTGCAGGGAATAAAAAATAAGGCAAATCAATTCTTTGATTAAAGTTTTCACCACATTTTGAAATGCAGTTTCCAGATCAGGCAGTTGTTAGTATTATTTGCTGCTGTTAGGAATAATGGGAATATTGTGTACTGATTGTTGGTTGAGGGGGATGGACACTGAAGCCATTTTCTTTTATAGTTGTCTTCGTGGTCTTACCCAAATATCTGTTGGTTGTTTGACCATATGGCAAGAGACACACAACAAGAAAAGCACTAAAACAGGATCTTCCTCCTGAAAGTTAAGCAGATCAAACAGTAGCAGGCTATTCCTGCAAAAATACAAGCCTCCTGTGACTTATTCCCAGGAGAGGCCTTACAAATATGAAACTGTTTCCCTCTGTTGCATAAATATGGGAGTGATTCCCAGCTGTAAGAGGCTGGCTAGCGCTGCTGTGACTGCACAGGGAGGTCTCCGGGTAGCTGGAGATGACAATACCGAAGCATGTGCAGGTGTCCAGTTACAACCGAAGGAATTATTCTTGTGGAAATAATATATGTTTCTGAATTTAATCTGTTTTTCTTCTTTTATGGTTTTGAACAGATTGCCATTTCTTAAAGTTAGTTATTGCTGTAGTGCACTTTTTCAATAGCTCTTCAATTATTTTTCCTTTGGGTTTGCTAACCTCCAAATTGAATTTCTCTTAATTGTTTTATCCCGTGGTCACTCACTGCCTTGTTTATACATAGGCTGTATTTTTTAAGAACTGATTAAACTAGTTGAACTAGTCATGCAGGTATTTTTTATCATTAGAATGTAGTTTAAATAAAATATTAGTATAAAACAAAAATATACTTGATTTAAACTGGAAAGGGAAGCTCATTCAGCTGCATGTGTAACTAAGAGCTAAAAAAATTACATGTCTGGTCATGAGCGAAGCTTCTGTTTAATTGAAGCAATGGATCTTAGAGGCAGTGCCAAGGTAGATTGCGCGGTGAGGTTTTGAGTTTGAGGTGAAGAGCACCTATCCTAAAAGGAAAGGTGATCACAAAGATGGTGAGGGGAAAATGAATTGAGGAGAAAACATCTTGAGAGAGAAAGGAATAAGAGTTGGACTAAGGACAGAGCAAGAAGCCAGAAATCTCAGAGATGCTGGTACAGAATAAAAGGGAAAAACAAAGAATAAAAGAGAAAACCAAAAGGGAACATTTGAAAGGAAACGGGCGGCGATAGTGGAGCTGTAGGTGGAGAGAAAGAGGCAGAGAGCAGAGCTGCACACCACTTGCACATCACTGATTACTGTCTGTATGTGTGTTTAATTTGGGGGAGTAGCAGTTATTTTCTCTGTGAAATGCTGACTAGTTTTGTTGTTTTCTTGCATGATATACCTTGGGGGCTCAATGCATTGTTTCAGTCTTGCACAGGAGTATTTATAAGAGGACAGAAGATCCTGATGTAACTTTGTACGCTACCTGTTTGTAGTCGATGGGATTTTTAACACATGAAGCCATGATTCACAGAAGCAATTTGGCTACGCGCTGTACTGTTAAGGTCACCCCGAAAGATGATTTTATGAGTTAGCAAAGGTTACTTAGCTAAAAATCCAGTCATCATAACTTCCTTAAACCTGTTACAACACAGAAAGCTGCAATAAATTTCCCCAAGTTTTTCATATCTGGGTAAGGTTGCCCCTGTTTTTATGGCTGCCGGTCTTTTCTTCAAGTACTTCTGTTGCTAACATTCAACCAAATTTGTAACCAAGTGTGCCTGTGTGGTAAAATAAAAGACAGTGCAGTGATACCAAAGCTATGTCTCCAAGAGCTGTACAGCCATGTTAGTGTGCCCACCAGAGCTGAAGAGGGGTTTCATTAGCCAAGATGGAGCTGCTGCTCTAGCAAAGCCGTGCAAACCCACCCAAGCCTGGTGTCTCTGCACACCCCTACGCTTATGCTTTTTGATAAGCCATCTGGTATTCATTTAGCTGTCGTATCTGCCTCCTTCCTTTGCTGTAACAGCTTCCAAATCCTTCAAGTCAAACAACAACTTTAGACATTTGACAGCAGGATAATTAAAATATCAAATTATAAGAAATGAAAAAAAAAATTGAGAACTTTTTTGGATTGTACTTTTCTGCAGCAATCTGGTCTTTCCAATAGCAGAAATGAGTTTTTTGGTTTTTTGTTTTTAATAAGAAAACCAAGGACTCAGTTAATGGGCAAGTATGAACTGAATACTGCATATTGCTAACGGTACAGCCAGTACTTTTTTTCAGGAAACATGTTCTTGCCAAAAGTCAATGTAAATAGTCTACCCCGTGGGTCACTGGTATGCCTATGTGCATGGAGACTCTGCATATATGTCTGTCTTGGTGCTCCCCTGTGCTATATTAAATAAAACTACGAGCAGGTAACCTTCAGCGAGGGCTTCCAGCTAAGGCTCAGCTGCTCATAAATTTTCTTTCTGGCAGCGTCCTCCTTCCCACAGCTTCCTCAAGCGGTGACAGTGAGTGTGTATTTCCATTCCCATGCTCAGCCTTTTCCTGAGCTGGCAGCGATGGGACTCACCTTGCCCAGGGACGCGGTGAGTCAGCAGAACAGCTCAGTGCAGAAGAGCTCAACCAGAGCAGCAGACCCCGGATGAGCATGGTTGTGAAAAATATTTGTTTACAAAAAGCCCTTTTCTTTTTCAAGAAGGAAAAACAACTGAACAGATGCTTCAGTTCCACAAAATTTCTTTTCCAAGAGTACATTTTTCTTACAGAAGCGACAGCATCTTCCCATCAGAGACTATATTATCATCTGGGAAGCGTTTATCTGATCTCTAAGGAAAAGATTAAGAAAATGAAGATACACTGTTCTGATACCAGCTCAGCCACTACAGAAATATCAGAGGGTCCTTCTAATCCGATGACTGCAAACAAGGTCACGTGAATTACCCAATAAATGTTGAGAACACATAATAGAGGTTTTATTTTTTTATACCCAGATGTGCTTTCAGTTTTTCAGTAATATTCTTCCCTATCTATTTTTTTCCCTCTACATGTGAAAAACTCATAAATTTGGGGTAGTCTGGAGAAGAAAGAAATTCTAGAAATGGCACGGTTGTTCAGCATACTTCTCAAGGGTAAAGTGTCTCAATTTACAATTAAAAAAAACCCAAAAAAAACCCAAAAAAACCCCAAACCAACAAAACCACAAAAACTTTCCTGGTCTGATATCTTAGCATAGACAACCCAAAATGTAGGAATTAAATTAAATTCTTGCTGTCAAACTCATTGATGATAAAACAGACTTTTCAACCAGAATTTCTTTCTCAAAGTCTGTGGGTGAATTTAATGTAAAATACAATCCAGGTCTCTATTGGCACAGCAATTCTAACAAAATGTGGTATAATAATTGTATTTTAAAGGCCAACATTAGACACGCTTCTTGAAAGGGATTGGAAATTGTTCTGCTAAGTAAGGAGGTATTTTTATATAATGGGCTTTAATCACACAGGAGCTGCACTTCTTGAATAAAAGGTCAGTGTAAACAGAAGTGGACTTCAAAAGGGCAAACCTTCTATTTAGATAAGAAAAAATAATTTCCAGCTTTGAATTAGGGGAATTCTGATTCTCCTTAGTTATGGACTCTTGCTCAGTTTCTTGTGTGGATTACTAACCTGTATGAAAGCGGTTGACTAAGCAGATTAGTTGGTCTCAAAAGAATTTCATCCCTGAATTGCTCAGCACTCACTTCAAATTCTGGTTAAAATTTGGAGATGTCAATGTAATGGCTTCTTTCTGCAGCATACAAAGATCAGACTCTCTGGATCCCAGAGAAGAAGATTAAAACCCACAGCAGTGAAGCAGTGTGGCTTGGGACTGCAAGGCAGCACCGTGTCCATCATGTCTCTTTCGCTTAATGAAAATTGTTCCATCCTGGCATTTTAGAGACAGAGAAAGCTTTTTTTCTTTGCCTGTGATTTGCTTGATACGTGACAGCATATTTATATTTGATCTTTGGTATGCTGTAGTACTCCACAAAAAGACAAAGGAGGAATTCTGGCTGCAAGAGGAGATCTACGGCCTGCAAGCTGGGGAGAAATCTCAGCACCATCGGTGTACAAGGGGCAAGCTAGTGGTTCTGCTGCCCTGTCCCTTGCTACACGTAGTATACAATGCTTTCTCCTGACATGGAGCCTATCTACTATCCTGAGGAATGTATATTTCCTTTAAGTTAGGCCAGGTACAAAGTGGCAACTCTGAAGAGTTGAATACTCATTATCTTTCATATCACAGCTATTGCTAAGGCTCTTCAGCTATTTGAAAGTTGTACATGAGTTTCCAGATTTGTGATTTGGAATGATACAGTACAGAGGGAGGTTTCTCAAATAGTAGTTTTTTGAAGGAAGTGTTTAGAATGGCCCTGTTGGGTTCAGATTAACCCTCGTTAAAAATCTGTGCTCACAGACTAACTTTTTTTCATGCCTGGTTACCTATAGTAAGTCTTACTGCAGTATGTTCTGAATTGAAACTGGTAGAAAAATCCTTTTGAGGGTCATTTACCTCATGACATAAGAAACTGGCAAAAGATGTTATAGCTTTTGGACAGGCTAAAGGCTTCCAGCTTATCCAAAGATGAGGTTTGTCTGTCCATAACTAGACATTGAGGTACCTTGCAATTTAATTTCTAAGTATTTTTTTAATGCAACTCAACTTTAGGGTCATTGAACTGTGGCCATATGAGTGTCTAATTATCTTTCAGTCCTCATCTCTTTCTGTTGGCATCTTTACTCTATTGGCATCTTTTTGGAATGTAAAATCTGCTCAGAGGAGAAAAAATTGCATTGAAATTAACTGACACTGCATGATTGTTTGGGCAGAAATTAGATTTCTTAGGTTCATGGGTAAAATGCTGTTAAGTTAAAGCCTTACATTTTATGGCATGTTATGGAAAACACATTGTATTCCTCTTTTACTTGTGCAGTAATCCGTCCAGTACTTCCTGGGCTTTCTATCCTGTAGAAAGTAACAGGGTAAATTCCCCTGTGGCTACTTCAAATTCTTCTCTAAATTATCCTGGCAGCAGAGTTAGATGTTGCATTCTTATTCTTAATCTCTTTGATTACTTGATTGATTCCCTTCTGATATCCCTTCAACTTAATAGCGACGGTTTTCCAAGTTGTCCTCACTTGGAGGTGAAGTTTTTCAGGGTCCCCTCTATGCTAAAAATAGGTTTGCTGGTTTTTTGGTGTTTTCTTTTAAGTTTAAACAATACCCCTTTGAGATTTTTTCCCCCCCTTTTTTTTTTTGTTCTTTAACAGACTGGACAGACTCATTACTATGAAAAAACAGATTTTTTTTTTTTTTTAATCAGAAAGGGTATATCAAGAAGGGAAGAACTCCTAAGCATAAAATAATGTTGCATGTGCACTGTGTACTGGCAAGGGGAGATGTGGGAGTGATGGGAAAATCCGTTCTGACCAGACACTAGCAGATTTCCTAGGGATTATTCAGCATCTCTGTGAATATGCCCAGCACTTCCCAACTGCTCCTGACCAGCATGGGTTGGGAGGTGGGACAGCGCAAGAGCTGTTTCTCTCCAGAAAGAGCCCCTCTGAGGGATAGGGCTCAGGCTGAGCCTGAGACATGTAATTTAGTCTAGGCGCTCTGGATGTTGAGTGTATTTTGTAACCCAAATACAGTACAAAGACCAGGATCTATCTTTATTTATTAACCTCTTTGCATTGATCACACATATTGCATTTGAAGTGCAAATTCTTGTGTTATTGCAAAAATCTTGCTGTGACTCCTCATACATTTGAGGCTGCTTAATGCTATCTAGCATGCAGGGTCCTGTGTTCTGTAGTAAATTGTTCTCATCTCCAGCCTCCTTTTCTCGCACTGTTTCTCAATGAATGTGATTTACTTGCAGTGATTTTTATGCAGTTGCACAGTCATGAGTTCTTCATCTGTCAGAGTTCTGCATTGTAGAAAAGAAAAGAAAAAAGAAAAGAAGGAAAAAAATAAAAAAGGAAGGGAAAAAAAAGAAAAAAAAAAAAAGAAAAGGCAGCAGCTCTTGGGATCTCTTTTATATTTCTGGTCTGTTCCACTGATTCTTTCTATTGTTTCAGGCTATTAATACTTGAGTGTGGGTGCTGTGATGAGCGGGTGGATCCTGCTCAGCAGGGTGAGGAGGAGCGGGTAGCGATGGGAAGGTGGCTGGATGCCTTACGTAAGGCTCTGAGCCCGCAGCGGTTTGCATGCGGCAAAGCTGACTCTGACTTACGCCACGGGAACGAGGATCCCAGAGTGGTGCCCGGCGTTGCCTGCAGCAGCACCATAACCTTTTAGTGAACCGTCAGTGTTTTCCCACTGTGTGGACAGCCTGGTGGATGTAGGAAGGTGGTTGTAAGACAAAAATAGCTTTTTGGGTGACCAAGCTTGACTCCTGTTAAGGATAACTGTTTTTTAGAAGGATACTGCTTTGAGCAGTATATGTCTATTTACTTGATTTCTGAACACCCAAGCTGGATTCTTCCCCATCTTTCTTCAGGGGTTGAGAAATTCTTCATCTGGTCTGTGAATTTTTAATAGATTTCATATACTTTCAAATACTACTTTCATACATGAAAATGAAAAACCTTCCTTGTCCATATTCATAAGGAGTCTCGTATCACTGTGGTAAAAGTGTCTGTTTTTTTCTTACCCAAACATGACCCTGAAATCTCTGAAACATTTATATTTAGACCAATGTTGTAATCCACGCACAGCGATTTCCCCGGGAATCTGCCACCATGACACTGAGGGAGATCTTCAAGCATTCACAGATGTGTATTTATTCTGAAACAAAATAGTAAATTGCTGAAGGTTAGAACGAGAAATGCTGTACCAACATGGTACTTTGAATCTACAAACCTTGCTTTAAATAGTGTCATCCTAATTTCAGAGCAGATTTAGAATCAATTAAGTTAATTATGGAAAGAGAAAGCAGAGGACTCGTATGTTGCAGCCCTGTTAATCACACTGACTTGCACTTAATCACGCAGTCTTACATTAATCACACAGCTTTGCATTTATATTGTTTTATCGTCCGTGAGGACCGCAGTGTTTTATGCAGAAACCATTTCAGGCACTACTGAAACGTAGCTTCCTTTTGAAGGATGTGGCAAATGTCTTGCAGCCCATAGCAGTGCTGACAACGGCTGAGGGCAAGAAGGGGAACAGGAGAAAGGAGAAAGTTAAGAAAGGTAGAACATAACAACTTGAATGGTTTTATTCTTACTGCTGTGAAAAATATGCTGTGATCAATACCCGGGACTAACAAGATTTAGCTTCGCTACTTTTATGAAAATGTAACATCTCTGATGGCCTCCTTAGCAACCTGATGAGGTGTTGGGATTTAGTTTAAATTTGAGGAAGCAATGGCATCTACTGAATAACTAACATGACTTCTTGCAGCATCCAGGATTTCCATTGTGGTTATCAATCTTAGTAGATATCTAGTGCATAAAATTCATCCCCCCCCCCCCCCAAAGATAAAAGTTATAAAAAGGCACAAAGCTGAGAATAACAACTCTGTCCTGTTATTCCTTTGCATATTATGAGCTTTTGATGTAGAGCCCTGGGTCTTTATAAAGAGGAGCATGTGGGTAACTTGGCAAGAACTACTCTCGGAGGAGTAGCGTCATTATTCAGGCAACCTTTCCTTTAGGTTGCATCTTGTCAGCTTTCGTTGCCTTAACACTGTCACAGTTTAGGAATACCTCACATAATCACCTGCCCTTATTTTCATCAATTTACCTGCAGGCCTACGGGAATCATAGCAGTCAAGAGCATTGCATGGATTAAATTAGCATGAGTCACATTGAAATTACAATGGAGGGGGCATAAAGAGACCAGGAGTGCTGATATAAAAGTCTTGCCCTGAAGTTTTATCACTCAGCATGACATGAAGTCTGAAAGAGGCATCAGATTTTAATGTGTATTTGTAGTTTAGATCTCAACATGATAGGTCATAAGTCAATTTAAGGTTTCTGTCTTCTAACTCTGGGATTGGTATTAAGAATTAGGAAATTACGTCTGTAAAATTACACTCACTAACGGCTGATTCCTTGAGTTTACAATGTGTATTAAATAAAGCTTTTCCTGCTTTATTTTCCCACAGCATTCTTATTTATTAATGGAGTCAGGAGAGGTTTGTGTGTGGTACTTGATGATGTTACATTTTCTTACTGTCGTGGTTCAGATTTCAGTACAAATAGAGTTCTTCGTATTGTAAAAGGAAGTCTGATAAACATGACAGGTATAGACAGATTTTAAAAAATTGTTTTGCTCAATGTAGTATATTGACTTTCACCTTATATATATTAGTGGAATTTTTTTAGAAATGATATATTTCAAGGAGACTTGAAAGAGTAGTTTTAAGATTTTAATTATTTTATAGTTATGCAATTTTAGTATTTATATTTTTATTTAAACTATATCGGTTATAACATAAAGGATGAGACAAAAAATAGTCTTCTGTAGAATCTTTGAAAACAGGTGAACAGCAGAATTGTGATTATATGATCCACGCTCATTTCTGATTTCTTAACGCTTTTTAAAAACAACAACACCAAAACTCCAAAATTGGACATTCCTGGAGTACACGAGACCTGAATGGGGCTACCATCTACTTATAGCAGAGGTGCTATGTAAGCTGGGGTTGAGTTATGCCACACCACCCAGATGTGCCCACCTGAAGGAGAGATTGGCCCCAAGACTCTCCCGTCCAGGATAAAGTGGCACACAGTGCAATCAGTTCCCTGGAGGCCGAGACACATGGGCTCTGTCTACATTAGGATTGTGAACTGATGATGGTCTGTCAAAACAGTAGGTGTTGAGGACCTGGCAGTCTACATGTTTCTAGTTTTTTAACTTGGATTAACTTTAGTACCATGGATTGAATGCCTGTTTGAGGCTGGAGTGTACTGGAGAGGATATATATAGGTATGGGGGGGGTGTGTGTGTAGATATGGATATATATGTGTGTGTGTGTGTGTATATATATATATATATGTGCCACTGGACCAATACACATACATACACATATATATGCCATATAGATATATATATATTCCTGGGCATACTTACCAGTGAATGCTTCATTTCCTGCAATCCTTGCAGGCTTATAGGGTTGCAGTTACAGTGGGCATCCCATAGGCAAGGTCAGAGCAGTGGTGACAGTAGTAGCTTGCTCTAGAATAAGGATTTGCAGTGAAGTACAAGTTGACTGTTTAATGTTAAACTGCTCCTGTGACAGGAAATCAGTGTAATGGCCCCATTGTGAAGTTCGCAAACATATACATCTATCTATCTATCTATATCTGTCTAAAGTACCTATTGTTTTGCTGAGGTGAAAAGATAGTCTCTGCTTAAAGGCAGCAAATTCTGCTTATTTAGAAGGAATACTGGGTGCCAGAGTACTACTGCAATAGTTGCATTTCATGAACAAGGTAGGGGTTAGTTAATTTGGGAAAGTCCAATCTAACTACAACACTAACGACATGGTACCTTTTCCCTCATGGGGAAAAAGATGGCCTGACAGCTTTTTAAAATCCCTGGTCCATAGTCTAGGGATGTAAACTGCCTGCAGAGTAAGCAACTTGATCACTGCAAATACCTGGAGGGACTTTTTTCTTCCAGCAAACAGGGTTGGACAAAGGATATGCCATGATCCCGTTGATTGATGGATTGAGGAGGCCTTTAAAGACTTTTGATTCTAAAAATTCATAAATGTGGGTACCATTCTTCTTTTTTTTCCTCCAATAATCCCCATGGAGAACTGCAGTCATTTTAGCTCTATCAGCAATCTCACTGTCTGTGCAGAAATAGCATTGGGCAAACTTTAATACACTGCATCTCATAGTGTGTAATCTAATACTCAGAGATAAATTATAAAATAAGCAAAGTATTGACCAACTTCCACAACTTCTAGATGTCAGCTATTATGGAACTTTTTGCTGTGGAATGCATTAAATCTTTCTATTAGAGTATTTTGTTACTGTTATAGTAGATAAGAGGATTCTGAAAATAATAATCTATTTCCCTGGAAACCGTAGTCTTTCTGGGAGCTGCTCCTAATCAACTTGTAAGAAAGGAGTGGGGAGGTGGAATTCAGCAACAGGGAGGTGCTAAGACTCAGACTGAAATACAGGTACTTCTTCACAGATATGCTGGATCAAGAGGGGGTCTATAATACTGCTCTCCTGTATTGTAATAATTCGGAATCATGTGCAGAAAAAGGGTTTGCACACCATGGAGTAGAGTACATCTCCTTCCTTTTCAGCCTTTTTGTAGCCATCCCTTCTTCTGCATACCTCAGCAGCCAGCCATCAGTACCTTCTACCACTAAGCAGAAAGCTGGCTTTCTAGGGACAGACCTGATGATCAACTATGGTATATACTTTGCTGCCCTCAGTTGGGTGTCACATAGATATTTCAGATAAAAATGAGACTGACTTGGTAGCAGTCTTCACCTTGACATTTAAAAACCATTTCATCAAACTTCTCACAAATCCTCTTGACACTATGCTTCATAGCATCTGGTTAACAGAGTAAAATAACAGATAAAGACAGCAGTTATATTTGGTTATAAAGGGTGATTCTTCCATCCAAGCTGAAGGGGACCTCTAGAGATCAGGGAGTCCAAACACATTTTAGGGTGCAAACTGGAGAGCTTTCTGCACCATACAGGCAGGCAAAACAGAGGCAGTCATAAGTATGGATCACCTCCATCTGGTTTCAGTCTATATTTTGCAGGTTTTAGAAGGAAAGTTCCTTTTGTACAGAGTTGTTGTTTGCATCCATTTTCATTGCAGTACTCAAAGTCCTAGATGATGTTTTCCTGTTATCTTGCAACAGCATAAGGCATCGAGTAATCAGAATATTCACCCTGAGTGTAAATGCTAGAAAGTCTTTGGTGTCAGGCTGGATTTTCCAGAAGCCCTCCAATGAGACTGGCGGGCTTTGATTCTGCTACACGTGGGCCAAGGCCTAAACATCTCAGTATAGTTCCCCCTACGTGATTAATCCCATTGGCTTTGAAGTGATTTACATCATTAAAGCTGTGATCCTGCTCAGTCAAGGGAATCCTGAAGATACGTGAGATAAACATCCCTGGACAGATAATTTATCCCTGCAACTTTAGTTATTCCATTAAACAAGCTTCTATGCTATTACAATGCATGGAGCTCTCTTTGTTAGTCAGAAACAATGTGTCTATATATTTAAATAAAAAAGCAGTATTTTTTTTAAAGACACCTAAGAACATCATGCATTTCCTAAACTACTCCTGTCTAACATCCTTCAGTACCTGTGGGTGACAAATACTTCTGTATTCCTAGAAAAACTCCTTTATATTTCCTGTAAATGAACAAAATGTTATGACTGTGGTGCATTTCTAATCTGTTAGTAGCTGCCAGAAGTTAAATTTATAAATGCCTACAGTTCTGCTTGCCTTTTAAAGCCATTATGGTTCATTATGTGAAAAGCATCCTTTTTGAAAGCATATAATCAAAATCACTTAAAAATGTCTTTTGTAAGAAATTACTTGCTGCAGAAGCTATTTTACACAGCTGAACATTTCAGGGACTGCATTTGATATAAAGGAAAAGAAATCAAATCAGGCTTTACACTTATAGAAATATTCCCAGTAAGCTTTGATTTACTTATTTTTGCACCAGTATCTTTAACTTTTAACTTTTTTGCTACAAGAAATATGACAGCTTGAGTAGGTATGATAGACAATATTAAGTAATCATTGCCATATGTATCACTTTATTTTGGGGAGTGATAGAGAAACTAATCCTACTCGTCTTTCTCACACATTCAGATCCGCAAATCTAATTACCTGAGTGAAATAATTGAGATTTGGACCTTTTTATATACTTGTACTGTTACATGTGCTTTTTTAGTTCTTTGTGTTGCGCAGTAGTTGTTGAGAGGATTGTATAGGCACCGTGTTGATGCACAACATCAATGTTCACTTTAAAGCTCTCCTTTTGGCATATTGCATGATTAATTACAGGCTGGCACAGCTGCTTAATCAATTCCTGTGCCTCAGTTTCCTCCCCCTAGAAATGGAGGTGTTATAATCCAATCCCAGAGTGATTGTAAGAGGTACTTGGCAGATAGTCACTTATTGTGGTGATCATGGTGGATAGGAGTATTTAGACTGACTGTACATTTGAGTTCCAAATGTAGTGAGACACTGAGGAATAGATATCTTTTTGATGAGAGATTTGCAAAGTGTTTTTTTTCATAGGATTTAGCCCGAATATCCAAGTGTTGTAGTTTAATCTACTTTGCTACTTTTTCATGTTCGACGCCATTTTCAGATCAATTTTCACATGCAAGCTGATTTTCAGTGCTTAATATAGTGCTTTCTACCACTGATTTTAAAATACATTGAGTGCTTTTCTAGTTATTTTGCTACATATGACTGATTTTCAAAGCTGCTGAAAAGATGGGAAAATCAAAGGGAATTCAAGGACCTGGAGTAACTTAAGGAAACTCTAATTTAGACATATTATTGCTAGAGAAGAAAGTTACGTACAAGCTGGAGAGAGTCTAGAGAAAAGCCAAGAGAATAGTTGAACATTAGAAAACTTGACCATAAAGGGAAGTTGAAGTCATGGTATTTGCTTAAGGTAGAAAAGAGTAGGCCAAAGGCAGGAATGATATCGGTCTTCCATTTTATTTAAATAAACAAATTTTTTAAAAAAGTTATTTTAAGGAGAATGGTGGTCATTTTTTCCATCTTTGCCACTGGATGCAGGACACCAGCACAGCTGATCGTCAAAAGAAAGACTAGGGATATTTGCCACTGTCCCGTGCTGTTCCATGACACTTAAGGTGTGAAAGACGATTACCTTAGTGTACTCTTCCCTCCAGTTGTACCAACTGAATTCAGCTATGTACCGTATTCCCGGTGATTTTCATTAGTAGCTAGCCTGTGCCTGTTTCCTGTGGAAGAAGTTCCTTCCATCTTATGTGCGATGATGAAGATTTCTGTTGAGCTGTTCGCTGAAGCATGACTTCAGCCTCAGTGCAGTCTGCTTCTGAAGAGTTTGAGAGGCCTCACAGCATAGGACTTGCTGATGAAGGTCACTCCAGCTTGTCTTTGCAGCTGCTGTTTCCCCAGCATGCCTTGATGACTATGCTAACAGGTCATATGGCCACAGCATCGCACTGTTATTTTATTTTCTCTCAATTCTGGAAGTGTTATTTTCTGAATTTCCTTACACTTACAGAGTTTGTGCTATTTATTCTTACCTGTCTTAAACCTCTCTCTGTATTGAAAATGTCCGTTGTCCAGAACCTGAGTTCTCTCTCCTTGTTAATTGTGCTCTGGCTGTGGTACATTCACCTGACTTGGTGTTTGTCTAAGTAAGGACCACTGAAAGGCATCAGAATGTGGCTCCAGATGAGCAGCGACCCCAGAAGCACATGGCATTTCTCACAGTAAAGCAGTGCTTGCATGCCAGTTTTTTTCCAGCATCAGCAGATAGGCTCCTTTTCCAGACACCTTTTTGCCTGGAAACTGTGACTGTTAGAGAGCTCTTCAATGTGTTGTTTTTACAGAAGCACATTGAGTAGAACCGGACTGCTGTTTGCTCGGCAAAGAAGGGACTTCCCTGAAAAGTGGGCCCTACCTGTGCTCTGCATGCAGCTGATCTGAGCAACACCACATCTGTTTCCATCTTCAGCAGCTCTGAGCTGTGTCTAGAAAGGGCTAATTCTGGAGTCCTGTCCCCATGCCCTGTAGAAGAGGAAGAAGCCTTATTTGCCTGCAGCATCTCATGCAAAATCTAGGTGTCAAAGCTGGAGCACTGACACTACCACTGCCGGTAGTCCTTGTTGACCCCAGCTTCAGTTCAGAGCTTTTTTTCATTTTGTCTGTCATCCTCAAGTCCTGTTTCATTTGTTGTGTTCCCCCCACCTCAGGTGTCTGCATGAATGTGGTTGGCTTTTCCTTGCTTTTGAAATAACTTCTAAATAATTTCTTCAATAACTAAAAGGCTATGACCTGGGGTGGGCGTAAAGGAGTTACGCACATAAACTCCTGAGAACAGGCAAGCTTATCCTTAGCAGCAATTAATGAGAAAATTAGAAATATGCTATGTTAGCTGAGCAGCTTTAGAGTACTTCAATGTTGTGAGGTACTGTTTGACCTTCAGTAATGCAAAAATGCTGAATAACTCTAAAAAGCAATGAGAAGGAAAACTGGCAACTTTCTTCAGAAATATCTGGCTAGCACATAATGCTAGCCATATTATGCTGGTTTAATTATTCCTTCATAGAGCTGGTCTTGGGGAATTTGTGATTGTAATGAGATTATGGATTCACAAATTCTTCCAACAGGTCAGAAATAAATCTTTTGTGGATCAGTAATTTTTTAAAAAAGCTATTTTTAAAAAAGAAAGACAGACCTGTGTGGCTTCAAAGAAAGGCACCGGAACAGGCTGCTGAGGGAAGTGGTTGAGTCCCCGTCCCTGGAGGTATTTAAAAGATGTGTACATGTGGTGCTTAGAGACATGGTTTAGTGGTGGACTTGGCAGTTTTAGGTTAGTGGTTGGACTTGATGATCTTAAAGGTCTTTTCCAACCTAAATGATTCTATGATGCTGTGATTTCCTGAGTTGTTAAATCAGTTGAACTGAGTGTATATGCTCTGTCTAATTTTTCATACTGTTCGGAGATAATTTCCTCAATGTTTTGAAACAAACTTATTTATCATTCCATTTAGAGAGTAGAGAATTCACCTGGAAGTGTTATGTCCATGTCAGTGTCTTCCTCTGAATGAGGAGAGAGGAGAAAGGTCTAGAGCACCCCAAAGGTAAAGAGTAGCTCATCAGCAAGTGTTGCCATGTCAGGCATGTCACTGATATTTAGTGTGCAATATATTCATGATCTATGAAGAACCAGTAAATTCCTCCACAGATGTACATCAATCTGGAGAATGTTTTGCAAAGTACTAGACAAAGTTATCTTCCTGTTCTGCGTTGCTATGTGTGGCATGACATGAGACTGTCTTAACAGGTGGTGAAATATTCTGTTGGCAAACCATCAAACCAAGCTGGAAACTTTTGGGTTTGTTTCCCCAGGGCTCCAATATCAGTCCTGTAATGAAGATAGCCCTGAGTCCGCAGAGAGAAATCCTGTCCTTGCTGTATGTGAAGGAGCTTCAGGATGGGCAGCATCTGCACCTCAGTGTGTGCTGGACCAAATGTGGGTGTCTTTAGCCTCAGCCAACACCTTTCTCAAGAAGTAGAAGTATCTGTGGAAATGTCACAGCTCAGACTGCTGGAGGAGGCAGTCAAGATTAGGCATCTGTATTGCTACTTTGAGCATATGGATTAATTTAGAAGCCAAACTGATAAGACATAAAAACACTAGTAGCCTGACTTGTAGATGTAATGTTGAAGTGGAAGGAAAGTAAATTTACCTGTTAACTCTTTGAGGCCATGCAATGAAAAATGTGTGAGTTCTGTTAATTACCCATGTCAGGAATGGCTGAACTCTTGGCTCTGTTTGTCATCATCTCTGCATGGTTACTGATGTAACTAATTTGGGGTCTAAGAATGTGGATTATAATCTCACAGGCAACCATTAGAAAAATGTATTATGGCAATCAAAAGATCTCTTTTAAATCAGATTTTTTTTTCTCCACAGCAATTCTGATTTTTTTTTTTTTTTAACTTTATCTGGTTCTTCCTCCAGGTTGAAAAAATTACTTTCATCTGTAAATTATCTTTTGTCTGCCTTTTGTGATGAGAAGTAACCTAGAGATACCTATAATGCTATCAAATGAGACTTACCAACTTCATATCATTCTATTGTGGGGACATGATGTTTTACCACTAACGCTCTTTATCTACTTAGTGCCAAAATCCATTTCTTTTATTATAAATTGGTTCAGTTTGAGTTTAATCAAGACCAATAGGAAATATTGTCACTGGATCTTGGAACTGAGTAAAGAAAATCAGGTACCGCAATGTAAATATATGGGGAAATAGCCTGAAAAGCAACACTACTTAAAGTGAAAGACTAGTTTCTTTAAATTCTTTGATCGACTGAAAGCATATCATCAGAGCTAAATAAAGTAAGCAAGAGTCTGCTAGATATATCCTGTGGAATTAGACAGTAGGAGAATGCATGTGCATTTTAAATTCAAGGTCTGTCGTATTGAATGTGATCTTTATTTTGGCTTTGTGACTGAAAAGCTTTTAGCTTGATTATTTCTCATTTGACTCTCAGCAGACAGGAAGAACATCACATACTTGCTGTGATAAATCCAGAGAGTGTCTGTAAAGGACACAGTTGTCTTTTTCCAGGTAGAATTGAAATGTTTAATTAGGAAAGTGAAACTATGGTAGCCACAGATAAATTACAATTTTATATTTGATATCTGTCTTCTTGGCCCAGGAAAAACTTGATTAATTTAGAGAGAACAGATTGCCTGTCAGGTATCACTGCTGAGGACTTTGGTAGGATAAATTATATGAGATTCATTGTGCAAGGATGAGCTTTAGTGGCCCTTTGGTACAGGAGGCAGTTTTGTTTATTGCATTGTGGCTGCTTCCAGCTTAAAAGATTTTTGTGCTAAATGTCTTTGTAGTTGATTTTAATGTTCTGTTTACAAGATCTCAGAAGTTAGTTTTGAAAAAAGTTCTATATAGGCAATCTACTCCATTTTTTTATAATTATCCAAATCTAATTTGAATAGTTAAAGTTTTGTGAATGGTAATTATGTTACAGTTAGTTTTATGCAACTTTTCATGCCTTAAAAATATGATGAAAGAAGTTTTTCAAGTGGCTGCTTTTATCCTTTTTTTCCTAGTTTGTAAGGACTAGGAGTACCAAGTAAATAGACAGCAAAAGAACTAGCTTGTCACCAGGTGAATGTAAACATCAGAAGAGAAATGATTATTAATCGTGGCTTTTTGCTAGGATCTTCAAACCAATCAAGATGACGGTCCCCTTTTCTTCGGTGCTGTACATGGGTAAAGGATTAGATGGTCTCTCCTTTGAAAAGCTGGCAGCCCAAATAGAGCCAAAAGTGAACAGAAGATCAGGTAAATGAAGTTGTCACAGGAACAGAGTGAAACATTGTCAGGGCAGTAAATAACATATTTCTTCCATCGTTATTTTTTGGAGGGAGCAGTATTAAGGAAAGTGTCTGCTCAACAGAAAAGTGTA
Organism: Theristicus caerulescens; assembly: GCA_020745775.1. NCBI lineage: Eukaryota > Metazoa > Chordata > Aves > Pelecaniformes > Threskiornithidae > Theristicus > Theristicus caerulescens. The sequence goes on along the minus strand of CM036558.1, from coordinate 55,876,077 downwards.
GAGGACAAACCAAAGGGTAGTAGGAAAGTGGAGGAACTGGTAAGGAAGAGGGAAATAAAGTGATGAGGAGAGTGCAAGTGAGCCTGGATGCACAGCCAGTTTCTACAAGTTTGAGATGCTCTGGTCACTACTAGAAAGATATCCAGATACTTTTCAACTAGATGAGTAAGTTAACTGTAGGCAGAAGCAACAGCAACTGATGGGATTTTTGATTAATTCAGCAGAGTAGCTTTTTTATTTATTTGGGATACAGTAAAGGACACAGAAATTCAGCCAAGGATGTTGTTGCTAATTGTGCAGGCAGTTAAATTTAGCTCATGTTCAACCAAAAGAAGTGATCAATCTTTTCAAGAAGTGCGAGAGCAACAATAGCCAGAGAAGGGCAAACAGATTGTCTTTCCGGTTTCTTTAAGATGCCTTTTTGTTCACTTTTACTCTTCTGTTGAGATTATCTGAACACAGCAGATTTCTGTACTATGAATCTCCTTCTCATGGGAGGATAGCCCAGAGGTTAAGATGCTAGTCTAGAATCATCAGATTTGGTACCATGCTTGTGATTAACTTCCTCTGAGCTTGGCGTAGAAGTTACTTCCCTTTCCTGTACCTTGTTTCCCTGATGGTAAAGTGAGCAAGGAAGGAACTATTATTGCATTAAGAGATTTTGTGAGGAAAAAGAATACTCAAAAGTTTGAGGATTGTAGATGTTGCTATGATATTAATAGCTCAATTCAGCTGCCCACACATAGGCTGCTTGACTTGTATCCTGCCTCGCCTCAAGCTGCTATACCAGAAGACACTTTCATAGGTCCTGTGTCATGTTTGCCACCTGCACTGAGATGTTTGAGACATCCTGTGCCATCTGAGATGCCTACGAGAAGGCAAATGAACCAAACCCACGGTTTCTCAAAGTTGATTCTTTGCTTTTAGCTTGGTCCCTATTCTCTTAATGGTTTTTCTCCCTCTTAATTGTCTTTGATTTCTCACTCTTTTTTTTTTTCTCTACATCTAAGCTTGGTCTATGTTGTTTCTTGTTTCTTTCCATTTTGTTTTCCTCTTTGAGCTACATCCCATGAAAATCACCTGCCATGCACCATTCCAGCATCTTTACCTGGATGCTGTCCTCTATTATACAGGCTAGTTATACAGAGCAGACTGGGGAAAGCTGGTCTAACAGCTTGCCTCTCTGTAGTTTATTTTTTGAAGTACATGGCAGTTGTTTGAAGCTGTGCCAGGCTTTCACATCCACTGGGGATAAGCACCTTTCAGATTACATGCAGAGAGTGTCTGATGAGCCACCTTACCATCTAGGAGAGGTCCATAGCATTAAACCCTGTGAAGGTCCCCAGAGACAAGCAGGAGAAGTCCATAGCAGTATGTTGTCATAGCTGTTAGTATCCTTTCCCTTCTCACCAGCAAAGCAAGGCATTGTGAACTCCGAAGCTCATCCTTCAGTTTCCTTAAATTCCTACTGCGCAGCTAAGCTTTACTGCTGGACCTCTTAGGATCTCACTTTCGCAGAATGACAGCCAGGTACAATTATGTTAAATTTTGCAAGGGTGCCTACTTCCAGTAGACCAAATTTGCTGGATGTTACAAGGAGAGGGTGAGGAATGGTCTACACATTGTGGTGCCCTGCGATGTGCAAGTCAGTGCTATCTGTAAAGTACTTTCTGGTTTTAACCAAATGACCAAGGACTAATGTTGAAGTCTGTGGCTTCGTTCTCAGAGGAATCATAATCTTGTTTATTTTGTGGATTTCTCTAGAGCATTTTTACGTCATCTGGGCAACGATGTACAATTAGATTCTGTAATTTGCAGAAAGGTTATTATAATCATCTCTCATAGCATAATGTTCACATTTGTCATTTAAGCTGTGTAGAAAGACCACATTTCCCTCTTTCAATTTTGATTAAGAGAACATACCTTATCATAGTATTTTATGCTTGTCTGGATATTATTCAGTACTCTTCTCATTTGTTAGCAAACTATTCCCAGGCATCATGGTATTTTACAATACTCAAAGCACCAGCAAGCAAAAGCTGACACAAAATTAACAAAAGAAAACCAGTCATGAAAAAAGCAAACCTTCACGCTTCTTGAAACGGCAAATGCTTTACCAGAGCTTCACAAGCAGCAGGACAATACATCAATAGGAAAAATCCATCAGGGCTATAAAATGTAAAGAGATGACATCAGGAATTCATTGAAATGCAGTTTGTTAGGGGTTGGGAGAGGGTTCTGCAGGAGTGTCGCTGCACACTTGTTGTATATCTTTCCTAGGCATCTTCTTAGGGAGGGGGTGAAGAGAGGCTGGTAGATTATATGGGCAATTAGTCTGACCTGTAGAGTAATTTTTATGCTCTTCCATACTGGAGAGTGCCTGGTACCTAGCAGCTGCCCTCTTCCATTGCTTGGGCCATATTTCGTGCATTAATGCAGTTCAGAATATGACTTCTTGTTTGCTTTGTGACCCTGTACAGCAGAAATTGCCTCTGTCATATATTAGGATAGCAGTTGTGGAGTTGCAGTCCCCCACTAAATGGTACATTCCTAAATTGCAGTTTACCATGATGGCCTTTCTCCTAGTATATGATCCAGTGCCTCAAACTTCAGCAATGAAATCCAACTGTAAATGGTGGGCAAATGAGGATTATTTTGCTCAGTTTAAGAGAAGATCTAAATGGGAGGCTGGGGAACAAATACTAGTACAATAATAGGGATATGAGATACATTATGTGACAATGAAGATTGGGTTAATTTACTGTATGCTTAGGAGTGCTCTATATTGTTAGTACTGCAAGTGTGCACAGAAAAAAGGGCTGGTAACTACAGATCACCTAATGTTGGGCTGGAAACCTGAGCTAAGTTTAGTCATTTCTTAAGATCAGTTATGGAAACAATCCAGACTGCAGATTCTGCTGAAGTTGAGGAAGAAGACAGAGTGGTCAGAGGAGGGTGAGAGCATAGGCATTTCTTGCAAGTCTTCTGTTTCCTTCTGTGTCTGATGAAGCTCTTCTAAATTTATTGTCCATCTCCACAGCAATACTTTCTTTTAAAAAAGCATTGTATGTTCTGGGTTGGAGGGTTCTAGGTTGGAGGGTCATTGTTTGCTTCTTAATGATCTAAAGCATGTTTTCTCAAATCGTCATCTCGGTGTTTTACGCACCAGTGGATCTTCTTGAGACTTCAAAACCATGCCACAGTATTGCCCTGCTTGACTCAGCTCCCATCTCTGCCTGGTGGCTAGCTGCAGTCCTCAGGATGCCTGGAGTGGTTCTGCAATAAACCAGCACCACACGAAGTAATTGCTTATCAGTGAAGAGCTTTATTGTAGTGTCTTTCTGCATTTTCTATAGCCTTCTTAGTAAAATGCTCAGTGTGCTGTTTTAAACAGGTTTTCAGGGTTTTGAGAGTCTGTCAATGACCAAAGGATTTTTTCCCACAACCCTCCAGCAGATATTAATGAGAACGGAGGCTTGGGCAAACATTTGTCACTGTCAGCTGTTGTTTCTGCAGGAATGGAATGGTGGAATAGCAGCAGCAGTACAAAGGCAAACCTGAATTCTTGGAAAGTATATAGGCTGTATAGCGTGGAAAGTATGACATTCAGTCAACCTCTTGGAAAAGTGAAGCGAGTGAGCCTGTTGCATCGGAGCTATGTTGGGATCAAAATATTCATAGCAGAATTGAAACTGAGCAATACACTGTGCTATTTCAGATGTGTCTCTTAACTCCGTGATAAAATGGTAATTTATACTTATTGGGTGTGTTCTGGTTGCTGATCTACTTACTCTCTGAAATCTTAATAATGTTAAATATGGTATGGTTTCTAGCTAGGCCAAAAAAACTGAGCTTGTTTGGAAAGCCAAGGCTTTCACCCTAAAAATAAAGTGTTAAATACTGCTTTTTTTCTCCCTAAAGTGCTCAGCTGCCTGACTTATTAGCATGAAAGCTAAAGAACGTTGATCTTTTGCTCTGTTTAGTCAGAAACTTACTCCAGCACTCTCAAATGGAAATTCTTGGTTTAAACCTCCCCCCCAAATCCCCAAACAAAACCCACCTTGTTTACCCCATGACTCACTTTCCCCACCTATGATAATGACGATTGCTTTGCACATATAGCCTGAGACTTTAAGTCATATTCTATGTAAATTAATTTCTGCAGAAATTAATACAATACCAGAAAGTTCTTGGACTTTGTATTTTTAAAATGCCTATTGCTTATATACAATTATAACTTGGCTCAGAAAAAAACCCCAAAAAACAAAGAGAAAACAAAGAACAGCACTAGACAAAAATTTAACAAGTTTTTTAAAAAAATCTTTTATTATTTTTCTAATTAGGAAATTCCATCTAATTTTTATGAAATACATTGCACATCCTTTTAATCCTACCATATAACAATATTGAAAAATACCTCTCTGCCCGTCTTCTTTTTCTGACCATATTTTGAGATTTCAGTGCTGGAGTGAAATGGAGGAAGGATAAGACTGTAGGCTTGGACATCATGGTAAAAGAAGTTTTTGTTTTGTTTTGTTTTGTTTTTAAATGCCACCCAAGTAGATCCTGAGTAGATAGATATGGATGTTACCTCTTTCTGAGGAGACCTTTTATTGGGTGGACTTAACATATGGGTCCATTAGCTTTACACTTGCATATGTGTAATCCAATTCACTGTCTCCTCCTGCCCCTCTTTGTGGGGGAATGACCAGGTAGCATCCTTGTAATGATTCTCCCTCTGATTTCACTTCAGCTACCCATGTGCTAATGGTGAGGAGGTGGGAATCTCATGTGGCTTCAGTGAGTCTTGAGTTTTTGTTCTGTTTCTTGTGTTCAGCACCCTGCCAAGTGCTTGAGTGAGAGTCAGTAGATACATTTTGGAATTAGTTCTGTTGCAGATTTGATACTCTGATATGTTGTCTTCCAAGCCAGCTTTTGTTTCTGGAACAAACAGGGTTACTTAAACTTTGTTCCTACACTTCTCAAATACCAGCTGGGTATGATGGCTCATGCTTAGCTTTTCTAATGTGACACTTTTTTATGGTTTTGTGGCATTGGATGCTTTGTATGGCATCCCATCACATGAAAAATTTTGTCTTTTTAAGCTTGGAGGTGCCCATGCGGATTTTTTTGGGGGGGGAGAAGGTTGGGTTTTGGGGCAGGTGTCTGTCTGGAATTACTGTCAGGCTGTGGTAAGCTTGGGGTCATTATATGTTTGCCATATAAGTTGTCATATACTATTTTGTAGTTGGGTAAGTTGAAATACAGTCACATTTACTTCAAACTTATCCTGTTGTGCTTCTTTTTTTCACCTCAGGTAAGTGTTCTTGTAGTGCAACATAAGAAGCTTCTTTCAAAGTTTGTTTTATATTGAGCAAATACTTCTTTCAGTTTTGTGAGCATTTGCTGAAATCCATATAATGTTTTGCACATAGATAAATCTAAAATGATTTCTCCTGAATGGTCTGCTTTCATTTTAACCAATTTCTGCTCAGAAGTACCATATTGAAACTCCTTTGGAAATCTGCACATATTACTCATGCAGCCCTGTCCTGGTTTCGGCTGAGATAGAGTTAATTTTCTTCCTAGTAGCTGGTATAGTGCTGTGTTTTGGATTTAGCATGAGAATAATGTGATAACACACTCGACATTTTAGTTGTTGCTAAGCAGTGTTTATACTAAGTCAAGGACTTTTCAGCTTCCCATACTCTGCCAGCGAGGAGGTGCACAAGAAGCTGGGAGGGACCACAGCCAGGACAGCTGACCCAAACTGGCCAAAGGGCTATGCTATGCCATGCCATATGATGCCATGCCCAGTATATAAGCTGGAGGGAGTTGGCTGGGGGGCAGGGATCACTGCTCGGGGACTGGCTGGGTGTTGGTCGATGGGTGGTGAGCAGTTGCATCACTTGTTTTTCCTGAGTTTTATTTCTCTCTCTTCATTACAAGTTTTTAAAAATTATTATTATGATATTATTTTATTTCAATTATTAAACTGTTCTTATCTCAACCCATAAGTGTTCTCACTTTTACTCTTCCAATTCTCTCCCCCATCCCACTGGGGGTGGCGAGTGAGTGAGCGAGCAGCTGTGTGGTGCTTAGCTGCCAACTGGGGTTAAACCATGACAAGCCCTAGCAGTTCTTTTACATGTTGAAGAAGAGTGTGGTATTAGAAAAACAGTGTTGTGGAACAGTGTTATAGGTGCATGAGTTTGCATCTGTTGAGATCTGGAGCACTTTGCTATTCTCAAAAGATATTGGGCAGTGAGTCTGTGACAACGGTTTTGGACTCTCACAAGTGTTTGTCTTGCTTTTCATACTGAGGTTATTCTGTAATATCCTTAAATAGTGCTACTTGTGGCGAGTTAGATTAGCTTAGCTTTTTCAGCGATTTAACAGTCCTGGGAATTTCTGATAAAGTCTTGTCCTGGGCAGTCCTATCTGATCAGTCACGTCTTCCTGCCATGAGTGACTTTTGAATGTGTTGGTTGTTCTCTAAGAATACTGATGCATAACTGAGGATGACACATGTTGGGATGTCTGATGAGGTTACTGTCAACTCCTGTCCACCCTGCTGCTGCTGCTGTACAGGGAGCTGAGCTGCTCTTGAGGCAGCTCCTGGGTGGCCACAGTTTACATCACAGAATCAGTTTCTTTAATTTCTCTCCCCACCCCACCCCCACCCTTTTTCTTTCTTCCTTGAATTGTCATAGTCTTGGAAACTTTTTTAGGGGAGGATGGGTAGGCATGTCAGGGTGGTAGTCTCAGCAGCTATTATAACACTGCCATCCTTGCCACAAGACGTGAGTTTTCGATATAATCAAGCTTACTCAAGCTCATCTGTAATTTTTTTCTATTATATTCCTTTCTTTTCTTTGGCATGTTGCAGGCATTTAACAACATTCACTTCACAGTCATTGTACAACTGATTGTTTTAATTCAAGATCAGCAAATCATTGACTTTTTCTTCCTAACATGTACTAACAGAACTTAATGTATTATTTGGTAAGTGAAGGTACTTAGGTGACTTTAAGAGAACTATTTAGTCTTATGTCTTCCAAATGGGTTACTGAAGATACAACATCCCCAAATGGAAATGTTCATGCATTTTGTGTCTAGACATGTACTCTTGATGACATTTATGAAAGATAACAGACATGTTTGATGTCCTTACTCAAATTTTATGGGTTTGTGTAGAATCTGTCATTTATTTATCTCAGTACCCTGTTGCCAGACTATTTGTCTATACATGTATTCACTCAACAGCATCTAGGTTTACCATCAGATCAAATTTAGCTTTTACTGCATTCTTAATGCTAACTGGACTTAATTATTTAGTTCATATATTCTTAGTGACATGCTGGGTCAAGACTGATACTCGTTTTAGATCCGTGAAGTAATTCAGTGCATTAAGCAAATTGTATGCTATCACGTTTGGAGATAACAGTTAAATCAAGAAAAAAATAAAACAGCTGTTTCAAATTCTTGTCTCTTTTTTTTTTTTTTGGTCTTTTTATGGCATTTTAAGAGAAGACTTGCTGGTAGTTGATTTAGTCTAATTGTATGAAATGGGATAGCTTTTTGCCTATTTCTTTTTTGGATAGGGTGATCGTGTTCACCGTCTATTTTATACAGTCTTCAGAGGACTACAGAGTACTTGACTGCAGAACATTTCTTGAGATTCATTTCATGTCTGTTTCTTTAATTTTTTAAAAATTATTTTCTTTTAAATGGTACTGGCTGTTCATACACATTGATAGATGTTACTAACCCCAGCCCCAAATATTCTTTCTCTGTGTGGGCATGCCAAGAAGAAAGAAAAAAAAAAATGCTAGCCACCTGCCTTCTCTGAGTCCGGGCCTCATTCTAGCCCTATGGGCCATTGAATGTTCAGCAACAGCTTTGGTTCCTCTGCTCTTTCTTTTTCTAATGCCTGAATCCAAATCCATAATATGGGTTACCTACCATATGGACCTAAAATAAAATATTAGCCACTTAACCGTCCAGATCTCCTTTCTTTGGCACCTTGTAGAGCACTCCAAGGCTGTTGTAAAACACTGTCCATTTACCCTTCTCCTGTCCTCAGGGGCCACCAATAAACTGAGCTATTTATTTCTGTTACTGAATCTAATCCTTATCTAGAAGGATAGTTGAACTGAGGCTTAAGGGGGAAGTTAGGCACTTGCTGCTCCTGAGCACAGCCTTCATTTTAACTTTAAGGGCCATCAGGTGCTTTCCAATAACCTGGGCATTTTAAGTCTACTTTCTCTTGACCCATATTTAAACCTAATGCTAGTAGGCTGTCTGCTTTCCTTTTCCTAACCCTAGCCCTAAACCAGACCCTGACTCTAATCTTGACCCAGGTACTCTATATAACAAGATGAACAATGTGTCTAAAATTTATTTCAACCTCTTCACAGGAGAGGTTGGAGTTAGAAGAAATCATGTGTAGCGTAGACAAGCCTTCACCTGGCCTTAAGCCTATCCCAAAGACACCCTATAGGTAGGAACCAAACTGAGCAAAAATAAACTACAAACTGTAGACTTCTGTTGACAAGACAGAAGTGCACAAATAAGTGCTGAAAGGTAGATCAGTTTCTAAGACTTACCCTCAGTCTGGTCACCTTTCTCTTTAGACTACCAGTGGTAAAGTTATGCTTATAATTAGGAAAAGGTTGGTTGTAAAAGGCTGACCTACATGTTGAGTGGTCCATGGGGCTATGTGGATGGGATCAAAACGGGCCTGTGAGGAATTCTAGCCCTGGTCTGCTCAGCTGTCTCTGTATATGTGTGGGGCTAGGATTAGGATTAGGATTGCATTTAGGAAAAGAGTGAGTGAACCCCAGTTATCTGTGTGTGTTGCATGGGCTGCAGGACTCCCATGAGGGAAAGTATCATTAGCTGATGCCAAGCCCCTGGCTTGAAACTTACAGTTCCAAACATATGGCATACCTACAGTGAATATTTGCATTCTGGATTGGGTTAAGATTAGGAAAACTGGGAAGCTATGATATTAATGGTTATTTAATGTAACCCTGGATTAAGATCAGCATTGGTGTTTGCAGAGGCCAAGTTCTAAGACTGCATTTTTTAGTGGTGGACTTGGCGGTGGTAGGTTAACGGTTGGACTTGATGATCTTAAGGGTCTTTTCCAACCTTAACAATTCTATGATTCTATGATTTTACTCTCAGTTCAGCTAAATACCTGTAGAGAAATTGAAAGTTGGAGATAGGATAAAAAAAACAAACCATAGGAGGTAAGTGCTGTGAGAGGTAAGTTGTTCTCCTCTGAGCCTTGCGCTACTGGATCTGTATGTATCCTACATGGATATGTGCCATTAATATTTTGGGAAAGAGAAAAGAGTTTATCATGGCAACCTTTTTTGCTGTGGCTTGTTACCTGTGTTATAAATTGCTCAGACTCCAATTAACTCTTGGAGTTATTGCCTGCTACTTGTTCCTTTGAACATGGCTTGAATGTATTGCTGTGGTCAGGAGGCTTACCTGGCAGCCACCTCTTTGAAAACGAAATGTTGGATTTTCAGAGAGCCACTTGGTGTGGATCAAAGTTGTGCCGCAGTCAGGGGCAGGCTGTTTGCCTCGTTGGTGACAAGGAGCAATGTGAAGGCCTGTGATGAGTGGAAATGTTAAATTAGATGATTCCTCTGTAAAACCATCTGTGATACTTTTTAGTATTTTATGAAGAGATCGGTGATGAGAGCGTATGAGGTCTTTGGGAGTAGTCAGCAGGCTTAAAAGCAACCTAAAATGCCCAAATCAGCCAGGGCAATGAAAAGCTTAAAACAGCTCTAGGCAGCAAAAGGCTAGTCTTTGTCTTTTTTTCTCTCTGATGTCATTCTTTCTGTCTTTCTGCTGTAAATACGTCAAAACTTCCTTGAAGTTCCACACACCAGGTCCACAGGTAGCATTGCATCACCTTTATGATCATCTTGACTCCTGGTTTCCACTGTAGCAAAGCTCACCCCAGCTTTGTGCAACCTGGCTTTATGGTGTTGGGGCTGGCTGGGGTTGGGAGAGGCAGGCGGTTGGAGAGAGAATGTGCCAGGACTGTTTTCAGGAGAATAGGAGGGGATGTTTATATGTTTATTCACAGTATCAGCTAATTGCTACTGTTTCAATTCTATGGGTTTTTTTTCCATTTGTTTTTGTGTTTTCCTGTGAAAACTGGACGTTTGGACACTTTGTCATTGGAGAGCAATCCTAACATCACTGTGTGAGATAGTTCATCCCACATACGGTACTCTATAATGATTTGGGGGCTGCTTGACAAGAAGCCTATTGGCAGCTACGTATAAGTCTTCAATATTAAAATGAATGGATAGTGCTGGGATTTAATAATAGAATGCAATTATTGTAGTTAAATACAGTGTAAAGTGTAGCTGTGTCAAATTACTTTTGAGATGGCTATCACATCAATAGCCATTATTGCAGTATATTTATTATCTAGTGGATGACAATCCACTGCTGAATTAATGAGGGGAGCAAATATGAACACCAACAGAATTTTTAAATAAGCATCAGCTGTAACAGTTTCTCATGCAGCCTTACAGTTCTTTATTCTCACTGTATGACTTGATGTTGAAAATCATGCAGATAAGGATAATGTTAATACCATTTGATGTAATGAGCCATAAACAGAAGAAAAACCTAATGAAATTTGATTATTTTTTTTTTCTTTCTCTGTCTGAACGGGGGGACAACTTGCAGTGCCAGCAAATTTCTCTCATTCTTCCTTGCTTTGAAACCCTGGGATTTTTTTGCTAAAAGAAAAGTTGCTTCATTAAAAAAAAAAAAAAACACACACCCCTCCAAGGACTCCATACTTTGAAGTGTATTTCCACATACACACAGCATAATCTTGCTTTTATCCTTTTTTATTTTGACAAAATGGTTTCCCGTGTGAATTTCGGAAACAGCAGAGCACGCAACACCCACAAAAATAAAATGCTATTTCTGTCTAACTGCAAGAACAGAAGTGTTGAAAGTAGCAGCATCTTTGTTTTGTGACATAAATACTAATTTATTACTTTTCCTTTTTATTTTCAATATAGGTACTTCAAAAACTAGGAAAAGCAGATGAAACAAAAGACGAACAGTTTGAAGAATACGTTCAAAATTTCAAACGGCAAGAGGTCAGTTACTTTTTCAGTTTCTTTAATTGTGTCTTAAGAAGAATGCAGTGTGTTTGAACTTGCTGATTTTGAAGATGATGTTACAGGGTAACAGGTAAAAAGATTTTTTTTGGGGGGGGGCTATAAGATTTTGTTCTGCTATTTTCAAATGGAAAGAACAGTTGAATTTGTGCATGCAGAGGGCTAAGAAATGTGATCACAATAAAAGGACGTATTGTAATCATATATAACACCATCATGCTCGAACTGCTTGGGATCAATGGAGAGACAGCACATTTTCAACAGTGTAATTGAGAGCAGAACCCAACCCCGACTAAATGCAGCTTTGTAGTTACTGTCTTACAAAGAAGAGATGTATTATTTCCTTGGTTTCATTTTGTGCATAGTTTTCATTGGTGGTATATAATAATACCAGTTTTATACAAAGTGAATAGATGAATAATTTGACTGCTGTGTGTTGTTACGCTCCCTGTCGGTGCAGGGGGCTGTTGAGCAGTACTCAATTGCTCTTAGTGCTGTAAACACAAGACGTGAAAACGAAGGTGCCCTGAAGAGTTTATAATCTACTCCAAATGCAATCCTAAATTCTAACCTTTATTACTCCTGGCTTTGTTGGACAGACTTTTTGGCTCTGAGGTGATTAGTTGTGATTAATTATATTGTAGCTTTCTAGTACAAATTAATGCCTACTATGAGCTGCATTAATGCAACCAAGAAAATAATTTTGTTATGTAAGTACGAACTGAGGTATCTGTTGTCTTTGTGAGCTATCGTTTAGAGCTCATATAGAAAGGCACTGGAGGGTGAGGGAACTACTCCCACGCATTTTACACAATGTAAAAATTGGCTCATGTCAGTGTTCGCAATTTCTGCCCTGAATCAGTCCTATCTACCACATGCACTTCTGTCCTTTCCATGTAAACACAAACCCTGCATCCTGACTGCTGGGATGCTTATTAACTCTTTTGCATCCTATGGTCACTTAGCCTTTATTTTCCTCTCTCAGTGTAGAAGGGCGACAGTTTTCGGGAGCCACCGGCCTGTTGTGTAGATCTCTGCTCTTCCCCAAAGATGACAATGATGGGAAGTAAAAGAACCTGTTTCTCTGAGGAGGGTGGTTCCTCCCTCAAATTTCTTGAAGTGAGAAAGATGGTGGGATTTAGTAGGCTTGAAGAAGCATTCAGAAGCTTTGAAACTCTGCAGAGTTGTTATATTTTCCCTTTTCTTCCCCTTCCTCTTTTCCAAGTATGCTGGGATATCAATGGAGCATTTCTTTCTTCTTGATTGTCCTTATGTTGCTGCTTATCCTTGCTGTCAATATCCCAGCTGTTTGCACAGCTAGTAACTGTGTTACTAGAAATAAGGTGCATCTGTAAGGTTCTTATTGGGTGCAGAAGGAGCAGCTGGAGCATCCCCATGAAGAAACAGTTTTGTGGGATATTTTTTTAGCTAAAAATTCTGAGTGAAATTAAAAAAGAGAGATGAAAGAGAAAAATTCTTTTACGCAAAATTATCTTAAGTGTTTGTTTTTTCTGTCCTTTACCAAGAATCTTCCATAATGGTGATTTTCAGCTGAAAGCCTTGCTAAGGGCTAAGGAGGATCTTAGCATTTCTTCCTTTTTATTTCCTCCTCCTTTGATGTACAGAGAGGCAGTAATAAGCAGTCAAGGACTCCGCAGGAACAGCATGGTGCTAAATCCAGATGCGAATGTGACTTGTGGCCAGGGGAGGAATTGGGGTAGGGGAGGAATTGGGGTAGGGAGGAGTGAGTGCAGAGGGAACTACTGCAACTCTCTTGAGGGGGACATGCAGATTAGGCTAGGTCCACGAGCACACCAAATGAGAGAGACTGTATATTAAACTAATCACATGTGCTTACTGTGCTCTGCTGGGCTAGCTCTCAGAGAGTTCTGTTGTGCTTAGTTCTTCAAGTACAAGGGGAAAAAATGCTGCAAAAGCACTGTTTCTGCCATGTTCACCAATGAGAAGCATATAAATGGCTTAAATTTTCTTAGTTTTGTCCATGCTTTGATCTACAACTTACTAGCAACGCAAAGATATGAAGCATTACAATGTGCATCTGAATTATCACTCTTACTGATTAATACCTTGCAGAACTGCTATCTTCTGTGAATTCAGGCAGCCATCTCTTCTTGGCTTACATTCAGTCCTGCTTTCAAGATTATCTCTGCAACTCTAGAGCCTTTCCTGTAGAAAAAGAAAAAATAAATTCTAGGTATTAAAGAATAAAAAGGCAGTCTGGGTGATTGATCCTTGTGCTGACGTCGACTGAACTGTTGATGTGGGCCATTCAGGTGACTTGCAAGCAGAACCATCCCTGTTAGAGGCTGTCCCATCTTTTGCAGTTCCCTCCAGGATTATTTGTCTCCATGATGGTTGCTGACCTAACCGGGCCTTTCTATGGCAGAGGCAGTTTGAGAGAAGGTCCAAACTTTACTTTGTTTCTTGCAGTCTCATTTAGCAGTGTTTTGGCTGTTTCTTGACCATCTCATTTACCTACATTTGGTTTTGAGGAAGGCTGTCACTTCAGTTCTGTGTCTCTTTTAAGTTGTTTGTAGCAGCTGGTGCTGTGTGGGCTCTGGCAATCCTGGTAAGCTGAAAGCTGTGAAAATGGTCTGTTTTTCTTGTTTGCCTGCCTTATTGAGCCTGCAACACTTGGGAGGTCAACTGGTCTTAGGAATAGAATGATCTTTTTATTGATACTCTCCAAAGACAATAAATGAGGACTCCCACTTCAGCTCAGGGAAAGGAAAGAGCTCATTACCCAGGAAACAGATAACTGAAAAACTGAAATCTTAACATGCTATTCCTTGCCTGAATAGCAGATTGGATAGTGGGTATGTACCAAACTCAGCAGAAGGCTCTGTGTAAGGATATGTCCAGCAGACCTATCTGTAGGAAAAGCTCATTTAGGCTCCCCAGTGATCTGTTCCCATCTCTTTCTGAATACAGCTGGATAAGAGCCCCTTCTGCATGTGACAGCCCAGAGCTGAATTACCCAGATGAATCACCATGGAGAAACTGAGTCATCCCATGTCTGGAGAGAACAGAGCAGGCTTTGCAGAGCCTCAGGACTTTCCCTATCAGAAGCTGCTGCAGCTGAAACCAACAGGAAAAACATTTTGATTTTTAACAGTGAATACAGCTGTTATTCACCTTCCACTTAGCTGTTATTCACCTTCCACTTAAGTTGTAAACTGGAAGTTACTATTCTAAATCAAAACTTGTGGAACAAACAAAACAGATATATAAACTCATATATAACACAGGTATTCAGTGTACTGCAAGAAATTTCTTGAGGCTTAGACGTTTCTCTTTGCACAGCTAATTGTGGATGTGCTCAGCTTCTTAATCGACCCTGAAGTTCAGAGAGGGGGAAAAAAGAGACGATTCCTGCATATTTCTCCACTGTGAAAATATCATCAAGTCCATAGGGGTTTTACCTGAAATTTCATCTCTATTCTGTTGTTCAAGCAACTGTATCTTCCACTTTCTTTTTTTGACAGGAAGTAAAGTAGCAATTCCCTTATCCCCAAGTATATTTTAATGACTCACAGTGCTTGCTTCATTTTTGTGAGAGATCAATATTCATGTCTATGCATATTTACATCTCATTTTTCCATATGTAGTTATGAGACTTCTTTTATTTTACAGACTACAATTAAAATATATTTTAATGTTTAAAACCATTATAGATTGTATATGTACACGCAGATATATCAATTGCTACTACAAAAGCAGCTGCCCATGCCATGTTGTCAGAATAAAGTAAAATGTCAAGTGCTGTTGTTGCTAGTTTATAGAATTAAGTGAAAATGATGAGCCTTTTTTTTTTTACTGTTGTTGAGTGAGCAGAACCTGCTTCTGTGGACTGCTTTACTTAATGTGTGCCTCGCAGTAAGAGCTGCTTATCAGGTGTAATTGTTAGGGGTCCTGAAAAGTTTCAGCCTGGCTAGGTCTTCATTTCACACAAACATGCTTAGCTGCCTTACAGCTGTGGCATGACATTGACTTAAAGTTGTTCTGTGGGACAATTAACATTCATTGAAGAGCTCTTTTTGCGTCGGACACACCACTGATTTCTTACAATTCATTAATGACCTAAGACACCAAAGATGAGATTCACCACCTACACATAGGCACCAGATGAGCCTCATGATGTCTCACCTGGCCCCCAGTGGTTTCTCCAGAGGCACATGGCTCTGCCTGCCATCCTGTGTCATGCCTGCTGGCTCCCTGGTCTTCTTGAGCACCACATAGCATCTCCAGTGGCAGCAGACACACGTTTTGGAAGCTGAACCCTGCCCCTGGAGGGTCATCTAGTTCCAGAGCACAACACCTGAATGTGGGTGTCTGTGTTTGAGTTGGCTACTTCCAAATCCTTGTGCCGAACTGGGTAGTGTGGTCCATAGGGCCAAGACAGAAACCCATCAATCACCTGGGGGCATCTATGGGCCTTAATGGCTCTGATCAGCCCCATCTGGGACCCCTAACCCTGCACATGGGCCTAGGAGTCCCATTTTAGCGCAGCCCTGGGCACTCAGTCCCTCCCTGAGCCATGTCATAGGCGTGCAGGTCTGCATACCTAGGGGACCCATGCTTCAGCTGCATCTCAGTTGTCTAAATGTTGGCATCTGTTGCCACTTGAGAGGCCCTAGTGTGTCCTCCCTGGCTTCCAAATGCCGTTCAACAAAGCTGGCAGGTCCATTAGGACAGGTCGTGTTTGCCATTTGTGGATGTCTTGCAGGGCATCACAAAAGGTACTAGACAGTTATGCTGAGTGAATGGTTTTGGCTTTAGAGTTCTCTTAATTGCCCTCCTGACTCCACAGGTTTCACTGAAGAGATCTATATTGGCTCGAAGAGGAAGAGAGGCACCCAACTCATGTAGACAGTCATAGGTGTCTTAATCTGGAGTTGAATGAAGGACATGATGAAGAAGGGGAGCTTCAATATGTGTTGTAATCCCATGAAAATCAATGTGTTCTGCAACACATTTCCTCTGGGAATTATTAAGCATCCTACATATCTATGTGACCATTTTTAAACCTACCTTATATCCTCACCCTTAGGCGGGTTATTTTACTGATCTTGTGCATGGGCTTCAGATGGAGAAAAGAATCCAGGCAATAAACAAAAAGTGTGAGCATTAAAATTACTCTGACTGGGACGCACTGTTTTATCTGATACCCAGATTTCCTTGGTTGTCTGTGGAATCCTATACTAAACTGCAGGGGATTCTTGATACCTGTGATACTCCTTTGCTAAACAAAGTTGATGCAAATGCTGTCCCTGATAGATACTCTGAAGTAAGCCAGACACAGGAAAACACAATCTAGACTGGTGGGAGGGAGCTTCTTTCCTGCATGCCAAGAAGTAGTTGCAAAGTGCATTCAGAGGAACTACATCTGACAGGCCATCTTTTCAGGGGCAGTCCCAAAGCATACTTCAGATACTGGATGACCATTAAGCCAAATACAAGCAATACAATATGCAAAGTATTTTGGGGGCTATGGGAGGGGGTTCTCTGCTGATTACCATTTCATCCTGAAGTGTATGTTTAATAATTATCTTATGTCCGAGGGACCATTTTTCTCAGGATTAGAAGAGATGTAGTGTGCTGTTAAATCTCATGTCAACCTCACTAATTTCCAGTCAGGCAGGACACCCAGGAAGGTGAGGTTCTCTGTTTTATGCTACAAAATTATCACTGCAGGGACAACCTGGATCCATTCCAACTAATTCCTCACTTCAAAGGAGAGAGCGCTGATCCGATGTTTTGCTTTTTTGATTCTACCTATTGATTGCTCCAAATATAAAGTCTAAACTGTTGTCACACTGGGCTGGTTTTGATTGCCTCTTGGATATAAACTATTATGCCTCTGCCGCTTTAGTAACTGTGCTAATTGTTTTCTCCCGGGCAGTGCAGTTGAATGATAAGTTATTTCTGACCGTTTTTAAAGCAGACTGGTATATGATTCTTCAGGAGCCCTTTGGGATAGCTGGCCCTGGGCATAGCTGACATAGCCCAGCTCTGGGATTTAACACATGGACTGAACATGATCCAGTTCACAACAAACAGTTCTGGACAGTTTTCTACCTGACCTGTTAATACATAGCTTATATATGTTATTTAAGAATATAGTTATGGATATGCAGCTCTAGGCATAAACAGAGGCCACGTACATGTTCAGAAAGTCTAGCCTGATATTTAATATGTATAGATTACTTTTAGCTTGTAGACTCTGCACTTTCTGTCTTTGCACACCCCAAATTTTCATTAAAACCATTGGTCTGGGCCCTACTTTGAGGACATGAGTATGCTTGTAGGAAGATGTAATACGTAATGAAGGTAGGATCCTAGCCTGGGGAGGGAGAGGTTTAGTTGTGAGGCAAGAAGGTTGGGATTTCATTAAAGGAGGGTGCCAAGTATTTTCTGTTCAGTCCTCATCTGAAACAGAGACCGTTGGTTCAGTAGAAGGGTTAGTTAGTTAAGCATCACTGCAGGCACAGAGCTTTCTCACCTGACTACTGGGAGTTACTACTAACATGGGGCAGAGCTCTCTGCTCTTACCTTTAGAGTTCATACTTTTTGGATTAGTCCAAATTGTCTGAGGAGCCTGTTTGATTTGATGCAGTTTATTTCAACTCATCACGTTACTTCATAACCAGAACAATGACATTCTTACTCTTGAGCCTTCTTAGTGGCTGGACCACAAATTTGGTGCTGTCCTGGTAGGTACTGGGATGTCAAAACCCTCGGTGTTTCTAGAGAAGGTTGCAAACCCAACTTTTTTCAAGTGATACACTAGACAATTCAAAACCCAAGTCTCTTACAGCTTGTAGAAAGAGAAAAGAAGAAATTTATTTCTTTAAGAAAAAGATTCCAAAATTTGGGAGACAGTTCTAGGAACTATAAGGAGACTGAGAAATGGTAAAATAGGGTACTCTGGTATGCAGGTATATTTCATACTGAATTATGTATTTGTCCCAATAGCCTCTTATTTTGCTAAGCTTCACTTAATGCAATAGTCCTTTGCATTCATACTTCTGAGTTCCCTAAAAGACCTACCACTAAATACTACCTAAAATGTTTGCAAACAGAGAGACAGTGCTGCTTTACATTGGGGCTAATAACTGCACACTAGGTGATACAGAAAATGTTTTTTTTTTTTTGAGCTATTTCCCTAATGTCTTAGTGATGGAACGACAAAATTCCAGTATTAGACTTAGATCTGCATTAATAATTCTCTGGTTTGCATTTCTGTGGGGCAGGTTATTAATTAACCTATGCTCAGGGTTCAGCATTGACAGTGCTCTTGACTCTTGCTAAAGTAGAGTGATTTATTTGTTTTTCGTATCAAGCACATGCTGTGTTGACCTTTCCTGTAAAGATGTATTGTGTTTACATCCTGTAAGTGACATGATAGAGAAATCAAACTCTTCTATCCTTCCTGGAAAGCTGTGAATAAATGATGCCTGGCAAACAGGTCATCCAATTCCAGCTTTCATGGAGGCAAGGTGGCCTTTAATTTCTGAGTGGAAGCAACGATTTTTCTAATGCATCAGGAAGCAAAAGCTGGTAAGACACAAACCATGTTCTTTATGGTTTCAGTCATTAAGTTTTTGTAGGTCTCGCCAGTCTTCCAGCCAACTGTGCTGTGTCTCTCTTTGTCTTAATTCCAGTGCTAAGACATGCCTAAATATTATTCTTTAAAAAGAAAACCAAAACTAACCATGCACAAGAATCAGTAGTATTGAAAAGGCTTAATGCTGCTGTGAAGGTGTGTAAGACCTGTGGCTGTAGATGACAAGATCCTGAAACACTGAGCCTCCTTATCTCACTGGGTGCACGTGTCTTTACGGGCTACATAACACTGACCATGTAATAAGACCAGAGAGTATAAAAGGGGAGCTGACAGCGGCACTGACTGTATGCTACAGCGTTCAGAGTAACTAGTTGTTGTTTGGAACATCACTGTGGAGAGCTGTGTCAATTTTCCTAGTGAGGGATGTTGTTTTGGGTTGGCAGCATGCCTCCCTTGCTCTTATGTGCAGTTTAACAGGATTGCCTCACAGATTTCTGGAAATTTGTATGATGAGTTTGACCAGGTTAGCTAAGAGTAGTGATTTCTGGTGCTGCAGTCCACTGACAACGTGTCCACTGTTATCAAACAACCTGATTGTGAGAAGTTTGCTATTAAGTATGCTGTTGAGATTTCTCTCTGGAGTTCTCTTGCATATTATGAAACTCTGACTCATTTTGCTGCCTCATGTAGAACAAATAAAAGAAATTATGAAATGATAAAGGAAGCATCAGTGCTCTCTTGGGAAATCTCATTTCAGAAGAGCACAGCATCTGCAAAATGACACCTATTTTTCATTCTCCTTCAAGAAGCTGCATCTCAATTAGCAAAATTGGTGGTCTTAATGAAGATACTTGGAGCAGTGGTTTCAGAGATACCAGATGCTTTCATCTGATAGACCAGAAAGGAGAAAAAGTGTATCAGTAAGCATCAAAAAGGGGGAATATTAAATATGTGGCAATCTTAAAAACAGCGCTTTTTAAAACCACTATGGTTTGCCATGGTTTGCAAGGTGTGCAGAGCCAGAAATGCAGTATTTTCATTCCAGGAATATTAATTCGTCTGTTAGGTAAAAAAAGTGTATCTGCCTTCACTAACGGAGAGTTTACTATAGCAAAATGTGTAGACCAGAGGCACGTTTTACATAATTCACAGGGCTGAGGACTTCTGATGCAAGTTTTTATTTCTGGTATTTTATAGAAAGGACTAATTCTGTTGCCATTGAAACTGAGAGATTTGCTCTCAAATTCAGTGGGAGCTGGCCCTTGCCCATGAGTGCTTTAATGTCACGTGTCATGCGACGTTTGCTATTGAGGGAAAATTCATATGGCTCTATGCTGCTTAGCTATTTCAGTGGCTTGTGACCTGTTAATAACCTAGACTGAAGGAGATTCGTGCTAAAGTTATTCTTTTGAATGAATTGTCAGAATTCATAACAGCACATATGGCAAAATATTTGCATCATGCTTTACTGCTTTGACTTTTTCTTCTCTGTTTTCCTGAGCAGCGGTTGCTGATGACTCATGACACTAACCAGCCACAACAGATCTCATAGTTATAAGCCAGTCGTTATAAACATGGTGTTTGAGCAATGCGTGTCCCTCATGTGCCGTTCACGGTGTGCTAGTTAGTGACAAATGGTGCCTGTATGAGTAAATATAGGCCTTTTACTGGACATGAGGACAGCTAACACGGTCTGAGCCTTCCAGCTGCAGTTTGCTGCTTCTGAAACATCAGAAATTCTTCAAAACTAAAAATTGTTATTGTATGGACACCTGTTCAGCTGGACCATGATGAAGAATTGGGTTGCCGTATCTACTTCCCATTTTCACAACAAGTTAAGAGTCTATACTAGTGCTCAGGCCAAAGAAAACATGAATTGGAAAGATAATTTCTATACCTTTATGTGGCTTCTCAGAGTACAAGGGATCCTCCCAGGAGGACACTGGCATGCATGAAAGGGGAACTTCCCTCCTTTTTCTGCTGCATGTTTACTGATACTCCTTTTCAGATCTTAGAGCAAGAAATTCTGCCCCCAGGTTCAATCTCCTTTCCTCTGTGGCATTGTTGTTCACTTAATGCCTTGCTCCATGGAAGGCCGACAACTTCTGTCATCTCTCTACCTCCCATTCTAGCATGGAAAGAAGTAGAAAAAAGTCAGCTTCTGAAGTGTTAGGATGCTACCGTGTTATGTAGGACGATAAAATGTGTTGTTCTGATGCGTTAGGGTGATACTTTTTACTAAACAGTAGGAAGATGTACATGTATATATTTTCTTAACGGACACAACATCAAGCTACCGCTACTTTTAGAACTTTCTATCGCGTTGTAAGTAATTAAGGCTGAGGTTTAATCCAGTGGTTACTCAACTGGTGCCTGTTTGGCTCCTGCTTTGATATGTAACTTTGGTCCTGAACCAAGGGAAGGATTTGCCTTTCCTTGGAGCATCAGATATGCTCCCAAAACAGAGACAGATTGGTGGTCTGAGTGCTTGCTGTGCTCTTGCTGTTGCTCAGCAGCTTCTCAGATAATGACCCTGGTGGGTCTATTCCTGTGCTCAGAATTTAGTTGATTAATGAATTTAGGTTCAAAAAGGAGTTTTGCTTCAAATCAAATTACTGCAAAAGCAACCTTCTGTTCGTTGAATCCATAAAGTGAATTCAGTCTGCCCACTCAGGCATTTTTACCTTCTGAATACGTTAATATTTCCAGGACCTTAAAACAGTTGTTCTCTTCTTATGGTGCATTGCAATCTGGGGGCTTTTGATCCAGTTCTAAAAGCCTCCAGTTCCCTGCAGGGAGCTGGGAGAGGCAAGGGAGTTGGGTGGATGTAATCTGCAAGTGTGGGTACTGGGGAGGCAAGTAAGTGTTTTTTGAGAACCACCCTTCGGATTTAACATGGCTGCAGGTACATGGATTATAAGCTCCAGATGGTCCCTTTCAACCTGAATTTCTTGTGATCCTTTGTGTCTGAATGCTCTGAACATTGCTGCCGCTGATGGCAAATCCTTTACTGACATCAGAAGTCCTTTAACTTAAGTGGAGTTAGAACAGCTTATACCAGTTGAGACTCTGCCTTCTAAAGTGTTCACACATGCAGCCTTTTGGGGTCTAACTTTCACAAGAAAAATACGAGAAAAACTCCAGAGCAGTCAGTCATATTTTGCAGCTGATTTTTCCATATGGTGTAGCTGTATGTGAGAAAATGTGACTGCAAGCTGATATTCCTATAGTTTCCAACTGCTTAAATAAATAATTTGAAGAATATTGGGAACCAATAACTGTGGAGTGTTTCCAAAATCTTCAGGCTATTGAAGGTGTCCTGGACAACAGCTTTTTAGCAGTAAAGTATGTGCTATAGTATAGCACAGATTTTATTGCAAATCCTAGGAGCTGTGAAGTCCAACTTGTGATACGGTCAGAGATAAAGTGAAGCAACCTGTTTTGTTTTGTCTATTCTGAGTTTTTCAAAGGCTATTGGTATAAGATAAAGAAAGATCATTTTGATGTATTTGCCAAGGAAACTGTTGAGATTTCACAGTAGAACGTGAGATTCAGTTGCCAAGCTAAACAAAATAACTAATGCTATTGGTTTTTAGTAGTTATTTGCTTGCAAAATATTAAAATGTTAAAATACTTGGAAAAATGTTTGCAAAAGTAGTAAGCCATTTATGTAAGGGTATGAATTTTCTGTAAGTCTAGACTGGCCTCATTTGAGTGGTTTCAAGTGGAGGTGATTATACTTCTTCATGTTTCAGGTTAGGACATTGGCCAGGCTGACTTGAACTGGACCTTGGCCGTAAAATATACCTGTCTTTCTTCGGCTGAAATTCTTCCCTGTGCAGATGACTGATAAAATAAAACTAGAAATTTTAGCCTAGAGAGTACACTATGCATAGCATCTTGGCCAGGCCACCTTTTCTGTATGAACCTGTGCATGCTTGCAACATGTGACACTATTCCTCAGATAGCTCCTGAAATTGCTTTTTGTTGTTAAGTTTGACATACTGCATGCATGTTTTAAGGCATAAAATATAACTGAAATTTGTTTTCTATAACATAACTGAAATGCGTTTTCACTTCCTTGCTTTTTTTTATTTTTTCTTTTCCAGGCAGAGGGTTCCAGGCTCCAGAGAGAACTGAGAGGATATTTAGCAGCCATCAAAGGTGATTTTTAAGTTTTACATCATGTTTTCGTAAAGCAAACTACTTTTTTAAAAAATTGAGACAAGTAGACTTGTTTGAAGTATACAAAGACAAATACAAGTAATATTGCTTTTGTCATTAGTAGTGCACATTTCTGCTTTGGATCTGGCATAGGCTCTTTAGCCTGTTACTAGGGATTCTGCACCTTTGATGTCAACTCATGTGTGTACAGTCTTGCATGCACGGCTCATCCTTGGCTGTCCTTTGCCTGCAGGACTGCTGCCCAGGTTCTCACATTGCATGCATTTTGAGCGCTCACAAAATCTACACATCTTGTTACTCATCTTTGCAAATGCTAGAATATGAAATACCCCATGCAAGGCAAGGGTTTGCTTGACCTCCACAACTGGAACATTTCCAGGTATTACTAGTTGGATGATGATCTCCTCCCCCTAAAACCATGCTCCCTGCGATGACATGATTTCTCATGTATTTCTGCCTGCTTAATCCACTTTTTTTAAGTTTAAAAATCAAATGTGATCTCTTTCAATACTAAATTGAAAATCCAAGTAGCAGAAGCTCACTGGTCAGTGCTTAAATATCAGAGATTAAGTAAACAGCTATTTAAATCCTACTGAACGTTTGTAAATCCAGCACACTCAACTTAGCACCCTACACAGAATGTTCTCTTTCTCATGCTGCCTCTCTTTGGAGGAGTTGGAGGTCAGGTGCTAAAGAGAAGGGAATAAGAGTTGGTGACTGACAGAGAGACAGTAATAGCTTCTTGAGATAAATATATGTATGTGTATATATATGGATGTATATTTTTAACCTGGCTCCAGTCCAGTAGGGAAAATGGTACAAACCAGTATTAACATCCCTGGAAATCACTGTGTCATAATAAAGCTTCAGCAGCTGTTGACAGGCAGGGAAGAAACCTCTTTGTGATGGGAATTGTAAAACGGGGAGCAAAGCAGTAGGTTAATGTCTTTGACCATCTATTATATGCTGAATGGTCTGGGCAAGGAAAATCCTGTACCAGACAAGAGGTATTTTGCCTTGTAGGGATTTGAACAATGTCTTTTGTTCTTAGAGGAAATTTCAGCATTGGTCATTTTTTTGGAACCCATTGGATGCTGATTTTACATTCTTGTTTTTCAGTCATCCGTTCCCCACACCCATTATCAGATGGATACTCAGAAGCAGCGTGATGAGGCTGTTTGTGGGCCAGATGGCTTTTCTGTCACGTAGGCTGACTGTTTACATGATGCTTTGATTTCCGTGTTGGTGACAACAGTCCTCCTCTCCATGTTTCATTTTCTTTCTCTCTTTTTCTCTCTTCTTTTCATAGTACTTTGTGCATCCACTTCGTGGTCCTTTTGCTGGTTTACTGTCTAATGGGCTACTCTTTGCACCAAGTTTGTTTTTTTTTTTTTTAACTTGGCGTGAAATTTTTCATTGTGCAACTTTTGCCTTTTAGCCATGCTTTTCTTCTGTTCAGCATCTTTCTCTTGTTGCAGCCTGTAAGTCCATATTTGAAAATAATTTGGACTGACTTTCTTACTGAGAATGAAAAGTGTTTGGTAACACCTCAGTATCTTCATGTCTTAAAAAAGACCCAGTCATAAGCAGCTCACAAAAGCCTTGAAAATGTTATTCTGCAAAGCCAACAAGCCACCAGTGGGCATCCTTGGCACACGTGTTTGCATACCTTCATGCTGTAGAGTGGGAGGACAGCCCAAGACAGTAGTCCACAAACACAGCTCTGGCTGGGGCTTCCCCAAAGCTGACTAGCTCAGCAGTGGCAAAGGCCCTTCCAGATTTTGAATGGCAAAAGCAAATCCAGCAACTGCTACGGCCTCTTCGTTGCTATTCTTTGAAGGACTGCCATCATTAAAACATTTTGGGGTGGCCATACACAAAAGATGGGAACTCCTGAATTTAGGCACTAGAGTGGGATTTCCGCGTCTAGAAGATCTGAGCCTTGGAGGCATGCTGTCATCAGGGGCTCATTTTGCAGGGAAAATGTCGGTCATATCATCACATACACACATGTACTCTTACAGGTGTGAGAAAGGCAGTTCATTTTAAAGGGTTTCAGGAATTGGCAAGATAGCTAACTTTAACTAAAAGCATTTTATGAAGCTGGTATGTTGTGAACTCTAGTATTAAGTTTCATTTTGCTGCATGACTTTTGAGTGACTGGATATTGGAAGTCAGAAGTACGAGATCTGGCTATGATTTAAGCAAGGAATGGTCAATTGAGCCTTCTTATGACCCTCTATCCCTTCATTTTAATATACTTGACAGTTTGAGGTTTAGTATCACACATTCTTAAAAGAAAAAAATTTTTGCTGTATTCAGACTCTTTCTCTCACTCAGAGGTGCTTCTTAGTCTTAGCTGGATCATCATCTTTACTGCTAGTTACTCAAGGACTCAGAGGAACCATGTCATAAAGCTGTTGAACTTGTGAATGGCTTTTATGTGCTGTTTTATTTCACCTGCATGATTGTTTAACGTCTGCTATGTATCAGTAGTGTTTGTACTGACGAGACTGTGTACTATTCCCCATAGCTATAATCATCTCATGCCTCAATCTTCTGTCTCTTCCAGTCTCCTTGGCAACGTGTATCTGGGTTCTCTACTTCATGATTTATTTTTTTAAGCTTTTGAGAGCTGTAGATGACTTGAACAATTTTATGGGCCAATTGTTAAAGAAACCCTAATCAGCCTCCCATTCTGTACCCTGAGCTCTTTGCAAGCACCAATGCAGGTAGGGAGATGCAGACCTGGAGCTGCACACAGGTGGCAAGGTGGCAGAGGTGAAAAGGAATCCTGCATCATGAAAAAGAAGCACCATGCTTTTCAAGTGGCTTAATCTAGTGAGAAATAATAACTGGTCTACAGCAAGGGAAGGGGAGGTTTTGGAGGTCTGTAAGCAGTTTTGCTGCCTAGTTGTCAGTCTGTGACTGACAGAACTGCACATATCCTCCAGACACACAAATCTTAGAATCAGTCATGTAATTTCTTAGAAGCAATAAAACTATTCATCATCTTTCTGTAAAATTTAGTAATGAATTATGAAATGATCGAATAGTTCCAGTGGAAACTCTAATGGATAACTAGTAATATCAGGTACAACCCTTATGGCAGGATAGGTCATGTCCCTGGAGAACCTCACATGAAGCTCTCTTCCCCACTCAAATAATTAAATATCAAGAGCCAGACCAAGGTGCCTTGCTCCATCAGGAAAATGGAATTTTCTCCATGATTCAGTCTAGATTCCCCTGCCGGGGAGTGACAAAACCACACGGTATAAGGGTCTTACAGCTGACATGGAGTCCCAGGCCAGTCTCAATCTCCATGGGAGCTTGAGTACATTGGACTTGTGATGGCAGAGTCACCTACCCTCTGCTGTCTCTAGGGCACTGTAATGAGAACATCTCTGCACCACCACCCCCAGGATCCCTACGACATGGGGGCCTTTGGGGGCCTAGGAGTCCTTTGGGTCCAGAGACAGGGGCTCTTTTCCACAGGAAGAGTGATGATTTCATGCAAGAGCCTCAGACTTCAGTAACTGGATTATTTAGCATCATTTTTCCTAAGCAATTCAATTATTTTGACATTTGTAGTTATTAAATAAGTGACCCAATTACCAAGAAGAAGCAGTCCTAAATGAAACAATTCATATTCAATATAAATTTCTAACTGTTCATCAGTAAAAATTCTTTTCACATTTCTTAGTGCTTTAATGACTTGCTTTAAACAATTCATCTTTCTCAGTGATAGCTGTTAAAAACAGCAGAGAGAGACAGCCTGCAGTCTATGGCTGACACTAATCCTCTTAACTTTAGTGCTGAATAATGCATAAAAGATATCAGTGCATAAGAAATAATTCTATGTGAAAACCAGCCAAATAAAAAATCATTGGACGTTTTAAGTTTATGCCCACAGGCACAAAAAAGAATGGAAAGCCACCAGATTGGTATTTACCTATGCACTCATTTGGGGTATTGCAGTAAAGCTAGTATAGATGCGGTATTAGGGGGGGGTAGGACAGATGATCTTGGTCTGTGGCAGTTTCAGACTGAAGCCCCTGACAGAGGAAGCCAAGTACGGTAATGCCCACTTGCCTCATGCTGCAGCTGGATTTGATTGATGTTTTTTACAGGAATGTGGTGGAACGAAGGATTACCAGATTCTCAGAACTGAAACAAGTGTAAAAGTTGGTGCAACTTTGATATGATTCAAGCGTGGGATATTGTGTCTTTTACTTAATCTCTTAAGCAGATATATCCCTGAGTCCTGTAGTATTTAAAAAAGAAAGTCTGCGTAGGAAAAGGTGCTCTACCCAAGCCTGGTCTGTGACTGAGCTGAATGCAAGCTGCAGGAGGGATTAGTGAGCAGCTGTGCTAGAACGTACGTGGGAGGTTTAGCATGCAGTGTGCTTAAGGGCAGAAGTTCAGGTATCAGAAAGGATCAAGCATGAGCAGGGATGCGCAAGCCTTCCTGATCTGTGCATTCACTGTGAGTGGACAGAAGCAGCCTTCTTAAGCATGGCAATACTGTGCTGGTTTTGCCTTACCTCCCGAGTTGATTAATTTGCAGTCTCATTAAAGATTTTAAATGCATCCTGCCTGGAAAAATACGTGAAGTTTATCTGTATTTTACTGTAATCTGGCATATTCTAGGCAAAAAAAGCCCTGTCATTGAGGAACCCTTTCTTGGCTAATGGTACATCATCCTAAGCATTAACCACAAAGGAGAGAGTCTTAAGTTCTTGTGCTATACCAATTCTCTGAGCTGAGCTGTCATTAAAAAGCACCCCCAAGACAATCCCTGAAGAGATAAATTATTCTGTTTTGGCACAGCACCTTTGGATTTAAGGGTGAAAGCTTATACTCTCTGAATACCAGGGTTTCCTTTGTACTTTTCCACGCCATTCTTTCCCTTGAACTCAAGGTCTGAGAACAGCCATCTACTTTCAGCTTTTTCAGTATCTTTTTTCCTATCCTACCCATTCCATAGACCACCATTTTTATATCACAAAGTGTGCATTATTGCATTTATTTTCCTGTCATATCTCGAGTGTGTGTTTTGGAGTGCATGGTGGAATAGCTACTGACTAGGTCAAGTCTGCTCTTCTAGACATTCAAGTTTCAAGTGAATTCTCTTCCACTCCTAAACATTTCTTTGTGCAGAAAACAGAAATATCAATGTTATTCCTAAATTCAGCCACTGAGCAGTTAAATCTGAAGATCACGCTAGCGATATTTTCAAGACAGCACAGATGTGCTGCAGCAAACAGACTTTGGCTGGAGAAAAAATGTGGGTTTTGGAAAAAAAGTTAATGCTAGGTAAAAAAATTAGCAGTGTTGTTCAGATTTTGCAAAGAAGTTGAAATAAAGCTGTCATTTTAAAATCACTGATTCTGAACTGACTCTTAGCATGTTAGGTGAGATCAGTTTTGTTTCACTGGATTCGGAACCATATTCAACGTCTAATGTATTTGTGCTCCATCAAAATGGAAAGGCAAACTCCGGTGCCTTCACTGAGGGCAGTAATTTATTCACCGGGGTCAAACTGATCTCACTGAAGATAGATTTAGGCTATTTCTTGTAATATCATTAAAGCTACTTTAAGTTTAAGCCAGCTCCTCTGTGTATTAGAGAGTGATAACCATCAGTAGTCCCTGATCTTGTTTCACCTGTGGCAGCAAGAGCTCCAAAGGTGACTGATGGAGCTTGGCTCAGCACACTTCTCTGCAGACACCACCCTGCTGCACATGTAAATAAGCACTGGGCTCCACATGTTCCAAACCTACTGGGTGAACATACAAGATAATCATTCTTCATAAAACCAGGTCCGTTATGGCACTCTCCCCAGGTTCAGGCATCTCTTTTCCCTAAACTTGTGGACACTGCCTCAGCTCTTGCCAGCCTGCATTATTTGCATACCTTTAGGTCACCATCCTTATTGCGGGCATAAGATTAACAAGCTGCTTTTTCTTAACCACTCACTTTACATGTGAAAGCTCCTGAGACTTAAATATCTTTCAAAACAAGGAAAGGGAGAAATCCTGAGATACATTCTTCCTGTGTGTGACCTCCCCCATTCTGGAGAGTACTTTTGGTTAGTGCAGACCCCTTCTAGCTTTTCTCCTAAGTCCATTTTTATAGCCAGCAATTCCCATAAATCTCTGCCATTTTAACTGTGCCACCCTGGAGATGCCTCCTCTTCCACACAGGTGGGCATGGTACTCATTACGGACAAGGTAAGAAACAGTTCTGTAGGGTGGAAGAGCTGAGAATAACCAAAGGCAGGTTTTATTTGATTGCCTTCTCAGTGATAGTCTTTCAGTTAGGTGTTATTGTTCTGTTGTTTCACTTAGGTATTATTGTTCTGTCTTTAGTGGCAGGACTACCCTCCAAGTTGTTATTCATGTTCAGATATGTTTAGTTCAGAGTAGAAAATGGAATCCATAATCTGAGAGAAACTTTTTTCTGCATATAAATATGGGTTAATCCTTCTGTGAGGGACATTTCTCATTAACCTGGGGGAACTGGGTGAAAATAAAGGTCACCCTTTATTTTCAGGGTTTCAGCTCTTGAAAACAATATTCTAAACATGCCAGAGGGAATAGTATAGTGTGTACATGTGGGTCAAAATAAACATATTTAGCAACTGTTTCTTGTAGTTTGTACGTTCCTCCTTCTGTGTAATTACAGGGATGCAAGATGCCTCAAAGAAGCTTACAGAGTCTCTTCATGAAGTGTATGAGCCAGATTGGTATGGACGAGAAGATGTGAAAATGATTGGAGAGGTAAGATGTGTGGAAAGAAGAAAAAAGTATTTTGGCTGCAAACAGATTAATCTGAGCTGTTGAGGAGAAGTGTGCATCTGAAATTTCTCTTAATTCTTCGTTGCGTGTTAAATCCTGTTTTCTGAGCATAGAAATTATTGGTCTTGTGAAGTGCACCTCCTGCTGACCAGATGCCGCATTTGCAACGTCTATTTTATGAACTACCTGATATAAGCTCCCGCTGAAGTCAACGTCAGTGTGAGCAGAATTGGTCCTGATAGCAACTGATTGACAAGTTTGTACAAGATATCTTATGTGCAGTTTTACAGTCGGGATTCTCAATTCAGTTGAATGTTAAAAATTATCAAATCTGCTTATCCTTGTGTGCTATGTAACAACTGTTGAACCAGTGGCACTAAATGGGATATCTGATGGGACACTCGCCTCTCTCTGACAAGAATCTGGAATTAAGGGGCATCTTAGGCTTCAGGACACTATTCATTTTAGCCTTTTTAGCTTCCTCCAGTGATTAGAGAAGAATAGGCTTTTCTAGAGGACACTGCAGGAATTTGACTTGAGGTGCTCTGAATTGCCTGCTTAAACAGCCTTAATTCTGGGGGAAGTCTGTCAGCAAATGTACTGGTGGTGACAAGAAAGTGCAAACTGTTATCAGTGCAGCTTTTAAGCCCCTGGCATTCACTTTGCAAAGCCTCCTGGATAATATAATTAACAAGAAACTGGAAGACAGAGCAGTCTTCCCAAATCTGTGTAATGATTGCTTTTCTTCTCCATGGCTGCCTTCCTCTACCCTTCCCCTGCTGTGGAAGGCATGACGTGTTTTTGATTTTAAAAGCACCCAACTTCCAAATTGTGTAAGTTAAAATACCATGCCATATACATTGTTTTAGGTTAAACAGCTGGAAGATCTCTTGTTGCATCTTGCTGTAGCACCTCATCTTGTATCTGTAGACTATTAGATTTCACACTTGGAAATTTGTAATTGTGTGGGAAAGGACCAAAATTTGGCTCTTAATCTCTGTTAGATGCAGAGATGAATGTTAGATGTGTCCTCTTAATAAGAGACTCATGTGGGCAATATTACAAAATCGCTGCTCCTGATTTTTTTCCCCTATATAATCACAAATGTAGATTTATGCATCCCTCAATGCAGAGTGAAAAAGAATGATATATTTGTGCAGTCCAGGATATAAGTGATCATTCCAAAAGGGATCCACCTAAATCGTCTTATTCTGTATGGTAGGAAAGATGATGGCTTAAAGGACTCTTCAGCAATGTTTTTTGAGCCCATTAGCTTTCAGAAAACCTCCA
This sequence comes from Theristicus caerulescens, assembly GCA_020745775.1. Classification (NCBI taxonomy): domain Eukaryota; kingdom Metazoa; phylum Chordata; class Aves; order Pelecaniformes; family Threskiornithidae; genus Theristicus; species Theristicus caerulescens. The sequence continues at coordinate 55,845,040 of CM036558.1, read as the reverse complement.
TGATTTTAATTTGTCCAAAATATGTATCACCAAGATACAAAGGCAAATGCACAAGACTGGAAGTTGCTTGCTATGATCTAATGCTGTGCTGCTCTATAGACCTCTGTGATTAAATATTGTGTAATAAATGAGGTGTTTCTTTTAAGCATGATTAATAGATTGTAATAATTCATTAGGGACACTGTTAGGGTAGGAAATGAATGAACTGAATGCTGGCATCACACAGCATTTATAATATGCCCTATAGTAGCTCATGATAAAACAAACATTAGGGAATAGCTTTCCAGACTTGCCAGTGAGGATAACAGCCCTGCAAAGCAGTGCTCACCCCCTTTAGCTTCCCTCCTATCAAAGGAGGGAGTTCAGTGATTTTTTGAAATGTGCAAAGAAAAGGGGGATCAGGGTGAGTGTCCTTGTCACGTCGGCTGCATTAACATGTTCTTAAGAAATGGAAAACTAGAAGGGGTGTCTCTTGGTGACTACCCCAGAGCTGCAAAGGGGACTGGGGAAAAGCACTGTAGCTTCTGGGGGGATTTTGTTTCTTTTGCCTGCTGATGTTGGCATTTTTCATATCTGGCATCCCAGTTCTCTAGCAGTGCGAGGTAGAGTTCTTGTCTGTGCATCGGCCGTTTCATCGTATGTACCTTAATGGCATAAAAAGTATGGGAGGGAAAGACCTTTCTTAGGGTGGGTCTCTACAGCTTTTATTTTAAAAATGATCAAGCAAAGCTAAGCTTACAAATCCTTGTAATTGATGGGAAATCCACTTTATTTTTCGCCTTATTTTATCTATTTTTAGTTGTGCTTGTTTTCTCTGTAAGGAAGGTTTATCATCAGGGAACATACTTAGGTGTAAGAACTAGGGCAGCTTCAGATTCCGCATTGTTGACCCTCAGGGACCTGAAACCCGGAGGAAGGCCTTGAATCCATTATATCCTTATTTTCACATAGCAGTTACTATTTGAAAGAATGAAAACACAAACTAGTTATTAAGTTAAATCTTCTTTTGTTGTGAGTTAAAACTTGCAATGTCAAGGTATTCCTTTTCATTTACTTTATAAATGCTCTCTGATTTATTGGCATGAAGAACATTTTACAACTTCAGAAAGATTAATCTTTACCAATTAGATTTGTATTTCTCCTAGGTTTGGAGTGGCGCTAAACTACTAAGTGCATTTTTCTCTTTTCTACCCTTGCAGAAATGTGATGAACTTTGGGAAGACTTCCATCAAAAACTGGTGGATGGGTCGTTGTTGACCTTGGATACATATCTAGGACAATTTCCTGATATCAAAGTACAGTAATGATTTCCTATAAAGGACAATTTGTAAAATTACTGTTGAGTCATAAAATAAATAGAAAATGAGATTACAAGCAAAGAAAAATAAAAAAAGGGGGGGAGGTAGAAGTCATTATCTTCTGCAATGTAAAAGATGTTGTTCTGTAAGTAAATCCCTGACATCAGGCTGCACTGATTTTCCAAGTGAACAAAAATATTTTTTATGCAGTAGTACATGGAAGTAAATTAGCCTTTGTAGATAAAACTTTTATGTTTTTTCCTGCTCCTGTTTATTTGGTATGAGATAATTCTCACTGAATTCAACAGGGTTAAGCTCTTCAGCTGTTAAAATGCCAGACAAATTACAACATGAAATACAGGTCTTTTGTTATTGGCTAGATGCACCTGTGGGTATCTAAATATCTTTCTCTTAACTAAGCCATGGTTCCTGTCTTTTAATTAGCTATAAAAAGATTTTGTAATACACATCAGGAGAAACTGTTATGCAGATTCTAGCCTCTCCCAGGTGCCTGTCCAGTGTACGGTCCAGGGAGACGGTTGCTAAATTAAATGTGTGGGGATAAAGAATCATTACAGGTGAGAGGTAGATACTTTTATATTTGAATGTGACTTTATGGACGTAGCTGTAAAGTTTTTGTGATGGTTTATAATTGAGTAGGTATCATGCAGTCATCCTCTTTGTCATTTATATCAGGGACTAAAGAAAAAATAATAAAAAAATCCCAACATTACTGACGTTCAGTCTCACACTTGCTTGCAAATCAAACTGCACTTATGTCTTCTCAACATGTGGAATTTACATATAATGTACAGCTTTGTGAAGTCAGTATATGTCAAAGGACTTTTGTTTAGTTTTAAAAGAATTATAGCAGGTAAATTAGAATTCCTGTTGTATGTTGAACTCCAGTTATCTTAGTTATGTGTCAGAGCAACTATACTGAGAAGTATATTTTAAGCATTTTTCCAACTCTAGAAAAAAATTACATTAATTATTTATTAAATTTACACACTATATATAAGGGAAGAAGATGGTGTTAGCATGAGTTTAACAGGTCCACTTATTCCGGAGAATGAAACAAGACTTGCATAACATTGATATCTCACTTCTAAGGCCTGTAAGCCCTACACCCACAAAACCCCTTCCAAACCAGCTGTAAATGGATTCCTTATTTAAAATAAGGTGATTAGTTTGTCTCCTTTACCATGTCCATGTTCCTGCATGATATAGTAATTCAGATATGAACAGCAGATAAGTAAGAATAAAAATATGTCAAAAACTTAAACGACAACATAGGTAAAATTGCTTTTAAAAAAGTGCTATATGTGCTGACTTTCATTTCTACCCCTGTACAGACTCGCATTGCAAAACGAAGCAGAAAGCTAGTGGACTACGACAGTGCGAGGCATCATCTAGAAGCCCTGCAGAGCTCAAAAAGAAAAGACGAAGGCAGAATTACCAAGGTAGCACAATCAGAAGGATGCTGGCAGAAGACTTAGGAAACTCAGCTGGCATTTATTTCGGTGCAGAGACAGAGCACAAAGTTCCTTTTCTTTTTCCTCTCTCAGAAATGGAAATAATGATACCCTTAAGCATAAATGTGTATCGAGTATTTTGGTGCATGTGGAGGGCACACTCAGCCTCTTTCAGGAATGAGTCCCACTTGAGCCCTAACTTCCTCTCTTCATAAGACTGAGGGGACAGCAAGTCCTGTGTTGGCCTGCATGGTGTGGGACTGAGTCACATCCTTTGTTACAAAAAATTGTAAAAGACCCACAAAAAAAATGCACAAAACCAATTTTGGCAGGTTTTGCTGTGTCGTAGTGATTGCAGAAGTCACCCTGTTTCATTTTGGTTTAGGCAGAAGAAGAATTTCAAAAAGCACAGAAAGTGTTTGAAGAGTTTAACACTGATTTACAAGAAGAGTTACCATCTCTGTGGTCACGGTAAGCCTAGGCAGATATTGTCTAGAAGGGCTAAAGGGGGAGCCAGGGAAGGGAACCAGGGGATTTTAATGAGCTGATAGAAAATGATTTGATGGCTCCTTGAAGATCCCATCCGTTATCTTTTTGAAATAATAAAAGGGAAAATGCCTGCAAATGATCTAAAATTATACTTACTATAAGTGTATTTATGCTTATTTCTTTCAGTATATCTTGGCACTTAAGATTCATTATCATATCTTCATTCTGACGTGCAAAAGGTCTCCGTTTTATGGGTAAAGAACTGTGTCAGAGCACAGAACGGCAGATTGTGACTACAACCCACAGCTTCCATAACCTTTCTCAGACACCTTGGTGGTGGATACCTGATCCTTTCAAGAAAAAAAAAAAGCCACTTGTTAATAAAATGGATCAAAAGTTTTCACTGTCAAAAGTAACTGTACAGAGCAGCCACATGCTTTTCTAGATTTGCAATGGGTCTACATATAGGTCATTTTTCTGTAAAAGGTATTGAAACAAAGAACCTTACAAATGTATAAAGATTTTATGGCAATTGTTTCCACGTTCCTATAAGGTACTACTGAAGCAGCAGAAGAAGGGAAAAACAACATTATAACTACATCAGAATACACATTTCATAGTTTTGCACTGATTATGTCTGCGATGTAAAAGCATTTTATAGCATAGATCATTCATTCGAGATGTTTAATCATGAATTGTGTTTATACAGAAAATGCAGACAAAATGAATGGGAGAACAAAAGCAGCAGAAAAATAAGCATCTCATTAGTGTGCTATGTTCTTTAATAAATGACAGTCTGGAGTGGAAATGTGGTGTGAGTCACTGAAGTATCCTTTGTCTTCTCTGCCTTCTAAATTAATTCCTGTTAAATTTCAGATCAATAGAGGGTTTTCCTGCTGTGTTTTTGCCTATTTCAGTTGAAAAGCTTCTTAGCACTTCAAGATATTTATTTATGGGCTTACTAAAAGTAAAACTGCATATGAATGATTTAGAGTAAGGGCCCTTTTATTTCAATATGTGTGTTGCCCACTAACTAGTCTCAGGGAAAGGCAGAATTTAATTTGAGCAATAGGCATAATTTAGAAAGCAATTGCTTTCAGAGTCCAGAAAATAATCCATTGAGTTGACATTTTGCAGGCTTATTCTTATGCCAAAGATGATTTTTGTTAATAAAAGTTTGGAGAAATCATACATGAAAGTTTTAAATAGAAAAAAGAATAATTCAAAACCTAAGAAAACACCTTCTACTTTCAAATTGTATGAGGTATGTAATGACTCACCCCAAGCAAGCAGATTTTTGACTGCATGTGCAAAAATGTCTAGTCTATACTAGAAATCATTTTCTCTTACATACATACGCATGTATTTCAGGGCTGATTTCTTTAAGGAGGGCTGAGTATGGGACACCCACCCCCAGGCCATACAGAACTGTATACCTTAAAGCTGTAGATGAACCTGGATCACCTAGGGGCTATGATAGCATATAGGGCACAGGTGCTTGCGGTGCCGGAGTGGTACTGCAAACTCTCCTTTCAGTCAGTGGTTGCCTGCTGTCTGGTGGGAGATGGGGTTCCCAGAGCACCTTGCCTTCCCGTGTGCTTGTGCCACACTCATGCCAACCCTTTTCCAATCTTCCCCTTCTCTAAAACAAGCTGAAGCCCCCTGCTGTGGAGTAGTCTCAACTTGGTTCACTCTGTGCGGTGTGAAATATGATGGTTCTTAACACAAACAGAAATAATCATGAACGAACTAGTCTGAAATTTTGACATTCGATCCAATTATTTGCTTTTCTGAGAATAATAGTCAAGAATGTTGCTTGTAGTCTGGAAAATAATTAATTAATTTGCCTTTGTGGCCCTCCCACCCCTATCTTCTATTCTCTTTTTCCTTTCTTTGTGCCATCCTCCGTAGACGAGTTGGCTTCTATGTGAACACCTTCAAAAATGTATCCAGCCTTGAAGCCAAGTTTCACAAGGAAATAGCTTTAGTGAGTAAAAATGAATCTCTCGTGTATAATGGATTATGTGATATGCATAACAGCAAGAAAATGCCTTGTAATGCAGCAGTAAAAATCTAGCAGAGGCACACATGAGAATTTGCCCTAGATCCAGATTTGTAGTATAACCTTTCTGTTGGTTTCTACTTGCCATTTTTGTACTCTCCTTAAGGGAAGAGCAGCCCATGCAATTTTGGATTACAGCGCATTATCAGTTGTAGCACTAAATTCACTTTCTATTTTGATAACTTCTCCATTCTTGTTAGCATACTGTTGCCTTCAGTATTTTTTCCGTGTCCAATTGCTAAACATCTCATTGCTTTAATCAATACGAGAAAACATGTCAAGCATTCTCTTCAAGACTGATATATACATTGTCAGCAATGCAACATTATATCTGTGACTGTTAGGCAAATCGAGCAGTTTCAGTGAGCATCTTTTGAATGTACCTTGCTAAGTGGTAGCGTATTATCTCTAGTAACCTACTAATAGGAACCAAAATTGTTTGGAAAACTCGCTTGACTGAAGTCCCACATAAACTGGGATTAGGTTTTGAAGGGAAAATATGAATCTTCTCAGCTACCCATGTTGCTTTAAGCTTTAGGCCCCCTCCTTCATCAGAGATCAGGCAGCAGTCAGTCACACTTATAAACTTGTTCTCTGAAAACCAGCTTATGTTTTTGAAGAACTGCTGTTGTCTTTGATTCTATGGATTTTGGTAGGTTTCCACTTAAGCTTTTGATATATGTGGCACTGAGTATTTTTGGAAGGATCTATATGCCATTTTAAAGTTATCAGATTATATATTATCAGGTTATCAGTTATCAGACCAGATTTATCACCTGTGGTTTTAATCATGACTATAGCACTTCATGTAAACTCAGGCAAGTGTTTTGTTTTCTCAGCTTTGTCACAAACTATATGAAGTGATGACGAAGCTGGGAGATCAGCATGCAGACAAGGCCTTCACCATTCAAGGGGCACCAAGGTAAATTTACTGCTTTTTTAGTTAATTGCATTGCAGTAGGCTTTGTGGCTTTCAGCATATGTAGTAATCACTTACACCATGTGTAGCGATTGCTGCACAACACGGCCACTGGGTCTGTTCATTCAGGATGGTAGGTGAAGGTACTGTGGATGAAGTTCTTCTCAACATGAGCCAAGGTGCAAAACTTCCTTCATCACCCACTTATTTTTCCTTTCAAAAAAAGTATAAAAGCCAGATTCTCAGCTGTTGCAATTTAGCCTAGTTCATTGTAGACTCTTACACCAATTTGCACCAGCTGAGTATATAGCTCATTTATTCATAGATGCTTAGTTTGCAGCAATGTTGCTAACTCTCGTAATTTGTTTTGAAGCCTTGAAATATTTAGATGTGGTTTTAGCTCCTAACAGCATATGATTAGGTGAGAATCCCAACTGTTGTAAGTCAGCTTTTATCTCTTCTGCTCATGGGGAAAAGTCAAGAAATGTGGTCTGAGAGTGCATCATAAAAGCTGAAAAGCTGAAGTAGAAAGAATGTCACGAAATACCATATTTTTAATGACTTTCAAGAGAAATCTTGTCTTAAAATAAAAACAAAAGCAAAAAAAGTTTAAAAGCATATGGTGCTTTCTTAAGGTCAGTGGATGCCAGTGCAGTATTTCTGATTTTTTGCTTGCAACAAATGTAGCCTTTCTGCTGTAATTTGCTCTCTTGGTACTGTAATAGTGATAGACAGAAGAGGTTGAAATTATAAAACAGTGAGACTTATCGAAACACAATGATATTTAGAGTAAATACATAAATCCTGAATTTCCAGCCAATCCAAGCTCATCAGAAGCAATCAGAACAATGTTATAGCTGCTGCTAATTTGCCCTCAAGCTGGACTCAGATTAGCAACAATTAAGACTGACCAAACAACATAACATCTGCCTCAAACATATGGCTGATATTTCTACATTTGTTTTGATCTCACTTTGGAAGAACAAAGAATGAAATTTTGAACCTTCTGACCTAATGCAAAATTCAGAACTACTTTATTAAGATAGTGTCCAAAATTTTTGTTTTGGATTAGTTCAGTGTTAATCCATGCTCATGTATACTTAAACACTGCCTCCAGAGTTGTTAGCTCATGCATCACTGCTTCCAGCCCCTTTAGGATGGACTCACAAGCTGGACTATGTTTCCATAAAGGATTTGTAAAATACTTTTATAGGATGAAAAATAATGTAGTGTTGGAAAACTTCAAGCAGTTTTTGTAATAAAAAGATATTTTTTCCACCTGTGTCTCCTAGACCATGTCCAAAATGCACATGCTCGTTCGCACTGAATTACTCCTTCCATCAATGAGAAAAAAAAATAGTAATTATTGCTGCAAATGAGTAGACATAGGTTAATGTGGTGTGATCTTCTGAACTTATTTTAAAAATGCTTTTTAAAAACACTTTTTTAGTTACCCTGTTACTCTCTTTTGCTGTACTGTTCACAGAGCATTGTGTGAAGATCTGGATAGATTTTGACTTCTGTTATTAGTTATGATACTCTAAAAGACTGCTCAGGAGTGGGTCTTTGTAAGATAAAAGAGCTTTCCTTTTCAGGTGCATGAGAAGTAGACACTAGACCAGTACAGTACCTAATCTTTCCTTTAAAGAACTGTATAAAAAGAAACATCTTAAAAACTTGTATGCTACTGAATACTCTATCCTGAAGGCAAATATTGTACCCGGGAAAGAAATTTCTTAATAACTGCTTATTTTTTCTTTTTTAATATTTCCACAGAAAGAGGTGGTGAGTGTGAGCTAAGTCTGTCCTTTCCAAAGAACAAATTTTTCTTGTGTTAGCATTAGGAACATGTTTATGGTGTGGTCTCCTCAATCAGATAGCGCTTCTGTTCTCCCTGAAGATGTGTAGGAGTTGCTCTTCTCTTACCAAGTACTGTGGTTGTTGAGTGCTGTAGTTTATAGCCTCCCTGAGTTGTAAGCTTTCAGCATTTCTAGGTAGCTGAATATGTCTCAGTGTTTGCACCAGGTCCTTTCATGGGAAGGGCAGATCCTTTCTCAGGACTTCATCAGATCTTTTCTTAGTATCAGCAGAGCTCTGTTGAAGTCACTTGACTACTGCTTGTTTATAGTTGTGGTGAGTCGTCCCTCTAAATAGTGATATCCTTATAATAATCTTGGTTGTATTTTATTTCATTGGAACCCTTCTGAAGTTGCTGAGCTTTTAAAATTATTTGCATTATTCATTGTTATGCCTTCCCCTGGGATTTTTATCTTCAGAGCCTTTTATTCTGAGAACTGTGTGAAATGAAGGCAATAATTCCATCTCACATTTTATGATAGTTACAAACTTATACATGAAACATTATTTCAAATACAGAATCTGAAAAAATGCAAGTACTCTGTTTCCCTCAATTTATAATGATCAGGTAAACAGATGTTCCAAAAATCAAGATCACTCAAAATTAAAACTTCCTTTGACACTGTATATCACTGAATTTTAATTGAATTTAATTGCAATTTTAGTTTTAGTCATGATATAATGGCTTGGTTTGTCGCCAGTGTGTACTGCATTTCGTGGTCACTGGCATTACATCAGGGATGCAGTTTAACTATTGCATCAAAGTGTCAAGGTAATAAGTCAGCATGATATGTACGTCCTCACCATCGCTTTGTTTCTGTCTAGCGATTCAGGTCCACTCCGCATTGCAAAAACACCATCGCCACCAGAGGAGGTCTCTCCCCTGCCTAGCCCTACTGCTAGTCCCAATCATATGCTGGCACCAGCATCTCCAGCACCAGCCCGGCCTAAGTCACCCACACAGGTAAGTAGAAACCTAACAGGAGAAACTGGCCTGTTGCGCAGTAAAAGATAGCTGAGATGATGAATACGGTGGATTTTTCATCTGGGCTGTGACTGAGAAATGACAGGGAGGCCACTGGCTCTGTTGCACTCTGTTCTGTTCATTGGTTATTCATTCCTGTGTCATGAGCATGGGTGGAAAGTGGTTTTTATATAAGAGGGAAGGAAGAAAATTTAAGATGCCCAGTGAACTGGGGGGACTTGTGGTGACAAAGTAAAACTTCTTAAAAAGTTGCATAGTCTCTAAGGACCCGTATCCCAGCAGCGATCGTTTGAAAAACCTATTTCTAGAGCCTCCTCATGAATTTCAGTACATTTTATATTTCTGCTCTTCATTCATCTTCAAATTTATGGTTACCCTGGAAAAAAATTAGCCAGTGAGTATCACTGGTCTGGCCGATCTCTAAAACAATAAATAATAGAGGTAGCTTAAATACTGCTCTGATAATTACTGATAATTAAAGGCCTATTGGTTGTTATTAACACTGGATTGAGAAGTTTGACACTGTTGGAGTCACTGGAGTCATTTCTATTCTTACCAGTATTGGTGAAATAAGAATCAATTTCATGCATCAGTTTCATCTGTATCATAAGAGTTGTATGTGACACTTGGTGAACATATCAGACTTGTGTTGATGTTACTGATGTTTTCAGAATTGGGACAGCTTCTGTGCTGATTGCTATTTCTATGGTGGGAGAATACCAGAAGAAATTTAATTTTGCATTTAGTTACATGTGAGCACACTTGTTTTCTCTGGTATCCCAAAATGCGACGCCTCACTGCCTGAATATTCATCTGGTAGGACTCAGTTTAGTCTTACTGGTGCCAATGGTGTTATGTCACTATACCACCTGAAGATTTTTTGTGGATTTTTTTTCTTGGTATTTTGGCAGATTTAAAAATTATCCAATAGTATTTAGTATTATTCCAAGCAATTAGTTTGTCATAGTTATGTGAATCTCTGGAGAGCAGGGGGAATTAGTAACCTAAGCATCTTTGAGGTGCTGTGGTTCCCAGAGATGATATGCTCTTAGCATTAAGTAGGCTTTAAAGGTAGCGACAGGTGGGCAGGGACAAAATCCCAAAGCTAAACAGGAATGAACTTAAGAAGCCAAAAAGCTGCAGAGGCCTGGTTCTGTGCAGCATCGCCCTTCCAACTATGGGCTGCATGGGAGAGGAAGTGTCTTGCACTGTGTGCCCATCACAGCAAAAAAAAATCAGCCAGGAAATGCTTTTGTATGAAATCTTAAACCTTGAGTTTGAATGAGTCTGAAACATAGAGTTATTTTGCTTTTCCCACAATGTTTATTTCAAGGCATTTGGTGGTGAAAAACCAAACAGATCCTTTCAACCCATGGCTTATTCCTGCATTTAAGGTGAAGCAGCAGAGATAAAAACCTAACACAAATTGTTTAGGCCTAGCTTAAAGCTCTTTCTTTTATCCCTGAACTAGTCTGTGACATTTTTGCTGTCTGCCTAGCTGAGGAAAGGTCCACCAGTCCCACCACTGCCTAAGCTCACACCCACGAAGGAGTTGCAACAGGAGAACATCATTAACTTCTTTGACGACAACTTTGTCCCAGAAATCAATGTGACGACCCCATCACAGGTAAGCTTCAGAGGATGGTGTATGGGTCCAACCTTGCAATCCAACCCAATCCAACCCTAAGTTCTCCAAGACAGTGGCCTTGGGGCTGATCTCCATGGGGAGGGAGGAGGAGGGTGCAGATAGAAGGCATAGGCACAATTACCATTTTACATTATCTTGAAAGGGTCACACATATGGTGTTTTATCTTTGAACAGGCCACACATAATCACTCAAAAGGGCTAATATTGCTAACATATTGAAAAAAATGAGAGATTTCCTGAGAGGCCTGGCTAAAAATGCTGCGAAGCAGTCATGTTTGAGATTTAACTGCATCCAGGTTGCATTACAAGCTGAGAATTCATCTAAGATGCTTTTTTTCTAATCATAAGCATCTCAAGTGTCACTTCACAGTGATCCTTCATTGTTTCTTCCATCAAAATCATAAAAAGTATTCCTTTTTTCTTTTGAGTACTTTTAAAAAAATGGAAATTGGCTGTTTTAATCAACTTTTTGCAGGTATAAAAGGCTGCTCCAGCTAGATTAGTCATTCATTTGGTTTTGATTCATAGAAACATCAGTTACACAGCAGAGAAGTGATCAAAATTACTTTTATCTCATTATTATGAAATTATGGAATTTTAAAAAATTGCATATAACAAACAGAAAAGCCAGAGTTGTGTAAAATAAGTCTGTATAATTTGTATTCAGTTATTCAGCTTTTATGCAGTTATGGTAACTGCTGGTTGTTCAATAATGGACCCTTTCTATTATGGTAATTACAACTCTGAAATCTGAGCCTGTGTCTGATAGACTGGGGAGAAATATGCAGATCTGAAGCTTATGCAGAATGTTTATGAATTTTTGTTTTCATGTGAATTATTGTTTTTGTACTAATTCATTTGACAACACAGGAGAATGTAGGCCCAGCAATGACAAGCAAAATTATTTTAGAGATCTTGAACATGTGATGTTTTGTTTTCTTGTGGAGGGGAGAAAAAGGCATTGCTGTCCATAGGGATCTATTTGGAAGAGAAAAGAGTTATTTATAGTTAAGTCCCCATGCAATTAAAGAATTAGTGGCAGCTCCCATTATGCAGCTGCTTCTGGGCTCTCCTGCTGAAGGGAGAGTGCAGGTCTGTTGCATCAGTGTTCCCTGACTTCATGGGAGTTAACACCCTGGCAGCGTGAGCCTTGACATCAGTGGTAAGAGTCGGTGTAACCTGTGCTAGATGTGGCCCCTTGCGTTAAATGCTGTATCCACCTAACCTTCACCTGTTAGGCCAGCCAGGGAAGCAGAAATGGAACTGGTTTGCTTTTCCATTAAGAGCTGACAATGGAACGGTGTTTTAAATGAGTGTAAGTCACATTTCCAGAATCTTTACATCCTTTCTATGAGAGATTGGTATAAAAATGGAATGGCATAATAAAAGGTAGGGTATGCTCCTGAGTACTGAAATCTTTCCCTTGTGTCTCAAAGAAAAATTGATCTCCCTTCAGTGAGTGATTTATGTTCCTTTCTCCTCCACAGTCAATGACCTGGGAACGACCTAAGCTATTCCCTGGCCACCTTCTCGTGAATCATCTGCACTTCTCCCTCCACAAAACCCACCCCCGTCACTAAAGCATCCTTACTATATCTGAGATCTCTGAGTAGGTATAGGAATACCCAAATAGCGTGAGGTATAGGTTTTATATCCTTCTGTAAGAGAACCAGTTATTGAAAATATATTGCATGAAATCCACAGGAAACAGGAACTTATTCCTCTTGGTGCTTATGGCATCTCTCCCAGAGCCCTTGTTGGGCAGTATGGAGGAAGCTATCGAGCCTGCAGAGCCCTCTAATGGTGCAGGACTTCCCAAAGGACCACTGCTGGTGTCCCTGGCACTGTGCTCATGCAGAGGCACAAAACCAACAGGCTGATGAATAGAGCTTTGCTGCTTTAATCCCATGTTTCAGAGAGGATTATGAACAGGCCAAACACTTGTCTCCTCTGGAACACAAATAGCCTGTAATTGTTCTTCATCTTCCTTTACCAAGCAGTACTAATGCATTTGGTGTTGTGCAAGATGCTGAAATACAGTTCTGCCTGATGCTGTTGAATATTTTAGCCCTGATTCAACAAAGCAGCTCACACTTCCACTTTATTCATCGTCAAGAATGGATTTAATTACTGCTAAGTAAAAGAAAGAGGTGAGAAGATGTGATATCTAAGTGACTGGATGAAAGGATCATTTAGAAATGAGTGTTCCTTGCTTTATTTCTTGTTTTCTTCACATCACATAGCTCCCTAGTGTCCAGTTACTATCTCGGACATTGTATGCCTTTATAATATGTCCCCTCCAGGTACTTAACGTGTCTGAGTGTGTCTGACAGCTCTGAAGTGAACAACCATATCTGCTAGGGCTATTTTAAGGCTTGTACAGACTGTGTCCAGAGAGGGGGTGGTAGTTCTGGTGGTCCTTGCAGGTTTCTTGTGCCTTCTTCATCCCTTGTGCATACCTGTCCTCTGAGAGGTACAGCCTTCCTTCTGCCACAGTCACCTCTTTCAAATGTGGCATTTATTCGTGCTCCATCATGCCATGGTGGAATTAACACAGGATGATTGGCAGGCCTTCCTGTCACAGCTTTGTCCCTTATCAAGGGATTTCCGGAGGTTCCTGTGTCTCCTAAATCTCCATCTAACATGATATCTCAGTTAGTTACTCTATATGTTTATTCAGGTCTTTGTTCCTAAAGTTATGACAAGCATTCTCTTCATTTTGATCTAAGGGTAACAGGTAATGGTAATTTTTGCAGTCAGTAATCAGTACTCTGTCACTACAGATACTTTAGCTGTCATTGCGTGTGGCCTGAGTGAGACTCCCATTAATTTGATTCAGTCCTCATAAATAACAACTTCATTCTCAAACCCCACTGAAAGATAATTACCTGTTCCATCACCATCCATTTCTGATTATATGCTAGCTAATGCTGTGTTGTTTCGTCAAGCTGTATGACCATATGAGTACTAGTGCCTTAGGGGCATATGTGATGAAATCTAAATACATCGGATGAAAGGCATGACAGAATGAATGTAATGCTGGTTACTGGAGGGGAGGGCTGTTTTGGTTTTGACTTCTTGAAGGGTGAGACCATAACACTGGCTTCAGTGTGTCAGACCAGTTATCCAGTTATCTGTAATCACCAGTGGCCAAAAGCAGAGACCAAGGGAAGAATATAAACCAGGGCAAGCAAAGTTGGTACTCCTTACACCCCCTTCTCCTATAGTCTCCCGGCCTCCAGCCATTTGCAGCTCAGGGGCTTCCTCAACATAATTTCTACATATTTAGTAATCCTCAACAGACTGCTTTGACACAAGTTTGTTCAGTCTTTCAGCACGTGTAAATTTTTCACATTCATGCTACCTGATGGCAACGAGATCCCTAGCTGAACTCTGCCATATGGAGCACCACCACCTTTTCTTCATTGCACATCTGCCCCCATCAACTTCACTGCCACCTGCCTTCCTGCTTTGGAGGAGTCATGGAGCAGCCAAGCCCCCATGCCTCTCACACTGGTGTAGACCCCGTTCACATCACCCCTAGCACTGCTCTTCCAGACTGAAGAGTTCCAGGTCACTCTGACATTCCTAGCATGGGAGCTGAGGAGCTATTTTGATCACATTTTCAGGTGACACAGAGAGCTCAGATGTCTTGTGGCATATGGAAGCCATTAATTACCTACACTTGAACATCTGTTTACCAATAGTAACACTAATTTGGAAAGTTTACACTCTTAGATGTTTTAATAATAGAAAGGGTTTGGTTTTTTATCATCATCATCATCATTATCTCCTACTTCTGCTGTTCTTATGGCTGGCCTGTTGTAGTAGACTTCGCCTGAAGTACACTTCGGGCACAGTCAGGAACAGGACATTGGGCTATGTGGTCTGACCCTCTGTTACCATTCTTATATAAGATTATATGTGAATGCATGTGTACAAGTCATTTCCTATGGTATCATTTCCAACCTGAACACTTTTCAAAATAGCATTCCAGTGAATTATTTACTATCTATATATTCTGTACATCAAAAGACAAGCTTCTCTCACTATTTAATAAACACTGAGGAACTAGCAGTAGGCAGTACTAGCCTTGTTACCAAAACCAAGATGCTTGCCTAGAATATTTATTGTTAGTGATAATTCAATCCCAGCTACAGTTTCACACTAATGTTGAAGCACACTAATTCTTTGTTCATGTTACTTTACAGAGGGAAAGACCTGTAGCCCATTGAACCAATCCGGATATTTATAGTGACCTCAGAGGCCTTGGCTAATTCATTAACTGCAAACAAAAAAAGGTTCTACCATGTAATCCAGTTTTGTAAGAGCAGATCAGTGTAGCAAGATTTAGTTAGTGTTATGTAAGATGTTTCCTAAAGTTTAGAGCTAAGGACAGCATTAAATGTTAATTGGTATTCATCGTCAGAATTGAAATTTAATTCAAATGCATTTGTCCTTCTGTATTGGCTTTTTTACTAATGTTTGTGTTTGGGGAGAGATTTACTTATTAGAATGTATGGACATTGGGTGCCATTTATGTAGTTTTTAATTTTGGTGTCTGACTCAAAGCACTTTAAAACGGCCTTCACAGTCAAACAGTGAACATTCGGCAGTTTTTCAAAAGGGCTGCCATTTGTTTAGCCTGAAAAGGCAAAGCTGCACTACATAGAAAACAAAGGCATCATAAGACTGAAGCTCGTAAAAATAAAATTAAAAGTTACACTAAAGCTCAGAAAAGTCTTCAGGGCTTCCTGCCCTCCTGGCTTGCACTGTAGCTAGAAAGTCTGTGATGTTTTTTTTTTTTTTTTCTTGGGCCTCTTAATATTTTTCTGCCCAGGGCAGCTTTTGAAAGATGAGTTTTTCAAGAGTTATATGTGTCTCCTAACAGAATGAAGTTCCTGAAGCTAAGAAAGAAGAATCTTTGCTAGATCTGGACTTCGACCCTTTCAAGCCTGAAGTTGTATCAACAGGAGTTACTCATTCACCCATGTCTCAGGTATCTCTTTGCCTTGAGGTAGACGAAGCATATAAATGCAATGTGCTGTTTGGTAGCAAAGATTTGCCTCGTGTACTGATGAGCAGTGTATCTGCAGTGTCTGAAAAATTTGGTCTTCCTGAGCAGCTCTTGTCAGCCATCTCTCTTTCCCCTTCAGTAACCCTGTAGTTGATGATGTACTGGAAGGAGAGGAAATTGTCAAGTGGTAAAATGAGATGTCCGCCAATGAGAATGGTTGCTGGTACCTTGGCCTTGAGTTCGGCATGCCATTACTTTCCATCTTTAGAATAACTCTTAGTGCCAAGATTATAATTCTCCAGCCTTGTTTTTCTGACAATTTTTCTGACCTGGTTTTGACTCTTCATGTCTGGAAAGATGCCTCAGGGGACCTAGGTCTCGTGGAGTCAGCATGCAATTGCTTTGCTGTGATGGAGTTTCTGTACCAAGTATGGGATATGATCTGAGTGGTTTTGCTTTTTAACTCTATTTTAGACCTCCCTCAAGGAAAATGAGACGATGGGGTAGGATGTTTCCTTGCAGGATGTTGTGTTAAAGAAATTCTGCATTCTACGGTAATATTTGCCATGGTAGTTTCTTGCAGCAACATGAAAAAAGGAAGAAAAGAAAAAAAAGGCTGATATATCAAGCTGCTGATTTTCATTGACTTGCCTTAGGGGACCTGCTATTTTAAGATCCAGAACTTGTCCTCACTACCCATAGGGCTGATAGTACAGTAGGGAAGTTCTCCTGGCCAGCAGAGCCGGAGCTCTGTGTTGTGCACCAAGAAAGAAACAATATTAACACACTGTTAGCAAAATCTTTTATCCCTGTGGCTATCACCAACCTGGCTTGTACTGAGAGAGATGAGAGGACTAATCAGCTGCTCGGGAATGCAACGCTGGGAAAGGAGTGAGAACACAAGAAGCTTTAAGGCTGAGATAGTCCTGGTTCTCTGCTGTTCTCTTCCTCAGTTAATTAATTTCTTATTTGGTGTGCAGTCCTAGTTATATAATGAGATCTGTAGTGATCTCTGATGGGTTATGCACTGTCAGATAACCAGTGTATTGTCAGCGCTCTGAACATTAGCTGAAATTTCTCATTGTGGTTTGCTAGGAGGAGTGTTTAATTATAGCAAAGGCTTTGTGCATCTTGTTATTTTTCTTGCTCTCTCTAATGAGGGAAGGGGAAGGAAATTCCTTGACATTCAGTGTGACAGAAAAGTCTAGCTATGACTTTGCTAACTCTACACTTTCAGCTTGTCTTGTAATAACACTGATTAGAGTAGTGGGATCATTAAACCAAAGACATTTAACTTTTGTGACAGAGCACATTTGTCCTGACATCATATTGTACAGAATGTAGAAGAGTTTATTACTTTAGTGGAAAGGAATTGGGTTAGATTCATCTGTACCATGAAATACAGAATATAATTCAGTGTAGAAAAGTACATTGTATTTTTTCATCTAGGTGCATAGGAAGCATTCACTGAGTGCCTTCAGTCTCTCCTTTCACCTTTCCTCCCAAGATATTTATATGAGAAAGGATGGTCCACATCCACAAAAGTGTGTGGATGAGTCAGAGCACAGTGTTTTTAGAAGAAGGGAAGATAGCCCTGCAGTCTGGGTCTCAGTCTCACTGGATGTGGCAGGGTCATTGCTATGGCAGCACAGACAGAATGAAGTCACTGGTCGCAGTCTTTGGAGAGCCCTGTGCTACTTTGCAGGGAGATTAAGAAGAGAGTCTTAAGTGGTCTTTCTATATGCATTTAGTTTTTGCCTCAGCCATGGATATTTCCCCTTCAGCAAATTGTGCTGAAGTAGTGACGTAAAGACAGGAGTAGTCATCTGTGCCATGGTGCCTTGGGGGGCCTGCCATGAATTCCCTGTTGATCATTTAAGTAATTACCTGCCTTCACTGCTCTGCCAGGGTGATCAGATCACAGTAAGTGAGCCCCAGTCTGCCCTTCCTCATTTGCTTTTCTGTTTCTATGACTGCTTCAGAAGTGGTCTTTCTAAACGTGCCTGGCCCTCACCTCTGTTTGCTAGCTGTGGTCTGTCTTGCCTTTCCTTCAGTATTTTCCTTCCCCCTCATGCTCAAAGCCTCATCAGCAATGAAAGGAAAATGAAAAATGAGCGCAATCTCTCCTTCCATGGAAGCCTGTAGGACATCTAGAGTCTGCACAAGTTAGCACTGTAAGAAGAGACTTATCGTTTTTCCTTAAAGCTTGAATGTTCAGCTAATAATGTTACAGCGGAGTAAGCAGGTACACTTGTGAATTACATCCACTGAAGAAGCACATACCTGGACTTAAACAAAATTAAACTGATTGAGAAATGGCTGTTGATGTTAATTTGCTGTAAATCTGAGTAGTGGTTATTACTGTGTCTTTTGTTTGTGAAAGCAGAAGTTGTTCAGAGAGCCATTCTGTCCTTATAAAATAAGAAGCTGGCAAGAAGTTAAATGCAGCAATCCTTTCTCTTAGGCAAATGTTAGATGTCACATTTAACATTTGCAGATATTTCAGGAACAGTTTTACATTTTATTTTATCGATGTCTTTAGATTTTGTTTTTCATGGACTTTAACCTAGGTGTGAATATAGTAGATATGTTTTGAAGCATCTCAGCCAGCTTTTTGAGACCAAGCAGCAGAGTTCCTTCTCATGTGCAGGGCGGGCGGTATTAATATTTGGCATGAAGTCTGCTGCTTTTCTTTCATCTGTCCATTCAGCTCTTTTGCTGAGAGGTCACTAACATTTATTACTTAACAGATTGAATGAGAAAATTAAAAAATTTGTCAACTTTCTTGTTTTCTTCCCCAAAAAGCATGCCATTTTCCTTCCTGGCATCGGAGTTATGAAAAAACCCACTTGTTCTCAGTGGATAGCTGGACCATGTTTTATCTGGCTAAAAACCTGACCTATGTAAGCTCTTTAAAGCTTACACTTTGCAGAGACTCCTGTACCTGTTGAAAGTTATTCAGTCACCAGCTCAGAATCTGGCTGTTACTCAAGCATGTGGCGGTATGAGTTTGCTGGAAAGCAACAACTGCTTTGAAGTGGGAAATACCACAATCCATCGCGTACTGCCCATCCCACAAGACCAAAAAGCGTATTATGCAGATATGTATACACACAGACGCACACACACCAAGTGCTAATATATAAAATATATATGTATTATAAATATGCATATAAATAATTTCTGTCTTTTTAGTTAATGGATGCAGTTATGTAGCACGTTGAACATACAGTATATGAACAGTATTTTTCTAAAGCCTCTTTTTTCTGCTCCTTTTTTCAGACGTTGCCATGGGATTTATGGACGGTAAGCCTGACATTTATCATTGCGAATCCGGATATTTCTGTGCCTCTGATTTTGTTACACCCTAAACTCAGATTTATATTGGCTTTACCAAAAGCCAAGATAAAGAATTTACAGACCAACACAAACACTTTCAAGTATATGAAGCCACTGGGGCTTTAAAACACACAACAACAACAAATAATCTCTGTTGCTTGGCCTACAAAACCAAAATGATGTCAGAAGTCTAGGCTGATAAGATTCACAATCATTATAGCTAAGTGTGTGTTGCTTTTATTCTCATGCCTGAATTACAGCTATTAGAGGGTAGGAATGGATGCTAGTCACCTGTTTTAATTATCTGAAGGTGTAGTTCCTCAGGACTTTAACCCAATGGACAACCATTTTCTCAAAATTCAGGAGTGAAGAGAGAATTTAACTTGTCTGTGTGGGCATACAGTGAACTGGAGTTATTCACAAATGAAGCTGCTACTTTAGGAAACTGCATGAATCCTTCCTTCTTCCTCCTGGTGCCAAATCAGATACAATGATCTGCAGGAAGAAAACTCATTTTTGTGAGCTTTCTTTTGACTTTGTCATGAAGATAGCTGGGCTGACTTGATGTGGAGCCTGATACGCTCATTTTTGACCTTTTGCAGCTTCAGCCAGCACAGAAATCTGTGGATGCTTCTCGTGCATTCAGATTTGCAGCACTGTTTTGTGAACACATGGCGTACGTGATGTATATTAAATGCTCATCTGTTTCTATTGGGAATGGTTAAATAAAGCTTGAAAAAACAGTCATGTATGTAGGCTAGTCAAAATTTCAAGGCTGCCAATATCTAGACCAGCTAAAATAACCCAGAAATGTTTCAAATTTATTGCTCTAAACTTATATTAGATAGCTTTATCAATGTCTTCCTTTCACACAGTTTTATTTATAGCTTGTTAATACTATGTATGTATTCTGTATTATAATTATTTTCCTCTTTTCTCTACTTTAAAAAAAAAAAAAGAAGAAGTAGTGAGCCTCACAGCTAAATGTTTGAAATTAGGGACACTCAGCCTTTTACTGAGTTTATCTTAATAAGTTGAGTGCAGAGTCATTGTTGATCTTCCTTGCAGCGTTTGTATCTGTTCAAAGCAGCAGTGTAGACAGCAGGCTTTGTGACCTGATGCTTTACTCTGTGGATGTGAATGCCTCTGCATGGCACAGGGTGATGGAGAATCAGAGCTGCATGCTCAGGGCCCTCTGCGCTGCCTGAGTGATGCAGCGATGCCTTAGTGTAAATACAAGTAAGCTCCGCTGCCACTTGGATTGCTTCCTTTCTTGTGCACCGTCTCACAGAGCAACCCCTCTTTTCAATTGAGGTGTAATAGAGTACCTGCGATAAAAATGTCAGTGGCTCACAGAGGAAAGCAAGGTGTGATGAATATTCAACATACATGTAGAACTTCTTTTATAATGTAATCCAGAGGCTGGAAGTGTGGCTTAAATTCAGGGGCCTGTGATTAGTCTTCAGTGGCATGGCAGGAGAGGACCTGCTGCTTCTTCCCCATACCAATTTGGTAACTGCTGCTGGTTAGAGAACTGCTAATTAAAGAACTGCTACTGTAAGAAAGTACATTGTGTTCTTATTTTCTGTGTTTTATATGTATGATTTTCTTCTATACAGACAAGCAGCGAATTGGTGCAGCCGGTAAGCAAACCTCCCCTCAAAATCGCAACCATTCTAGAGACATGCTTTAATTAGTGTGGTGTAATATATAGTTTGCTGGTTTTGTCTATCAGGGCTGCTCTTTTACATTGCAATCTACTGCCTCCAAATGTTGCAAACCACATAACTTTTCCTTAAATGGCTTAATTTAGTCACTTTCATTCTTTAAATTAAAATTGCTCTAGTAAAATATAAATTTTGTGTTTTCTCATCAAGTCCGCCTTTATCTTTTTCATCTTGTGTTTTTTCTTTGCTTTTCTGTCTGCTTGAAGCCTGATTCTTCAAAAAGTCTTTCCCTGTGTAACCTGGTCATGGAGGAAACCCCAAACAGTGGGTCATCAGAAGATATTAACAGATCTCAAACTAATCTAGGTTCACTCAACTGGGGCCTAGATGTTAGCACACCCAGTGTCAGCCAGGAAATTACTGCAGGCAGTTCTTTGCTTTTCCCTGGGGCAGAGCAAACCTCAAGCAAATCCACGGGTACTCTGCCTGCTAGTGTTTGGCCTGCTGTAGGTGATGCTGCACCAGGGTCAGCTTCTGTAAACGAAAACCAGAGGACTTCACTGGAGGACCAGTTGGATGCCAAAAATGTCCCATGGGAAGATTTGGTGACCAATCAGCCTTTAGAGAACATAACCAGTTTTGAGACACCCATCCTGGGAACCGATAGCTTGTTGGATGAACCCCTCCCATGTGATGTGCAAAAGGCAGAGCGGGAGGAAGAAGAGTGGGCAGGTGTCAAACCAAGTGAAAAGGTAGAGACCAGAGCTGTTAATTACAAGGAGGTAGAAGGTACAAAGGAACTGGAAGAGCAAGGTTGTGAAACCAAAGGAAACAGTGAGGCAGAACTTCATGAGGGTTTAGCAAAATCAGATCTTGACATTTTAGTCAGCACAGAGGTAGAAAATTTATATGAGTTGGAAGATAATGATGGGGATGGTGGGAGAGCTAGTGGTGCTAACCTAGAAAACCCTAGGGAAGAAGAATTCAAAGGGGTCAATGTCATTGAGGAGGCAGATGGAGAAATACCATTCTTGAGCACAGGGCTGGAAGGTGGGGACAAAATAGTAGTGGACAACTGTAAAACTATAGGAAACCCTGGCGCCGAACCTCAGAGAGTCTTTGGTATCTGGGATCAAGACCATGAAAGGACATTTGAGGATGGCTTAGACCAAACTGACGGAGGTACTGGAGAGAGTACATCCATGGAGTGTATAAACATGACGGCACATGTTGACCTAGAGGTAACTGACCACACAGAAAAGGACCCTACAAATACTGGAAATGTTCTGTGTGATGCTGAATTATTCAGTGCAGAAGAGTCTGGTAAAGGAACCGAAGACAATAGCATCAGCCTCCTCCCAAATGGTAGTGCTGCTGCTGAAGGTCAAGCTGCTGTTGAAAAAGAGCGGGCATTGCTGCCCGAGACAGCTGATGCTGCTAGCACAAGCTGCGGTAATCCTTGCCTAGATAATGCAGAAGACCAAGTGACAGGTAGGGCGGCAGCAGCATTTGCTGAAGAGCATCCTAGTAGCAGTGGTGTTCCTGAAGCCTTGGAAACAGACCCCTGGCTGGCAAACTGGGATCCAACAGTTACTAATGATTCCTGGGGGTTTTCTAATCTGTCAGATGGCCAAGCCAATGGACTGGATAATTGGCCCTTTTTCCCCAAGCAGCAAGACTCAGAGGAAGGTAACATGGAAAATGTGTGGTTAGGCATTAGCGATAAATGGTCTACACAAGACCTGGGAGGGACTGATAATAGCTGGGGAGAAGTAGGTGTGAGCACAAGCAATAAAAGTCAGGAGGCACCAGTAAAACAAGGCTTGCCAGGGGAGCAGGCAAGCATTAGCAATCCTGGACCGAGCAAGGAGATAGCTAGACCCTTGGCTCTGTTTCAAATGGGAAATTCCAGAAATGCTAGCACCGAGAGTTCAACTAGTCCTAAAGACAATGAGACCAACAACTCAGATTTATCTGAAGATGAAATTGCTAACCGGAGATATGGATTGTTGTACCAGGAAATTGAGGCTGATAAAGAAGAGGTACCTACCCCAGTGTGTAGCCTAGTCTAGACAAAGAGTTCCTTAGGCCATGCATAACCTTGTTGTTTAAAAACAATCCATTTGTGTGTTTCCTACTGCCCCTCCTGAGCCTGTGCTATTCTTTTTTTGAAAAATTGCCATGCAACTGTTCATCGTGTGGTGCCCTTCAGCCGTGTAATGAAGCAGGCTGACAAAAATGCATTTCAAAACGGTGAATGATGCTTTGAACTGTGAAGGCATGTTGTGTCTCGCAGTTTTGTGGTTTAGATGTCTAACTTTAAATGCACCTAGTCTTTTTTATTATTATAATTTTATAAAAATACTTCAGTTACTCTGCTTTTTGGTTTTGTTTTTGTTATTTTCTTTAAGCCTGTGACACCTGTTATCAAATAGCAGTGTTGTCAAATTTCTTGCTGCCTTACCCTTCATTTTATTTTTTTTTCTTTTTTTTTAATGTCTGGCCTACATTTTTATTTTGCAAATAAAAATGTTTTGACTCATGTTCTGATTTAGTAAACAAATGATAATTTGATCTGATCTTCACTTCTACTTAGGCATCCAGCACAGCATTTAATGGATTTGCACAGGTAAGAAATAAACATGTTTTGAGATTGTTTTTTCTGTTCTGTTAGGAAGGGATTAGGACTGGCTGTACAATTTCAGTAAATCTGTTCTACAGATGAGCTGCACAACAAAGTCATACTGACTCAAATCCAGACCTTGTCTGTTCTCAGAAATTATTCCTAGGTGTTACTAGAATGATGCTAATACTCTTGGTACTCTTGGCCTGATTGAATTTAATAGCAAAAATCCAACTACCTTAGTGGGACTGATTTTTTCCTCCTAAAAGGACTGCTTTAGCTTTTTTATTGTGCTCTTTTGTGGATTTTTCTCACAATCCCAAAATTCTGTCACTTTCAGTGACTCTGCGTGTGTATATATAAACGAGTTTTATTTGTTTCTGCATCTTTATTTTCATTTAAGGTATATTTTAATCTGAAAGTTAAACCTAAATTATTTGTTTGCTGCTGTGCTGATGGTACAACTCTGTGTTAGGCATTGCAGAGAGAGTGCATGAAGATACCGTGTTTATGCTTTCAAATTCCAGGGCTGTGCCAAGATCCGAAATTTCAGGTGGATAACCTGGGGCTTCATTGATTTCCAGCATCCTTTTAGAGACTGGCTCATCCACAGCACACCCTGTACACCATTTTTTAAAAGCACCCAAAAAGGTTGAGCTTATACAAGGATGGAAATGAGTCTTCCAGTGCTTAACCATTCTGCTACAGGACATTTAAATTAGTAAAGGATCCAGAAGGAAGGGGCAAAGCACAAGGCTACCACCTCTAATAATTAAGACAAAATGTTTGCCCTGAGGAAATCAAAATTTGATTCCCCCACTGCAGTAGGAAAAGGATTTGGCCCATCAATATTTTGCAGATTAATTGGTTCTGAGTGAGTAAGATGTTGGAAAACATTTTTGTACCTTCTTAATGCAGGTAAAATTTTGTATCAGTAATTACTATAGTTACTATTCAAATAAAAGCCCAGAATCAAGAGGATGTGAAAGTAGCTTAGAGCTAGTGTACTCCCCAGACATGGGCACGTGTAGTCTGCAAAAAAGATTGAGTTTCACAACTTAGAAGTGCATTGTGCCTGAAACAAAGTCTTTGCAATTCGCATGTATTTAATGAAGGGTTTTTCACTGCCTTTAATAACATCGCATGGTTTAGAAGCATAGAATATATAATTGAAAAAGGAATGTCTTTAATATTAATACTGCTTAAATAATAATTATTATTAATATCTATTTAGATTATCTATTTGTCATCTTATTCTATGTGAATTTATTTATGCCTTTATCTGAATAAACCATTAAAAAAATCAGGTCTTTGGTAGACACCTGCAAACATCCCGTCTCAAATATTTTTGCATCATCATTTTTCATTTCTATATCTAGGATACCTCTGCATTTACAGTGCAATCAAATGAGAATGTGACAGAGCCTCTGGTAAGTGGTGGCTTTTGCTTCCTTTTTAAATGCCTTGTAAAAAATGGCACCATTTTTCCTTTGTGCAAAGATATTTTCTCCTTTTTTGTGTTTTCCATCCTCTAAATCACAAAATCTTAACCTGGAAGAGTTGGTGGGTCATATCATTGTAGTTGTAAATCTTTACTCACTGAAACAGTCTTTCACAAGGATAGCACAGAGAAAAAGGAAAGAAAACCAGCATATTCTATGTTTACTTTTCAAAGGTGTAGTCAACCAGTTTGTTCATTTATGGCATTTCAGAAATGACAAGAATGAGTACAATTGTCCAGCGTACAGCAAGCAGGTGATAGTACATGATGGCTGTTTAAATAGCTCCAATATTTTTGTAGTTTTATCCACTCTCCACATATTAATAGTAGGCACAGTCTACTTCTAAGGGATGGAGAATCTTTTTGGAAGTGATGATACTTGGGCAGTTTCTTAGTTTCTCTTACAGTCTTTGGTTAGCCTGGAGTAAGGATGTGGAATAGCAGCATTGCTGGATGAGTGCTTATAGCTACTTAATAG
Source organism: Theristicus caerulescens (assembly GCA_020745775.1). Classification (NCBI taxonomy): domain Eukaryota; kingdom Metazoa; phylum Chordata; class Aves; order Pelecaniformes; family Threskiornithidae; genus Theristicus; species Theristicus caerulescens. Next base: position 55,819,682 of record CM036558.1, on the reverse strand, counting down.
CAGCAGAGTGATACTCAATATTATTTAATGTGGCAATAGTATAATGCCTCTGGTGGTGCTTGTGTTCATAATGGTTACTGAATACAGTGAGAGTGTTTTTACTTGTAGCTGAAATGTGGTAACTAGTCTGAAGACTGCTTGTCCACAAGTGACTTGAAGCACAGCAATGCAATCTGCATTATAACGTTACCTGTGATTTTAAGCCTGGAAGTTTCTTCCAGCGTTAAACCTCAGGAAACTCATTAGTCATCTTACCTGGGATAAATCTACTTTGTGTTCCTCATTTCAGTCCTATTTCTTCTTTGTGAAATTCCCTAGAGCTGGCATTAATACACTACACAGAGAGATTTCTGCACAGCATGGTATAATATAATGAATGTTTGTTTATGCTATGCCAAATCCTGAAGGTCTTGCTCAGGCAGACTTCTCCGTACCTCATTAAAAATTCTGCTTAAGGAATATATGAGAAAAGAAGTGAGAGGCTATGGGGTTTTTCCTGAAAAATATCATGGAGGAGAAGATTTTGGTATCTCTAAGAATTTCATGGAAGCTGTCTCTTCATCACAGGAGACCTTCTAGCCAGCTGCCTGTTATCAACTGCAAAGCAGCTAAATAGCTTTTGAGCTTCACATTATGCTGAGCAATTCATTCATGGCAAATTAATCTACTGGGGTTATTTTATCTGGTTGAGTCAGCCATCTTTATAAATGGAATATGCTGAGCACAGCTTGCAGCTCTCCCCTTGTATGCGTGTGTATTTGCAAAGTGATGTCTCCATTGGAGATCGCACTTTTGCTGTGAGCTGTTTTGCCACAGGACTGGACATGTTGCAGGGCTGGTGATATTTGCTAGATCCTCTTGCTAAAAAACAAGCTTAGGTCAGAATTTAAAAGAGTGGAAATCCCAATACTGGGCTGAAAAATAGATGCCTTGTAGGTGATTGAGAGCTCAAGAGGGAATGCATTTTAATAAGAAACCAGGGATGTTTTTCACACTGCCAGAATTCAAGCAGTCAGTGGTTGCCCTTGTGCATACAAAAACTGATTGAGTCTCTGCTAATTGCTTCTTACCTTCACTGGAGGAGGGACTATGTTGTCTGAGAACAGGCAGCACTAGGGAATAATTTTAAAAACCTGTATTTGAAGCCCAGGGTTGGTACACGCTAATGCCAGTTTCAACTCCTGGCCTTGCCATCATTTTCTGGAGCATTTCTGAGCAAATTGAGTGCCTTCCTCCCACTTCCATCACCCCTTTCTGTAACTCAGGAAGCTGATGCTTTCTTTCCTTGCAAGGGAGGGATGTAGGACTGGCTCAGTTTATATATGGAACATTGAGGATGAAAATGCCCTTTAGATGCTGTAAGGCCAAGCACTGCCATCCTCTCCCTGGCAAAGCCTGGCAAGATTGAGCCTGAAGCACCACTGTGCCAGGCACAGTTCCCATTCCCCTCCTCCCTCCCCACTATCATGTGCTCCTCAACAATTTTTTCACTGTCTACTTAAAAATCAATAAAACAAAAGACTGAGGCTGAAGAAGCTCCACCTGGGGAACCCAAGGTCGAGGAAACCCCTGCTGCTGTTGCAGAAAAGGAGGCCGTTCCTGCTGAGCCTGCTGAACCAGCAGAGCAGGCTGCGGTGAGTGACATGTCCCCCATGCCACCCTCTGGGCCTCATCTGAGCAACCTTTTGTCATGGTGAATGTGCCTGCTGCATTTCAGCCATCCTTTCCATTCTTCACCGTCCGTCCATGGCTGGTTTCCCCAGTGCCCGGCTGTGTCACAGCATGCCTCTCCAGCACATGTCCTCCTTTCGGCCTTAAAATGTCATTCCTTTTACGTTTGGCATTTTAGAGTAAAGTTCAGCTGAGTCACTGTGGTTTCACAGATTGTTTGATTCCAGATGAACTTCAGAAGGGGAAAGGATTGATGCCATTTTTAAATGACCTTATTAGCAGTTTTCTCATTTCATTTTAAGCTGAGCTGTAAGTACTAAGCCAATGTACATCTTGAATGGTCCTTGCTAGAGCATGAAAATACCAGAAAAAATGATTGTAATATAAATGTCTACGAGGCTCACGGTTTTAGAAGCCAGCTGTGAGCTGAAGAGGGAACTCCAAGTGCCAGTTTGGAGATTTTTACGTGTCAGCATTCAGGAAACAGTGGGAGGAAAAGAAATGACAGCTCTGCAAGAAGAACAAAGCAGGGCACCTGATATCACTATGAATTAAGAGGCAGTCTGAGATGGTAGGCGTGGGGTTTTTCTGCTGACTAGCACCCCTTTTTATAACAGGTATCCTAGTGAATATGCTTTTTATCCAACTGAGGTTCCTCTTCTATATACTGCTGTCAGAAGGTCTTGGAAGTGGGTGATACCTGCAGGCTAAGAAACCCTGGAGGAAAAATGCATCTGTTTTTGTAGGCTGTCAGTTTTCCTGCTTTCCTTGAGACAATAACATGTTCAAAGTCTCTAATGAGTGTTTGTCACTGTTAGAATATGAAGATTACTACTGAAAAACTGGACAGAAAAAGGACTTGTTTTGTGGGTCGGTTCTTCTGCCACAGAAGCCAGTGGAATCTGCATAGCTGTGTTTTTAGACCATCAAGCATAGTTTGGTGCTTTAAGTGTTCCCAGAACAAGAAGGTTCAGCTTGCTGAACCACTCTTGGCCTTGGATGAGTCCCTGTGTATCTTTATCTGTTAAGTAGGGATGATGATACCCAATTCATCATAAAATTAGATGTTTTTCAGTAAGCATTTGATACACTGCCATGTGGGAAGCAATATTAAGTAGGCTGATGTACCTGCAAATTATCTGAAGAAAGTGGAAGTAGCTGGCACCTATAAACGTGGCAGTGCAGAGCATGGACAGAAGACTTATCAGATATGCAGCTACTGTAATGTCTCATGGATCTGTCTCTGGAGCTGGTCTCATTTAACATTTTCATTAATGGCAATGGCTCAGACTCTACAAGCCTGATGGTGACATTTATCAATGACTCCAGGTTGGGTAGTGTCATTAACTTAGGGGGATAGCGTTAGGCCCGCTAGCTCTACCCCCAGGACAGGCTGGTTATCTGCTGGCGGTGTTAGGCCCATGCCAAAGCCACAGGTGATACTAAGCAAACTGCCTTCAGCAGAAAGAAGTATTAGTGTTGGTGTGCAAGGCTCTGGAGTACAAACATAGTTTAATTGAAGACCTTCTTAAAGACAGATTGATGAGTTTGCCCGGGTGGTTACAGCTGTCTGTACCATGGGATTAAAAAATGGTATCCAGCATGAATGATACGAAGAGGCAAGTTGAGCTTTAGCTGTAGCACCTGCCTAGTTATCATTCCTTCCTTACTCCCATCTTCCTAAGAGAGGAAAAATAATTTATTGTGGAAGGAAAGGAGGGCAGTGCTGGGTGGGCTGTTCTGGAGGACTTTGGGGGACAGGGAAGATAATCCCTGTCTCTGTCCAACCCTTCCCGTTCTCCGTGGACTCTTAGCAGCATTGCAGCTATGGAGGGAAGCAGTCTTGGTGTGTTCCCCAGAACTATGTTTAGGGTTTAATTCTGATTACACTTGCATGAATTTTGAGTAGTTATTTCATTTTTTTAAATTCACTTTTTGTTCAGTTCCATGGTACACACTGGAGCAAATGACTTCAAGATCATCCTCTTACAGTAACATAACCGAACTAAGAAAGCCCACAGTCTGTGGAGACCAGGCTCTTCCCCTCCTGTGTGTTTTATTTTCAGTTGATATAAATCACAGTAATAACTTGTCAACTCCATAGTAAGGCAAACAATGAAATTGCCTGTCTGAGGCACACTGGTTTGTAAACTCTTGTCCAAAATGCCTCACGTCTAGTCAGAGTAAATTTGATAGTTTGGAATGGAGAAGGAGGGAGGGATGGGTAATCAGTCATTGGTCTGGAGCTCTCCTCTTCCCATGACTGAATGGCAGGGAATAATGTGGAAGAGCAGATATTAATGAAGCTGAAAAGGTTGTTTCTAGATGGTTTTATTTTGATTATCTGTAAGGAATTAATGAAGAAAAAAATTGTAAAAGAAGTTCACCATTTTTCTAAAAGGAAGCCAGCTCCTTTTTGCCTCACACTAAGACAAAGCAATGCTCTGAAGCCTGTTGCACATCTTAAGTGCTAATTCAATGACAGGCTGCGGCTGCAGCACCACGCATCCACTCGTTGGCCGGCACGACCTTTTCAGATGATCCCTTTTGCTGCCTGACTGTCCATGAGGAGTTCTGGGCCCACGGTCTGTCAGCAGCCGCTCTAGCCAAGGCACAGGACTGCAGAGCTGTTGGGGGAGAGAGAAACACAGTTCAAGAGCCAGGCAATTTAAGAGCAATCCAGCAGGAAGACTGTAGGCATTAAATAGAAGTTAAACAGTTTTGATTAGGTTTGTGCTTGGGTTTTTTGTTACTTTTTGAATATGAAGTTGTCCTTGCTAATTTGGGAAAATAAGCACTTTTAGTGTTGATTTTAAAAATGCCCAAATTGGAGTCATTCTGCATTTGGCTCTGAGGGGTTGTTATTTCAGGAAGGGCTTTCCAGGACTTGCAGAGAGGAGTTTTGAAGATTAGGATTAATGACAAATATGATCAAAGCTAAGGAAAAGTACACTGAGTTGCAAAAGATGAAAACATGTCATTTCTCGACAGCAGTTCTGCATTCGTTTGCTTTATGAGTGACAGTTTACTTTAAAAGTGGAGTTGTAAAATATTGATAGGTACTTTCTTATTGGGAATCTTTTATTGAGTTTGGTAACTTCCAGTTTGGAGTGACAGCCACTAATCAGTTTAATTTTTCTGTGGTAGTTTTCCTGTCACATCCCATTAATCCAGAAAATTTATGTCATGCGTTCTTCATTGTAGGAGCTTTGCAGTAAATTTTCTGGTAGGGTTTTCATTTAAATTAGGGAGAGAATGGTCCAGGGGATAGGGTACCACTTGCCGCTCAGGGAGTTTTGGATTCAGTTACTTGCTGTTTCATAGTCTGCCTGAACAAGATTGCCAAGACTTCATTACAAGAGCACATCAGAATTGCTGCCTGGGATCTCATTACATATTTTTGTCTTGGTCCTTCAGGTCTCAAATGCCATAGAACAAATAAAATTTTTATTGGTAGCTGTCAACAGTTGATCATTTTTGGGGAGGGGATAAAATGTTTGGTAATTAAAGGGACAGAATTACCATGTGCACGAACGAAAGAAAATATAACCATGGTAAAAAGTCCTTGCATGGACTTCTGCACACCAAAACAGTTGTTTCCCTGTTTCCATAGCATCCCCAAAGGCAGCTATAAAATCCAAAGGATATAATGCATTAACTGCTGATGTATTTCTTTTTCAAATAATACTACCCCTCTCACCACATCAGTTTTTCACATTCAAACAAAGATGACATGAGGACATTATAATAAAGTGAAAGCTTATGAAATCTTGTTACTTCCCTTTCTTCTTCTCCTACATGTGAGACATAGTGCTTGGGATTGGGAGCACTACTCGGAGATCGGCTTTTTGACTTCCATTATGGTCATTAGTTTGGAAAGAGCCTTTCAGTGCTTTGGGTCTGATGCCTTCCTGGACTCTGATGTTCTCCCATTAAAGCAGTCAGACACTCAGCTATAAATACTGTGGTTTTCAAAGCTGTGTATAAGCATATATGAATGCTGATAAGCTCTTTGCAAGACACTGAGCAAGTACAGCAGAGGGCAGAAAACAGCCTGCGGCTTTGAGGGTATCTAATTATGGTTGAATCCCACTGTAGGTAGAATTCCCAGTGCCCAAATGGCTGAGCATGTCATTTGGGAGAGCAATACAATGGTTAGATACAAAAGAGCAGTCAACTGTGTCCAAATTCTGAGAGTGCAGGTGCAATGTTGGAGCATGAGGCCATTAAAAATATATGGCTCTCGTATATGGGAGAGAACTGATGGAGAATAGTGTCGTTCTGTTGAAGTCTGACGAAGCAGATTTTTCTCTGTTTATGGAAACGGGGTGTTTCTTTACTCAGATGTTATTTCAGTCATCCTTTTTACTAGGCTTTCATGCCCTAAAAATGATACAGTTCATGCTACTGTGCCTCTCCCCTCAAACCCCACCATCCACAAAATCCCAACTTCCAGCTAATCAAAAAAGCAAAAGCAAAATGCTACTAATTTGACTAGTGCACAATAGTGAAATTAGCTTTGCGAAGTCCCAAGCTTTGGGAAGCAAGGGGAGCTCTCCTTACTTTCCCCTTTTCCACCAAAACTTGCTTTCAGTTAGCCTGGAAAACTATCCTCATTTAAAAATATGTATATGTATATATTAGATTCTTCTGCAAAGAGGCCCCAGGCTGGGCTGATGGGATTCTTACCAGAGAAAATTGCCAGGGTATTATTAAGAGAACGGCAGAGGCTGGTGCATTCCTGACTATAAAATGCAGGATGATGCTCATTTCTGAAGGCAAATTGACTTGTAAATACAGCTGATGGCAGCAATTCAGCACTTTTTAATAGTAAAAGTAGGGAAGGCATCTATCTACCGACTTGCAATTGGACATAAAGCTTTTATGGGCAATAGAAACATTTGTGTACATCTCTTCTGTAAAAAAAAAAAAAGTGAGACTTCTGGGGGTGGCTGTGGCTATGCGTGCATCGCTAGAGTGAGAAATAATTATATTTTGCTGTTGATATTTGTTTTTTTCTATTTAAGACCCTCTACAGTCTCCTCAAACTTACTATAAAATGGAAGATTCCATGGCAGAGGCTTGGCAGCTTCAAAAAAAAAAAAAAGAATTAATCATAAAAAAAAAAAGGTTATATAACACTAATTTTAACAGGATAAAGCTGTGAGAGGTTTCTATGGTAACGCCGCTGTCAGCAGCTACCTTGCCCTGGCATCTGGACATGTCTGGAGCTTATGAGGTGACTGCAGGCAATACTAGAAGATTAGATTAGAAAAAACATGAGTGATATGAAGCTTGGATATAACTCAGCATCCTTTTATTAAAAAAGAAACATGCAACCATTTCAGCTGAAACTTGTAGGAATTTTGGAGTGACAGTTGTGGGCATGTGATGGCAGTTAGCTGGAGCGTGAGTACTTGAGGTCTCCTAATTTCTGATTGCTAAAGCGAACAGTCCAATCTGCCATGCCATCACATAGGTTTGTATAACTTGTCTTCACCCTTACAGCTCTTTTGAAAAATCTAACCTAGCTGTGTTTGCAAAGCAGCCTCAAAATTTATTAGCAAAGTGAATTTCCATAACGGGGCTTTGATTTGCTTTTCCTCAGCAGAGCATCTTTAGAAATAGCCTGTGTCTGCAGGGAGTCAAACCTGAACAGAAAAACAGCACTTCCAGCTGTTCCAAACCAGGCCTGAATCTTAGCGATTTTGACTGTTGACCTTCTGTAGAAAAGGACCTAGTGTTAGATGACATCTGTGCTGTAAAAGTAATATTTGGGGGGAGCCCATTACTGTTCGGTGCATTCAATCCCTTGAACACCTAAATGGGTGTCAGATTTGGAAAACCACTGATACATGTCTAATTTTTTAAATGTCAGGCACCTGCTGCATGTACCACTGAATATGGACCTAGAGAAGGGTGATTCTGCAAAAAAATGATGAACTTTGTGACCCACCTCTTTTGAACAGTCCCTTTAAATGAGTTGCAGTCCAACATGAGTGGAAGAAGTAAGTTTTTTAGAAAGTTTACCTTGAAACTCTGGTGAGTTGCAGGGGCAGCAGCAGGTTATAATGGGAACGGTTTGAGTCTTGGGTGGGAGAAATTTGAGCTTGCTAGAAACCGCAAGGTCAGCAGTGTTGTGGGCTGTTGCTTACTAAAAAATTCTTCAAAGCTGGTGCTATTATGAGAATACTGATAATAAAAGTAAATAAAATTGCCCTTAGCACTTACAGTATCATAATGATGGCATATGTAAGAGGTTTTATTTGTTGTTTTTTAGCCTATAACTACTTTTATTTCAGATTATATGTGGCAGCAAGAATCTTTCTGCTTGCTATATACTATCCCATTTAGTTCCGGCCATTCATTTCATTGCATCCTATACATGCCGTCCTTCCATTAAGCTTGATTAATACCAATTTCTCTGCAGCCATTGCCTCAGCATGAGTAAGGTGATGACCATATTTCCTCTTTATACAGGACAGTGTCGAGGCAAGGGATAAGGAGACAACTGGAGTTGCTGAGAAAGAAAGCGAGGTACATATGAACAGCCTCAAGAGTGTGGTTGTCCTTTAATATCTTCAAGAGAATCGTGGCGAAAAATATATTTGTCATTTGCATGTCATCAATATGCAGGCCTACACGATGCAACTGTGACCTAGCTGCGGTATTTATTCTAACACTGCATAGATATATCTGTATCTGTGGTATATATACTAACACCAGAGCACCTCTCATTTAATGCAGGACCTGCCTTAGAAACTGCCTGTTGCAGCAGTATAGAGTGATAAATATCTCAGGGCAGCAAACAAAGCAGCTCCATGGTAGAGGGAGGTATAATGCTGTTTCTATTGACACTTGGGAATATGTTGCATAGATTCCCAGCAGCTTTTACACTTACCATAAATTTGTTTGCCGAGCCCTCCTGCAAACATTTTTATAAAAAGAAAAAACTTGGGTTAATCATTTATTTTTCCTAGCACAATATGCCCTGAACTAAACCAGATATTTGAAAATAGTCATGTTACGAATTTGTTTGCTAAAGCACAAATCCAGCATCAAGTTAGATACAGTTAAAATCAAATTACAAAGCAACTGAAAAGCTCAGTGACGTACTTTAAGCTGTACATGTGTGGACTCGAATGATTGTATTTTGCTTATATTTCTTCAGAAGTGATAAAACTACTTACCCTGAATCCTTCTATACTGAAGTGAAACTATAATGTGTTCAAACATGCACAGAGGAATGGCTACATATTAAATGCAGGGATAGAAGTAGGGACTGAGTAAGAGATTGTAACTCCTAGTTATTAATCACTTAGGATCTGTATCTTGAGGTGCTGACAACCTCCTTTTTTGTTGTTATTCATTTTGGTGCCACAGTGTCTCCATTCACTTTGGTGTCAGAACATGGTAAGTCCAGCTGTCCAAGCTGGGGTTTGTTACCCTGCTGTAAAACAGCATTAGCTCTGCTAGAGTTGAGGATGTATCTGTGGCTCCAGGGTACCCCAGTGCCACTGGGAAGTGAGTTTGGGACTCACTGCTACTGTACTCCTCACCAGCGCTGCTGCATCCATGTAGAAATCGGTGGAATTACACTAGCAAGAAATTACAGGATGGGAGTGGTAGATCAAGCCCAGCTTGGTGTTGACACAGTGCAAGAGTGTGTTGCGTTGCTTCTCTAGCGTTGGCTTGCCACTCCCAACAAGTCTGGTCCAAGAAGAAACATGCAAGAAATTCCTCACTATCCTGTGAGCATCAAGGCTAATTCTGTGAAATCTTTCCTCTTTTTTCTAATACCACTTTTCCTTATAAAGTTGAGGTCTTTTATCTGGTGAGTTTGACCCTGTGTTCTGTTTAAAATAGCAGTATTACTGTACACAGAAGAGCTGCCATCAGAGATCAAGCTATTTGCTAAGCGGATATCTGGCCTCCTGTGGAGGGTGTTCCCTCTGATACTGTAACTTGTATAACAAATTCTTCAGTACTACCCCAAAAGCCTTCCAAGACTTTGCAAGCAATTGATGTATTCCCTAAAGCATAATGATTAGTTCCTGTTGACGTTATATTAGCTAGCTTAGCTGCAATTACAACTGTCATCAGAATTACCCAGTCCCTTTCTAAATCCAGCCATGGGGCGAGATCTTCAGCTCTGGAAAACCGGCATAGCTCAGGGAGCTCCTCTGGCAGAGCCCCAGCGGCAGACTCAGTACCCCTCCTTCTCCTCTCCCTGGGCTCATTCTTGCTGCTGCTGAATCTGTGGCATTGTGTTGAGCTGACAGCGATGTTAACGAGAGGAGAGTGCAACCATGTGAATCGACTGCATCTTAGGTAAAGAAGCATTCACTTCCACTGCAATTAAAACAGTCAAGTGGTTCTTCTATTGCAGCCCTCATTATACTGGATGACCCTTTCTTTGTCCCCTGTGTGGTTAGTATAATGGGACAACTGTCCAATAATACTGCTAGATATAGCTAATTTGGAATACTATTTGGTTGTCTAATATTATTGATGATCTATGGAAAAGAGGTTTGTAGGATTGCTTTTCAATATGAAGTAAGGTAATACAGGTAACTATCTGCAAGTATGTGGTTCACCATAGTTGGGTATGAATTCAGTGGGATGAGCCTCCCTCTTTTTTTTCTGTACTAATCAAATATATTTGAGGCTGATAGTGAGGTTCATTCTGGGTTACCTCACATGCATTTTTGTAAAAGCTTTTTTTAATCATCTAGCTTGCATTGGTTTTGTACTCTAAGACACACAAACAAATGATTACACAGCTGTGAGCTGTGGTATACATTCATTGACTCATGGCTACAGGCTGTGAGAGCATCACCCTTTCAACGCAGGGCATTTGAGAGCTGATTCATGTAAATTAGTATTCTCCTCCTTAGTGAAATAAAATGGGCTATACAAATCCAATAAAGAGAAAAGAACTGTTGATCCTAATCACAACAGACAGCAAGATCAATTTCTGCAGCATGCTGTTAGAAGCACATGGTATAAAATCAATATCTGATATGCACTCTGTTCCCCCTCTTTCCTACTAGCCTATTCCAGGGCTTTTACACTCAATGTTTATTTGAATACCTTCTTGGGTCAAGACTGCTAAAATCGGTAATACTATGAGTGGCAGGCTTGCCTGCCTTACAAGTCACGGGAGAAGATGTCAACATCTGCCTGTGTCTTTTGATGTTACTTCTTTTTTATGATAGAGCATCCTTCACCAGCAGTGTTTTCAATTTAAACTAAAGCTTCTCCAGTGATTTCTACAAAACCCTATAGTATTTTCTGCCTTCAAGGACTCCAGAAGAATTTCTTTATCACATCAATTAACAACAGTGAATAGGAGTACTGCTGAATATTAAATATTGCTAAAAAACAATGCCTGAAGAGTGCCCATGAACAATTGCAGGTAGTTCAAGTTGAGTTCAGGTAGCTGAGTTAGCCTCATCCATGGAGGAAAGATCAAATTGAGGAAACAAAGAGTATCAGGCTGTTAACTGGAGATCACAGATATTTCTGTGAACTGTAGCTTGACATTGGTACCAGAAAACAATTTTTTTTCAGTGTTTTTATGTTATCCTGGTGCTATCTGCTGTACGTTAAAAATTCCATGTTGAAGTTAATTGGATTAACAGAATGAGTTTTGTCATTTACCTTCCACCCTCCAACCCTTAAGATTAATCCACTGTAAGTATATATCCAATATGCTACTGTAAGCATATACCAGTATATACCAATACAAATATTAGGGTGATACATAGATTACAGCAACAGTCTCTGCTGGATGAAGGATTCAACATTGATCTATAGGCAGGCACTTTTCTATCCACCTTTCAAGAACTGGAACAAACCACACGTTGACTTTTCAAAATGGAATGATCACAAATGGTTTAATCATATCCAGACTGAATGGGCTTTTATGTATGTTTCTTTTTTTTATACTGACCTAGCTATAGATCTTTGGTTATATTTTTTTTCTGATATCTGATGGAATCTGAAGATTTCTGATCTTTATCCAGCTGTAGAATATATTTGCTTGCTGATACAGCCCGATTTCCAAGTCTCTATTAGGAAGGAGTGTGTAATTAAGGCAATATTTTTGAAGCCAGCCTAGGTCTAGAGGTAGGTGATAGTAGCTGGAGAAGGCTTGGAGCCTCTTCCCGAGAACAGACTCCACTAGCAGGGTCCTGTGGACCCCTGGACAGCTTGCAAGCTTCTTCTCCTCAGCAGAAACCTGTGGTGGATTTCTTCCACAATACAGCTTGAAGGCAAGAGATGGAAAAAATACTAGAGCCTTGGCAAACTGTTACTCCACCAGTAATACCTGAGGACTCTGCTAAATGTGCCTGGTGAGGTTTCATAAATGTCTCCTCCCACCTGTTAATCATCTCCACCGTGCAAGCTTACCCCTATGCTCCCCGCGTGGTGCAGCAGGGCAGGATGGCAGCGCCCAGCACTGCTCTCCCCCACAAACCAGGAGAAACCCCAATGAAGACAAGGCCATGGTTTGGCACCACCCAGGGAGGTCGCAGAGCAGAGGCTGGTCCATGATCTCTCCAGCAGATATCCAGAACTCGTATCCTGAAAGGTCCATCCCTCCTGTTGTTTGTAGGGGGTACCTGCCACCGAGGGGGCTGCGGCAGTAGAAGACAGTGAGGCTGTGGCAGCAGGAGCTGGTGACATCGCTGCTACCACTGAGCAGGAGGGTGTTGCTGAAGGTGACAAAGCTCAGGGAGAAGAAAAGGAAGCTGATGTGTCTCAGGTAACTCATGTCGGTGCACGGGAGAGGGTGTTAGGGGAATCGGGACAGATCCAGCAGCCCGAGAGAGGCAAGCTGCTGTAGCTCTATGCACCCAGCTCCAGCCAGTAGCAAGGGTGAGGCTCTTCTGGGATAGCCCTGGGAGGGGCCCACACCGGGTGTCCCTTCTTCTGAGTCCTTAATTTGGGTTGTGCCTGCCTCTGTACCCCTGTGCTCCCCTGGGCTTGAAGAGATGGGACTCGATGGGCTGCTGGCTCCTGTGATGGGCATGGGAGCAGCATGGGCAGGATATTGTTTAGGCTTCCCTTCCTGCTGTTGTCTCTCTGTGCTCCTCTGTGGAGACGAGCTTTATCACATAACCTAACAGGGCTTTCTGGAGAAATAGGCAGAGAAAGTAATGGCACCATGTCCTATCAATAGCATTACTTTGTTTTATGTAAATCACAGTGGTCAAGGTATGTATTTGCACGCTGCCTTTCCTCCTGCAACCTCTGAGTAGCTAGGGAACAGCTACTAGAGCAGACCCTGCAGCTGGGCAGCCAGTTGCCACCTCCTGTCATTGCACGTTGTATTTCTTCTGTGCACCAGAATAGGATGGTCTGGCAGAGGATTGGTGAACATGTTATTTTCAGGTTGGGTGCTCCAACAAGTTTCATTAAATGCTTTTTGTCCTAGGCTTCATTATTGGTCAGATGCTACCTACTTAGCCTTTTTGCTTTCTCTGCTCCCAGTTACATTGCTGTAAATCAGGAGAAATCCCCTCAGTCAAAGAAATAGGTCATGTTTCCGTCTTTCATCACCTTTATGTCATTATTATCTTGCTGACTTGAATTCCCAAAGAAATATAGGACAGTGACTCTTGGAACTTGTAGCTTTACCCAAACCCACCCAAAGTTAAGAGCAGGGTGGAGGAGAAAGGTCTGTTCGTTTCCATGCACATTGAAAATGAAACGAAAACTACCTGCAGAGCATTTTTATTATTTACTGCAATAATTTGTGCTAATATAGAAAGTAGACTTAGGAGGACTAAGGGGAATAGTGAAAACAGGGAAGTGATTACTACTTTACATTCTTATACAAGTACTGTTTTCTGTCTTAATGTAAGAATCCACTGTGGAAAAGAAAGAAATCCCCATTCCCATGTTTGTCCTGTGCAATAAACAAAAAATTATGTTTTCCTGCTTGAAATAAAGTACTAAATACTCATACGGTACTTTTGTGGTTTGTTTGTGTTTGGTTTTTTTTTCCCCAGGAAAAGGTCTGCAGCATCCCTTCAGTAGTAATAGAGCCAGCATCAAACAATGAGGGGGAGGGAGAAGAACATGAAGTCATCGTGAACGAGTCCAAAGATGCTGCAGCAGACATGGGCACTCAGGGCACTGACACTTCTCCCAGTGAAACTTCCCAAGTTGGAAGTGAGCAGAAGCCCACTGAAGAAATGCAAGCTGCACCTTCTCAAGACCAGCCTGTTCCAGCAGAAGACGCAGCTTCAGCAATGCCACCTGGGTTTCTCTTTAAGGTCTGCTTCCTCATTCTTCTTTTAGACATCCCTTCATATCTAGCTTCTGTGGATGCGTGTGGCTGCGCAGGGAGTGCAATGATTTCTTGACACCAGAGGACGCTTAGTTTAACAGCCAAACACAGGCACACACAAATACACACAAACACAACTTTAACATTGTGTTGTTGCTTCATACATGAAGTCTGAGAAGATACATTTTCTGCACACCGTTGTTGCTGTGCATATCCTTACGTAGCTGTAAGACTCACTGAAGTAGAAGAACCCTTTCATCTCACCAAATTACTGCTGACAATGAATATATTGAGTAAAACTGCACTGCCACAGAATTAGTCAGCAATATTGTATGATATATGTTAACAATATATCTGATACACTAACAATATATTTGATCTGTAAGGTCCCTTCTAACCCAAACCATTCTATGAATATTAAAAAATGGCATTTTTCTGGCCTGAAAATCTGTAGTGGAAGTTTTGGTTCTGTTGAAACCCATGGGACTTCTAACAGTTCACGGTAATGAAGCTAAAATGTCATTCTGTGACTTTAGTAATATTATAGTTCTAAGCTGTTAGAGTAATCAAACAGAAAAGTTTAATGACGCGTAAGAGAAATTGTCTCCTTGGCTGGCAAGACCCATAGGGTTTCCTGGTTCACAAGATTCTTTGATAATGCTTCTCACTTCAGAATCGCTGAGCAGCAGAAAAGCTCCTTGAGGATGGATGAACTTTACATGCTTCCTATTATAATTTGCATAGTTCAGACTAATTAGTCCCATAGCAGTCCATAAGTATGCAATTCTTCTTGGTCTATTCTCATTGCTCAATATTTTCATCAAACTTTGAGAATAACATTAAGGTGAGGGTGAACAGTATCGTGCAACTCTGACTTAGACATGCTGACATTCATCCTTTGTTTTTCATCACACTCTCTTGGGTCAGCCATAAATAAGGAGAAGCAGAATATATGCCTGCCATCTGGTTCTTGATGCCATTTTCTTTCATTATTGCAGAGTTACCATGGAACTGGCTGTGCTTTGAGAAAATTAGAATAGCATATCTTTTAAGGAGGTAGAACCATTTAGTTAAAATGATCTGTTCACAATGGCATGCTGATCCTGCTAATGTTTTAATAATCACCCTTTTGAAAGACAGATATTTTTGGCATGCCCATCTGCCAGTAAATGGGAGCTCTTTCCAGGGCAAACATAAAGTAGGGTTACTATTACTCGTCTCTTTGATCACCTATTTAAATTGGTGCTGTACGTCCCACTCAAATTTCCATGGATGTTTACTGCAAGAACACTATCCGGTGGGCAAAACAAAAGAATGAGTGAGAGAAATAAGGGTGGTGGGACTTATCTGAGAGGCAGGACTTGTGGGGTGTTGCAGTATCATCTGTCCTTGAGATCCTGTGACCTTGGGAAAGGATCTTATGTTTCCTTCAGTAGTTTCAGGAAGACGAACTTAAGTTGTCCCTGCTTCCAAGGATATGAACAGAAAACTTTGACATGAATCAATGTCAACAATAACAATTTGAAAGTACCTACCTATAGCCGTATGTTTGCATAAAGAAGGCACATTATTCTTTTTTTTTGCAATAAAGATTTAACAGAGAATTTTGTTGAGAAAATGTCTCCATTTAGATCATGTCTATATGTTTGGTGTTATTTTCTTCAGGTTGAAGTTCTACATGATTTCGAGGCAGCTAACAGTGATGAGCTTAATTTAAAACGAGGAGATATTGTACTAGTAATTCCTTCCGAGACCACAGCTGATCAGGTAAAAACATGTGGTTCTTTCTTTTGTTGACATTTTTCTGTGTTTCCTTTTCTTTCTCACAGATTATAGTTAATGGGAAATGTGTATTCAGAATGTCATTACTGTTAGAAAACATGAAGATTCTAATTTTGTCTTTGTACTTCATTCCATTTGAGATAAAATGGCACAGTTGGCTACAGCTAAAGTTCCGGATATGTGCTACTAACAGGATCTGGCCTCAGCATATTTTCTAGGGCTTTTTTTATGCTACTTTCTAGTGGTTTTTATACAGGCACACAGCACACAAAGACTTAATATGGAAGATGAATTACAAATTGTGCATTATGTTGCTATATATCATCTTGTCTTAATATTGCAGCAGAACTGATTACATGGTCCCTAGATGTTCAGAGCTTTTATGTGTGGATTTGGAGAAATAATACAAATTCGCGTACAGAGAGCACTGAAATTGCACACAAATTGTGGTGTCCTACAGCCAAAATGTATGGAGGTGCTGCTATGTGTGCTGCATGACTCCAAAACTAACTCTGCCCTCTGGAAGCCTGAACCTGAACTAAACAACAGTTTAATTTCATTTAAGAGATCTAATTTTGTTTTAACAGTGCAGTTCAGGTGAATTTCTAAACAATTTTATTCCATGTGTTAAAGTGAATTGCAGTGAAGTGAATTAATTTTTGGCCACTGCTTTAAGAGAAGACTGTACTGTACGCTGTTAGCACCAGCGGCTTCGTGGGCATCTGTTAGTGCCAGTAGTGTTGGTGAAAAGTCTCCCATTGATTTGGGGGTTAAGAGGTGGGGGCCTCTGTCCTGCCTAGTGAGGTAGCGAAGAGCACTGCTCTGAATGAAAAATAGGCCTAAATACTAATGCCCTAAGCACATGAGTGCTGGGAACTGTATTTGAAATTGTTTCGATGGTTGATGCTGTCCAAAGGTAGGTAATAACCAGTGTTCATCATCTCAGCGGAGCTTTCTTTTAATACAAGAGACAAGTAATTGTTTTTTATGTTTGGTTGGTTTTTTTTATTTCAGAATAAAAGATTTTTCTTCCAGCAGGGCACTTTGCTCTTTTTATAGAGATAGATTCTGTTATCCTTACTCAAATTATGCTGCATCTTACCTCATGAGCAGTTCAACTGATTACGTTATCAGTATTTGCAGAGTAGGACAATGCTGTAAGGACAGCAAAATCTGCTCTCTGTCTTCAGTCTGTTTTTCTTAGGATGTTATGTATTAAATATGCTTAATCTTCACTTGGTGAATCCATGAAGTATATTCTTCTCTTGTCGTGTGCATTGAAATTCCATTAGCATTAATTGGAGTAAATTGTGTGCAATGATGGAGAAAATAAACCTTTATGTATTCATGTTTCTGAAACCATTCTGGTCATATCTTTATTACTCAGTACATATTTGCCCTTCATGTTTAACATCACCATAAAGCTTAATCTTTTTGTCTTTTGCCAGGTACTTTGTTGATTTATATAGAGTCTTTTTATCCTTGTTATTCTTTATTCTCCTTCAAAATTGACCTGTCTAAAACCATAATTCTAATATAGCTGGTAACATCAGCCTGTGTTCCCCATTCAAAGCAAACCAGTCCCACCCAGAGGCTTCAATTTTTCCATTAGTCTTGAGTGGAAGTTACTATCCAGTAAAACTGTTAATTCCTTTGTACAATCTACTATGCCTGTGCTAGAAAGCTGTAGTTCCTCTCTCCTTCCTCTCAGATATTCTACGTGCTTCAAAAATGTGTCCCCAGTTACCTGTACCCAGTGAATGCCATACACAAACTGTATCTGCTTTAATGATGCTTATTTTGGGGCAGAAAGCCAGTACACCACCACATGCAGCCACTGAGCAATCATGACTTGGTGTTGTATGTGAAGATCTGTTCATGTTACTCTATCTCCTTGTGTACTCTCTGTGTAATAATAATATGGCAGCATTAGAAATTCCCTGTTCATCATGGCTTTGCTCTGGCTCCTGTTCTTAAAAGGAACAAAGCACAGACTTAGTGAGATGAGAACAGGTTGATCATTTTAAAAAAATACTGAATTGATTTTATTCCAGGTAGAATTGATAACACTTAAGAGAACCCAGCACTTTCCAATAAGAAATCTCTCTTTCGATTACTTGGGCTGTGGGTTTGGTTTGCAATTTTGCATGTCAAATTCTGGTTTAGATTTCCAGAAATTTTTTGAAAAATAGTTGAATATCAACTAAGTTTGAGTTTCTAGAGATAGTAACTCCAGAGGATACAAGAACTGTTATTTCTTCTGACTGCCGATACATGAACGAGACAAAAGAACTCTCAGGAAAAAAAAATCAGATTGAAAGCTACTTTTTTCCCCCAGCTGTGTTGTTGTGTAATGTTTCTGGCCCACTGCTATGCTCTTACTGCACCAGTGCACCAATATTATTGTGGGATCTTTGAAAAAGCTTCAACAGAGATTTGCACAAATGCCGATCTGGTATAATACTGGATGACCTGGAAGACTGAGTATCCAGTTTTGAGTTCAGCTAGGGGTTAGATGGGCTAAAGGCCATACAGTATGCTCACAGTCACTCAGTCTCACAAAACTGTGGGCTGGCAGAACAAAGAAAACCATCTGTGCAAAATCAGAGGCTGCTTTTTAACCAAAGCACCAAATCTTTTAGCCGTATGACTCTGAAATGTCTTCAGGTCTGAAGCTCATAGGAAGGAAGGGCTGAGGCCTGAAGTCTAAGAGGCTCTGTCTTTTTCCTTGCAGGAGGCTGGCTGGTTGACGGGCATTAAGGAATCCGAGTGGCTTCAGTACAGAGATGCAAATAGTTACAAAGGACTTTTCCCAGAGAACTTCACACGCCATCTGGAGTAGTTCTCCACTCAGGCAGACGAACGTGGTATGAAGCTCAGTCAGTAGGTTTTTAACCTCTTTGAAACACAGGAGCCCACTTTTTGTAGTTTAGGCTGTTAATGGTTTACAGACTGGTGCCAGACAAAGCTTGTTGAAACATATCAAAATGAGCATGAATGCAAACAGTTAAGCTAGCAATTTCTGAAGCAGTAAATGAAAAAAATCAAATAAAAAAGAAATGTCCTTATTTGTTCACACGTATGTGGCAACAGGTTTGTTTGTGCTTTGTCAGAGCTATGGTGATCCTGTACTTGGTCCTTTCCCATAAAATCTGAAATTAGCCTCCTCAATACCAAAACCTTAACTTCTCTGCACTAAGTGTATTGTATTAAGTTGCACTGCAGAAGATTTAATTAGTTATCCTGTAGTAATGAGGTCAAACTATTATAAGTTTCATGTGTTTAAAAAAATAATTAACTGCTGCAACGTTTTTCAATGTTATTTTTGGACATGCATAATATATATACACACAAGAACTTATACGTGTATATATAAGTGCATATGGATATATATGCATTTTCACAACTTCATCGTAGTTCTTTGACTGTGTAGTATCATCAGTACACACATTGCTCTTTCACTGTCTGACATTACAGGAAATGGTTTTGTTCCAAAGCAAAACTAGCTGCTCCATTGCCAAAACATGATACAGTATCTGTGTTTGTAATGTGAAATTTTCATTTTGAGATGATGAATAACATCATGTTCAAAGCTGCTAAACCTTTGAGAAGGCATGGCTCGGTCTCCCCTTCCAGCTGCAGTAGTTACAATGAGATAATCTGGAGGGGGAGCTGTTATGATGCTAATCTATACTTTTTTATTTAATTGGCTGAATAAATAATAAAAAAAAAAGAAACAGAATTAATCTCTGAGAAGAAATAAACACAATATATTTTCACTATATGTATTTATGCAGCGTACCTTCACAGATCCTTTTAAAATAAGATATATAATGTATCCTGTATCAAAAAGTCATCTGTAACTTATGTTTTCCAGTGCTGTGTCATTAAAAATAAACCTTTGATCCAGAGAAGCTGTTTCATCTGTGGTGCTTTTGAAGTTTTGTAACACTGAAGTTCGTATAGTTTATATGTTGTATTAGAGAATTTAATTTAATACCTCTTTTTCCAAAGAAATATGGCGTAACAGGTGCACCATCTAAATCCTTGCTCTCAACCCTAGTCGTGGCCAGAGCTCCAAAAGGTCTGAACCTCAGCGCAGCACATCTCCTAGCTGCTCCTCCTGTTCCAGACTCTGACCACCAGCTATATCTGCCCACAAGCACCAAGGGAGCTTGTCTGTGCTTGACTATCATTCAAGTGAAGATTGCTACCTCTTAGTAATTTTTCGCTTGTCCATTTATTTTGTGTGGAAATAAAGCTCTCCATGAATCTGCTCTATTGTGTTTGCTGATGCATGGAAGCTGCAAATTTTTAGGAACATCTATATTTTCCTAACAATTCAGTTATTTTTCATGATATTTTGGTTGGGGGCTTGTTTTGTGTGCAAACGGTATCTGTTTCTACTCTATTTCTAATTTGTCAGATTTCAGTTGAAGAAACATGGTGTTTGTTGCTCTGGAAGAGGAGGAAAGTTGGTTTCTCTCTGTTTTTCAGAGTACAGCAGCTTTCAAAAGCAAGTCTAATGACAGCTGTGTTTTGTGAATAAGCTGAATGGCTCAACTGTGATAGCTGGAATTTTGGCTTTGAAATGTCACAATGAGCAATCAGAGTCTAAGGAGGTTGCAGGAAAGCTCTTTGGTTTTCTCTTCATTCCTTTAACAGGTTTGGCAGTCAGTAGTGATCCAGGGCCAAGAATCTCACCAGGGAAACAACTTTCTTTTGGTTTTGGTGTGTTACAATAAATCCAGACTCCAGTGCACCACTTTGAGGTGGTCATAATAACCTATTACACCTGATTTATGGTGAGACTCTGATGACCTCCAGGCCAGCTTCCTGCTTAACTACATCTCAACACTTGCATTTCAGTAATAGCTGCTCTACAGATCACTGCAACAGACCAGCACTGGACGATGGAGCCTCAGTTTCCCTGTGGACGCCATGCTGCCACTTCTTTGACTGGGGCCTACAATCACGTGAGACAGTCACGCATGACAGCCGTAACCCTAAGGAAGCAGAGGACGCTATGATCAGCCCAAAGCATTTTTTTACCCAGTGCTGATTGCGTGCAGTTACCATTATGCCCCCTCAGTGCTTGAAGTACCCAAGTCAAAGTCAACTCCCTTGGCCTTGATTCTTCTAATGTCCTTGGTACAGGTCAATGTGCCAAATCCACTGGTAAAGTGTTTACAGCACACTTGAGGTTGTATCTGGATAGGAAAGGTCTCTGGTCTACAGCAAAGAGCTTTCACGGTTTCTTCTGACATGCTCTTCAGAAATACTGTTTGAGTCTACTCTTCATTTCTTAATTCCACCCCAGTATAATGACAAATATAATTTCAAAAACCATCAAATGTCCACATTTTGCTGCAAGGACTGTCATTATTTGCTGTCAATAAGAAAAGGTACTGATAATGTCCCAAAAGCCATGCTATTGCACGATACCCATGTCATTTAAGTGCTGCAGGTTACTGTGGATATGGCATACCATTCTGACATAAGTATGTCTTCGTATCTCACTCATGCACCCCAAAGCCACAAGCAAATAGATGTCTTGCAGGAAGGATGAGGAGAATTATTAATCTTACATGTTTAAAATTTGTTGCAAAATTTGGTATACTAAGATGATAGATACTAAAGGAAGGACATTGATATGTTAGCCAGTATGATAATTTTCCTAGTTTTCCCTTCTAACAGAAGGAGTTCATGAATAGAAACGTATTTATTGTTTTGGGTTAACAACTGTTTCTCAGATTTCTTCTTACTCTAGTTTCATTAGACAATCAGACTTATCCCTCAGACACTTTTATGTCTGCAGTTCCTGAGATGAATAGTATAAAATAAGTGTATTTCTCTGTGATCTATAGAATCTTATTCTAGGGCAAGCAAGGTAAATTCTTTTCAGTATGTACTGCTGGTACATACCAGTGTATGTACCCTCCCCCCTGGAGTTACATTAGCCCAGAATTATTTCCCCCTTTTCTTGGATTTTTCCTGATTAACACACTACACTGGACTTGGCAAATTACGGAATTTCGTGCTTTCGGGGTGATTGTAGAGCAATAACCCACTGTATCTTGGTTTCTCTTAAGACTTACTTATGCCTAAGACAGCACATGCCACTAACCTTGTACAGCATCTATAATTTCTAATTCTACATCAGATAAACCTTTGAAAGATTTAGGGACCCAATCTCCTGATTCTGCAGGCTGATTATGCATGGTGTGGCTTTGGAAGTAAGACAAAAATAACTGAAGATGGAGGAACATCTCATGTGAGTGAACTAATAAATTGTGTATTTGCAGCTCATCTATCTGGTTTAAAACCTTTCGTGAATAATGAAAAATGCATAAGCTGAATGACACTTCTGTCCCTTTTCTCTTCCTCTTCCTCCTCTTCCCACCTTGCTCCACGTCTTCCAGACCTCACCACTGGGTGCATCTGTCCCTGCCGCAAGAAGAGGGAGGGGAGGCTGCCGGCTGCGGTCCTACTTGGATTGCATGGCATTTGATTCCAGGATGCTCTGATGCCCTGATGCCAGAAAGACGTGAAGTAAATCATAGTCTCGTTAAGCATGAGCTTAAAATTTTTTAGTGTTTCGCTGACATAGGGAAAAAGGCATCAAAAGAAAGTGACCGTGATGGGTAGGTTAGATGGATGGGGTTGGGAAAGAGCAGTCACTGGCTGTAGGAAGAGTTTAAAAGGCTGTTCCCTCTTGCACACCTGTGTGCAGGCAGAGCATGAGCATGTGTTACAGCTGTAGCAGCCAGAAGTACCACAGTAGCCTCCAGAACATCACAGTTTGCTGCTTGAAGGACAAAATCAGATTTTATTTTTAGTTTTTAAAATAGATTCAAAAGATCTATTTGTATTTAAAACACTAAGGTGACAGTTGAAGAAACACCACCTGATAAGCCAATCCCTGGCTACAGAAAGTAGTTAGTTCAATTAATTAAGCAAGGTCACATTTCTGAAAGCAGCTCAAAAGAGTGTGAAGGTGTTTCTCCAGCCGGCTGCCATCGGCAGTGTCACTGTTAGCTCTGATGGGCTCTCTGGTGGCGAGACGTTTGCTGCAGACGAGAGGACTGCAATGGACTTGGCGCACGAGAGTCGGTGACCCTACGTGGCAGCCACTTTGCTTCTGTTTTAAGCTCCAGCTCTTCTGGAGTAAAGAAATCCTGTTTAATTAGGAAGAGGAATTTTAGGAAATGGCACATTCTCAGTACAGGTTCAGAATTAGAGAATATGAAGTGGGCTGTGCTTTTGGACTCAGCATCTCTCTAAATGTATAGATGTATGATGAGATAGTAACTTTTCAAAGATTCCTCTCATAGCTCTTCACCCATGTGATTTCAGCTCTGATGCTATCTTTGCATGTACTGTGCCTCCGGCAGCATTTCAAATATGTCTATGTTTCTCTTGCATGGATGCCTTCAGTTCGACCTGTTTAATCAGCACAGAAGCATCATACGGGGAAAACTGCAGCACCTTCCAAATGGTGTCTCCCATAACCGACAGGAAGACCTCATAATTAACATTAATTTGGCAAAGCTGAAATCATCCCCAAGGGAATCGTGCTGCATATTCAGATGCTTAATAGCAGTTAAAGGAAACTTTAATGAAAGAAAATACCTAGACAGTAGTAAAAGTACCGCTCCATGTGTAGGCAGGATTTCTGTCCAGCCACAGGCACTAAATGAAGAATGAAGTCCCAGTTGTCGAAGAGGTGGCAGTCACCGACCTGCTCCTCCACCTAGATGCCCACAAGTCTATGGGCTCAGCCAGCATGGGTTTATGAAAGGCAGGTCCTGCTTCACTAACCTGGTCTCCTTCTATGACAAGGTGACCCGCTTAGTGGATGAGGGGAAGGCTGTGGATGTTGTCTACTTGGACTTCAGTAAGGCCTTTGACACTGTCTCCCACAGCATTCTCCTGCAGAAGCTGGCTGCTCACGGCTTGGACAAGTGCACTCTGCGCTGGGTTAAAAACTGGCTGGACGGCCGAGCCCAGAGAGTGGTGGTGAATGGAGCCAAATCCAGTTGGCAACCGGTCACGAGTGGTGTTCCCCAGGGCTCAGTGTTGGGACCGGTCCTGTTTAATATCTTTATCGATGATCTGGATGAGGGGATCGAGTGCATCCTCAGTAAGTTTGCAGATGACACCAAGTTGGGTGGGAGTGTTGATCTGCTGGAGGGTAGGAAGGCCCTGCAGAGGGACCTGGACAGGCTGGATTGTTGGGCCGGGGCCAACTGTATGAGGTTCAACAAGGCCAAGTGCCGGGTCCTGCACTTTGGTCACAACAACCCCAGGCAACGCTGCAGGCTTGGGGAGGAGTGGCTGGAAAGCAGCCTGGCTGAAAAGGACCTGGGGATGTTGGTTGACAGCCGCCTAAACATGAGCCAGCAGTGTGCCCAGGTGGCCAAGAGGGCCAATGGCATCCTGGCTTGTATCAGGAATAGTGTGGCCAGCAGGACCAGGGAGGTGATAGTGCCCCTGTATTCGGCACTGGTGAGGCCGCACCTCGAATACTGTGTCCAGTTTTGGGCCCCTCACTACCAGAAGGACACTGAGGCACTGGATAGCGTCCAGAGAAGGGCAACTAGGTTGGTGAAGGGTCTAGAGCACAAGTCTTAGGAGGAGCAGCTGAGGGAGCTGGGGTTGTTTAGTTTGGAGAAGAGGAGGCTGAGGGGAGACCTTATTGCTCTCTCCAACTACCTGAAAGGAGATTGTAGTGAGGTGGGGGTTGGTCTCTTCACCCCAGTAACAAGTAATAGAACGAGAGGAAATGGCCTCAAACTGCACCAGAGTAAGTTTAGGTTGGATATTAGGAAAAACTTCTTCACTGAAAGAGTAGTCAGGCATTGGAACAGGCTGCCCAGGGAAGTGGTTGAGTCTCCATCCCTGGAGGTATTTAAAAGACAGGTAGATGTAGTGCTTGAGGACATGGTTTAGTGGCGGACTTGGTGGTGATAGGTTAACGGTTGGACCTGATGATCCTAAGGGTCTTTTCCAACCTTAACAGTTTTATGATTCTGTGATTCTAAATGCAATGCAGAGAACCAGAGAGCAGCATATAGCCATCAGAAATAGAGTCTCCAGGAATCACTGAGACCCGTATCTGCCGAAGAGGGTCAATGAACGCAAAAGTCCTATACGTCCTCAACCTGGCTTCAAAGGAGCGAACAGGCTGGGGTCTCTTTTGGTGCTATAGGAGCATGGGCTTTGGTGCAAGTCAGGCTAACTACTTTATATTTGCCTAGACAGACCACTTGTAGTACAAGGTAAAATTGGACCAAGAACATCAAAACACTGTAAAGGTAAGTAAGTTGTTGTATACTTAAATTATTACATTTCCAGGTTACACGCTAAAAAGGAGAAGGTGAATGTACTCCAGGCTTCCTATATTTCATGTACTTCAGGTAATTATTCAAAAGAAGGTCATTCTGTGTTTTATAACTTAAACACATTGAGCTGCAATGGAAGGAAGAATCTGGCTGTGTGTCAGGGAATGGAAAAAACATGTAATCTTGAGGAATAAGCTGTGCAGGTTAAGATAAAAATCACCAAACGAGAAGGTCATACAAAATTCTCGGTGGCCAAAATCTGACAGACCCTATACCTGGCACAGTGCTGTCACTCCCAAAGTCTTATAAAGATATAAACTAAAGTGGAAATTGTCCATAGTCTTTTGGAGGGATTCAGAACACTGTATTTTAAGCCTATAAGGTGTATGATATTTTACAGGAGAGGCTTTATAAATGCTGAGGATCTTCGGGCATCTCCTAGTCCAAGAAAGAACATCACATTGCTCTCCACTTAAAAAGCGGTCATGAAAATAAAAGTGACCGATGCACAACTGTTTTGCTTAAAAATTTCAGAGTATTAATTACAGGAATTCTCAGTGTCCATCCGTGCCTATGGATTCTGTATAGCAGCCACACAGCTGCTCAAAAAGGGCTTCTGAGGGCTTTACTCCTTCATACCCAGCAGAGGGTAGTAGATGCTAGAATTTGCATTTGCCAAATTAGCTGTCATTTGGATCAATCTTCAGCTATGAGTTTGTTTCATTAATATCTCTCATTATCTGAAGTTGTCTCATACCTGCAGAGACACAGGGCGAATTCAGTGCAATAACAGAAGCAAAACCAGTTTTATGTATGTAGTAACTGGCTACTTCAACCTGCAGGCAAACGAAGACAGAAAAGTGCGTTATCAAGCTGCACCGTAAGTCATTACAGCAACATATCCTTGCATATCATACATATTAAAACTCATGCTGTATACCAAACATGGTAAATTTGCACAAAGTAACAAGTTACTTAGCTGATTTAATTCAAAGAGACAATGTTGGTTTAAGAGGAACAAATAATTTTATATGCTACCTCCGCTTAAAATAATTTTATAGTCTACCTGTGTTTAAAAAAATAGCTAAATTATTAACTATGGGAAAGAATTTTAAAACAAAAAATGTCTTCATTTTCTAGCTCCTTCATGTTGCTTTGCCCTTGTAAAGCCAGTTTACCTTGTAATTTTCTTACATCTCCTCCTGTCTCTGTCTCTCTCTGTTCAACCGACTCATAGTTTGTCCTGGTTTCACTGGGGTGACTGAAAACCCTGCTTGACTTGTAGTTCTTAGGCATTGGTGCTGCAGTATTTGACTTAATTGGCTTATTGAGTATTTGACGGTATCTGCCTGTCCAACCTAGTGGCCTTCTATGATGGAGTGACTACATCAGTGGACAAGGGAAACACTATGGATGTCATCTATCTGGACTTCTGTAAGGCCTTTCACACAGTCCCCCACAATATCCTTCTCTCTAAATTGGAAGGATATGGATTTGATGAGCAGACTGTTCAGTGGATAGCTAACTGGCTGGATGGTCATATCCAGAGGGTAGTGGTCAATGGCTTGATGTCCAGATGGAGATCAGTGACAAGTGGTGTCCCTCAGGGGTCCATATGGGGCCAGTGCTGTTTAATATCTTCATCAATGACATAGACAGCGGGATCAAGTGCACCCTCAGCAAGTTTGCAGATGACACCAAGCTGAGTGGTGCAGTGGACACACCTGAGGGACGGGATGCCATCCAGAGGGACCTGGACAAGCTTGGGAAGTGGGCCTGTGTGAACCTCATGAGGTTCAACAAGGCCAAGTGCAAGGTCCTGCACCTGGGTCGGGGCAATCCCCAGTATCAATACAGGCTGGGGGATGAAGGGTTTGAGAGCAGCCCTGAGGAGAGGGACTTGGGGATACTGGTAGATGAAAAGCTGGACATGAGCTGGCAATGTGCTCTCACAGCCCAGAAAGCCAGCCGTATCCTGGGCTGCATCAAAAGAAGCATGGCCAGCAGGTCGAGGGAGGTGATTCTGCCCCTCTACTCTGCTCTGGTGAGACCGCACCTGGAGTACTGCGTTCAGCTCCGGGGTCCTCGGCACAGGAAGGACATGGACCTGTTGGAGTAGGTCCAGAGGAGGGCCACAAAAATGATCAGAGAGATGGA
Organism: Theristicus caerulescens; assembly: GCA_020745775.1. Lineage (NCBI taxonomy): Eukaryota > Metazoa > Chordata > Aves > Pelecaniformes > Threskiornithidae > Theristicus > Theristicus caerulescens. Next base: position 55,792,427 of record CM036558.1, on the reverse strand, counting down.
ACACCTCTGCTATGAGGAAAGGCTGAAAGAGCTGGGGTTGTTCAGCCTGGAGAAAACAAGGCTGTGGGGAGACCTTATTGCAGCCTTCCAGTACCTGAAGGGGGCCTACAAGAAAGATGGGGATAGTCTTTTTAGCAAGGGCTGCTGTGACAGGACAAGGAGTAATGGTTTTAAACTAAAGAAGGGTAGATTTAGACTAAACACAAGGAAAAAATTTTTCACGATGAGGATGGTGAAACACTGGAACGGGTTGCCAAGAGAGGTGGTAGATGCCCCATCCCTGGAAACATTCAAAGATAGACTGGGTGGGGCTCTGAGCAACCTGATCTAGTTGAAGATGTCCTTGCTCATTGCAGGGGGATTGGATTAGACGACCTTTAAAGGTCCCTTCCATCCCAAAGCATTCTATGATTCTATAATTCCATGACAGAACTCAGCCATAAAAATGAAGTGTACAAGAGGTGGAAGCAGGCGCAGGTGACCCAGTAGGCATACGGAGCTGCTGTTGGACCATGCAGGGATGGCTTTAGGAAAGTAATAGCCCAGCTGGAACTGTCTTTGGCAAAGGATGTGAAGGGGAACACGAAAGGATTCTCCAAGTACATTAGCAGCAAAAGAAAGACTCGGGAAAGCTGCTGACCAGGGCAGGGATACTGGTGAGAAATGACATGGAAAAAGACCGAGGTACTCAATGCTTCCTTGCCTCAGTATTCACCTGTAAGGCCAGCCTTCCGGAATCCCAGGCCCCTGACAACAGAGGGAAAGTCTGGAGCAAGAAAGACGTACCCTCGGTGGAGGAGGATCAGGTCAGCGAGAACTTCTTAAACTGAACATACAGAAGTCCATGGCGCCTGACGGGATGTACACACAAGTGCTGAGGCAGCTGGCCAATGCCTTTCCAAAGCCACTCTCCAGTAGCTTTGAACGGTCACAGCAATCACTACAGGTTCCTGAAGACTAGAAGAAAGCAAATGTCACTCCTACCTTCAAGAAAGGCAAGAAGGAAGACCTGGGGAACTACAGGCACGTTAGCCCCATCTCAATCCCTGGGATGGTGGTGGAGCAACTAATCCTGGAAACCGGGATTTACAGGTACAGGAAGGTGAGGAAGGTGACCGGGAGTAGTCGGCATGGATTTACAAAGGGGAAGCTATTTAGATCGCCTTAGGTAATGAAGCTCTCTGCAAACTGGATGTTGGCCATGTCATCAGTGACAAGTCTATTTGGTGATAATTTGAACCTGGAAAGGTATATTGTTGAAGAAGACTCCAGCCACTGCATGTGTCCTCTTGGCATAGACACCATCAAGTCTGATCTGTAATTATCCAAGTTGAAGACGGCAAAGGCAGAGACCAGGAGAATGAAGAACCACCTGCTGTAGGAGAAGGTCAGGTTTGAGACCATCTAAGGAACCTGAAGGTGCACAAGTCCATGGGACCTGATGAGATGCATCCGCAGGTCCTGAGGAACTGGCAGATGATGTTGCTAAGCCTCTGTCCATCATATCTGAGAAGCTGTGGCAGTCCGGTGACATTCCCACTGCCTGGGAAAGGAGAACCACGGTTTTTAAAAAGGGAAAAAAAGAAGATGCAGGGAACTACAGGCCAGTCAGTCTCACCTCTGTGCCCAGCAAGATCATGGAGCAGATCCTCCTGGGAACTATGCTAAGGCACATGGAAAATAAGGAGGTCATTGCTGACAGCCAACATGGCTTCGCTAAGGGCAAATCATGCCAGACAAATTCAGTGGCCTTCTACGACGGGGTTACAGCAGTGGTGGATAAGGGAAGAGCAACTGGCATCATCTCCCTGGACTTGTGCAAAGCATTTGACACTGTCCCGCATGACATCCTTGTCTCTAAATTGGAGAGACACAGATTGGATGGATGGACCACTCAGTGGATAAGGAATTGGCTGGATGGTCACACTCAAAGACTTGTGGTCAACGGCTCGATGCCCAAGTGGAGACCAGTGACGCGTGGCGTTCCTCAGGGGTTGGTAGTGGGATTGGCATTGTTTAACAACTTTGTCAGAGACGGACAGTGGGATTGAGTGCACCCTCAGCAAGTTTGCCGACAACACCAAGCTGTGTGGCGTGGTCGACACGCTGGAGGGTAGGGATGCCATCCAGAGGGACCTTGGCAGGCTTGGGAGGTGGGCCTGTGCAAATCTCATGAAGTTCAACAAGGCCAAGTGCAAGGTCCTGCACATGGGTCGGGGCAATCCCAAGCCCAAAGACAGCCCGGGCAGAGAATGGATTGAGAGCAGCCCTGAGGAGAAGGACTTGGGGGTGTTGGTTGATGAGAAGCTCAGCGTGACCCGCTAAGGTGCCTTTGCAGGCCAGAAAGCCAACCATATCCTGGGCTGCATCAAAAGAAGCGTGACCAGCAGGTCAAGGGAGGTGATTCTCCCCCTCTACTCCACTCTCATGAGACCCCACCTGGAGTCCTGCATTCAGCTCTGGGGCCCCCAAAATAAGAAGGACATCGACCTGTGGGAGCGAGTCCAGAGGAGGGCCATGAAGATGATCAGAGGGCTGGAGGGCCTCTCCTATGAAGACAGGCTGAGAGAGTTGGGATTGTTCAGCCTGGAGAAGAGAAGGCTCTGGGGAGACCTTAGAGGAGCCTTCCAGCACCTGATGGGAGCTTACAAGAAAGCAGGAGAGAGATTTTTTTTATGAGGGCATGTAGTGACAGGCCAAGGGGGAACGGCATGCAACTGAAAGAGGGTAGATTTAGATTAGATATAAGGAAGAAATTCTTCACCAAGAGGGTGGTGAGGCACTGGAACAGGTTGCCGTGAGAAGCTGCAGATGCCCCAGCCCTGGTAGACTTCAAGGCCAGGTTGGATGGGGCTTTGAGCAACCTGGTCTAGTGGAAGGTGTCCCTGCCCATGGCAGGGCGCTTGGAACTAGATGATCTTTACGGTCCTTTCCAACCCAAACCATTTGACGGTTCTATGATTCTATGATTCTATGATTCTGTTTTCCGGGAAGAGAGGGACCCTTTCCATTGCCACCACACAGAGGCACGTGTCTCTCCTTGCCTGCCTCTCCCTGGCGCCCTGCACTCACGGCCACCTTCCCAAGCCAGTTAGCAACACGTGCTTACTGCCAGCTTGCTGCATGTGGCCAACTGCCAGCAGGAGGAAGGCCAAAGCAGCTCATCTCCCTCGTGCCCGGCAAGCTGCAGCCCAGGCTCACCCGTCACAGGGGAGTGCCCTGCAGCACCAGCCCTGCTCACTGAGATGCCCCTCTGCGATGGCTCTTGACAGCAGCCCTCACCAGGCTCGCTTTTGTTCTCCCGTCTTCCTTTCCAAGAAGTGTTTGCATCTCATCTGAGCTTCAAAACCAAAATCCTGTGCCTGTGCATTTCCTCCTGCACTCAAAACCAAAGCGAAGGCACAGCCCCACCGTACAGCTGCCCCAGCTGCTGCAGGCTGATGGCCTCCAGCTCCTTCAGTGGAGGGCAGCACCAGCACGGGGACACCGCGGGCACTTCGGCGTGCCACAGCTGGGTGACTAAGCTGAAGCAGCACAAGGAGCTCCCGAACAGGACGGAGGAATACCTCCCGCCCGCTCAGGCACTGTGTGCCTCTCCTCATCTCTCTCGGTGTCGGCACGCACTCACCGCCCAACAGTGTGACCTCCAGGCTGAAACCTTCACACCCCGATACACAGCTGGAGCTGCTCTCACTTGCAACCCTTCCTCAGTGGCTCTGCCGCCAGTTTTCAAGGACCGCAAGCCTAGCATTTACCAATGTTTCTCCTGTTTACCTGAAAAGCAGACTGGACTACAACCTTCTAACCAATTTTAGCATCTGCCAGCCTGCAGCGGCTTTGCTGCAAATGTAGCACCATCTGCTTGCGCACAGAAGACCCATCGCTGAAGACCGCTCAAGACAGTCACCTCCTCCTCCACACAACACTCGCCTCATCTGGGGTCCCTTTCACCCTCCTCTGACTCTCCACGACAGCAGAGCGGGACAAGCAAACATGCTGCTGCTGGCAGCGCTTGTGGCCACAGCCGCTTGGTCTTGTAAGTCCTTCCTTCTTTTCTTACCTTTCCTCACAGGCTGTGCTAACAGGCATCTTCCCAAATCCCTCAATTCCACATAATGACATCATTTCTCCTCTTCTTGTTTCCTAGGTGGGTTTGCACAAGAAATTCCCGTGCAGAGACCTATATCCATCACCACGTTCCAAAGAAGTGCACGGATGACATGTGAAATTCAAACATTAGGGGCAAAATTTGATGGCACCGTCATACACTGGTATCAACAGAAGGAAGGGAAAGCTCCAGAGAGGTTCCTGTTCTTTGCAGAAGGGAAAGCTTCAGTTGAAAGTGGCTTTCAAGCAAACAGGTACATGGTCGAAAAGGTTTCTGCCCACAACCGGTGTGTTCTTACAATAAAAGATGTAATTCCAGACGACGCTGCTACTTACTACTGCGCCTACTGGGATCCTCACCGTGAGAGAAATTCAAAGATCATCAAGGCAAAAAAAGCCCTCCCTCAGCATCTGAACCACAGAGCTGTAACTGCCCTGATCTTCTCACTCCATCCGGTATCAGCTGCAGAAAGGCCAAACCTCTTTCTGCGACCCAGAAAGAGCAGCTCACCCTGCACAACTGCCCTTTTCAAAGTCCGGCTTGTCATTAGCACTCTGGTCTTCAAACACACATCTACTATTTTAACGACAAAGGAAGTCTTCGCTGCCTTAAGAATTAGTACATAAATACTGAAAACTCACCTCCTCCTTGGGTGCTGCTTGCACAGCCATGGCAGAGGTCTGGTGGCCGATGAGGGGAGCAAACATTGCATTGACTTTCTAGTCCAGCCACTGTTCTCCCCTAGGAAAGGGAAGGCAGTAAAAGAAAGACAACATGATGAAGAATGTACCTTGGTGGTGGGAACGATATGCTTGCCACCGCCTAGCACTTTGAAGAAAAAGCTCTCCACGTTCCCCACTGTAGTCTTCTTTGCTCTACGTGTAAGCAACCATAAGCCCATTAAGACACCCATCTCCACTGGTTTCCCCACCTCTAGCACACTTTGGATGTCTCACAGGGGACCAGCACTTCCCGACCTTCACAGCAGCTGCCCACAGTCTGTCCACAGAGCAAAGCCCCATGCAGGGGAGAGCCCTTCCCTTCCCTTCCCTTCCCTTCCCTTCCCTTCCTTCCCTTCCCTTCCCTTCCCTTCCCTTCCCTTCCCTTCCCTTCCCTTCCCTTCCCTTCCCTTCCCTTCCCTTCCCTTCCCTTCCCTTCCCTTCCCTTCCCTTCCCTTCCCTTCCCTTCCCTTCCCTTCCCTTCCCTTCCCTTCCCTTCCCTTCCCTTCCCTTCCCTTCCCTTCCCTTCCCTTCCCTTCCCTTCCCTTCCCTTCCCTTCCCTTCCCTTCCCTTCCCTTCCCTTCCCTTCCCTTCCCTTCTTCCCTTCCCTTCCCTCCCCTCCCTTCCCTTCCCTCCCTCCCCTCCCCTCCCCTTCCCTTCCCTTCCCTTCCCTTCCCTTCCCTTCCCTTCCCTTCCCTTCCCTTCCCTTCCCTTCCCTTCCCTTCCCTTCCCTTCCCTTCCCTTCCCTTCCCTTCCCTTCCCTTCCCTCCCCTTCCCTTCCCTCCCCTTCCCTTCCCTTCCCTTCCCTTCCCTTCCCTTCCCTTCCCTTCCCTTCCCTTCCCTTCCCTTCCCTTCCCTTCCCTTCCCTTCCCTTCCCTTCCCTTCCCTTCCCTTCCCTTCCCTTCCCTTCCCTTCCCTTCCCTTCCCTTCCCTTCCCTTCCCTTCCCTTCCCTTCCCTTCCCTTCCCTTCCCTTCCCTTCCCTTCCCTTCCCTTCCCCTCCCCTCCCCTCCCCTCCCCTCCCCTCCCCTCCCCTCCCCTCCCCTCCCCTTCCCCTCCCCTCCCCTCCCCTTCCCTTCCCTTCCCTTCCCTTCCCTTCCCTTCCCTTCCCTTCCCTTCCCTTCCCTTCCCTTCCCTTCCCTTCCCTTCCCTCTTGCTCCCCCGGACCCACTGCTCTCTGCAGGACCTCAGGGCACACCTGCCTCTGGCTTGATGCACAGGGTCACCAGCTGACACCCAAGGGAGTCCCCTCCTCCTCCCATGCAGCATTGCTCACTCTGCACCAGGGACACTTTCCTTCTCCTCTCACTCAACGACAGCAGAGTGGGACAAGCAAACATGCTGCTGCTGGCAGCGCTTGTGGCTACAGCCGCTTGGTCTTGTAAGTCCTTCCTTCTTTTCCTACATTTCCGCACAGGCACCCATGCCTGTGCTAACAGGCATCTTCCCAAATCCCTGAATTCCAGCTAATGACAGCATTTCTCTGCTTTTTTTTTCCTAGGTGGATTTGCACAAGAAATTCCCATGCAGAGCCCTCTGTCAGTCACCAAGCCTAAAGGAAGCGTGTCCCTGGAATGTCACTTTAAAGGTGTCTCTGCAAATTTTGATAGCACTGTCATACACTGGTATCAACAGAAGGAAAATAAAGCTCCAGTGAGGATGCTCTACTTCTCAGGGTCAATAGTAGCAGATGACGGCTTCCAAGCAAACAGGTATAGGATTCAAAAGGATTCTAGCCAGAAACTCTGTATTCTCAGAATAAACGATGTAACTGCACATGACACTGCTACCTACTATTGCGCCTACTGGGATACTCACCGTGGTAGGAACTCAGAGATCACCGAGACAAATACTCCCTCAGCGTCTCAACCACAAAAAACTTGAAAGATCCCAACTCACTTCCTCTGCTGTGCGTGAGCTGCCTGGCCTCACACGCGGGCTCTGGAGAAGCATGCTGACCCTCGTGCCTGAGAAAGTCATCCACAGAGGTTCTTCTCTACCATCACGCCTCTCCTCAATATTTTCCTTTACTGGGCTACCCTGATACTCTCCTCACTTGGTTCATTGAAGCGTAACTCACAAAAGAATATCAGTCTGATGGGAGGAAAAAGTGACACAACTATTTCAAATGTCTATTAGGTCTCCAAATGGCTATAGTTCAGTCTTGTCCTCCTCAGACTTGCAAGCCCAGGTCATACAGGGGACTTAGACATGATGGCTGCAAGATGCAGTGTTTCACCTTGTTTCTTCTAATGACACCTCCCAGCTACTTGCTCTCGAGACCGTAACCCAACAGGCCCAGCAACTGCAGGTGAGACGGTGGTGGCCTGCTTCGCACCGGACAGCACCATTCTCTCTCTACATCACTCCTGCTGTTGACTTTGATTGCAGTTATGATGTTCCTGCCCAGGAGCCTTCAGAATAGATGATGTGGTTTTGAAGTCAGGCACTTGAGCTCAGGGAGGTTTCTGGCTGGGTGGCATTGAGCATTTCCGTGTCCTGCTGTGCTCGCTGCAGGGATGGGCGTTCCCCACCACCGCAAGCCCGAGCTTTTGCAGCTGGTCTGGGACCAGGCAGAGAGGGAGAGGGGGCTGAGGTGAAGCCATTCCTCAGGAGGAGGGAGATGTCTGGAGCACCAACCCTACACAACGCGTGCAGTGGGGAGACCACAGTTACACAGCCTGTGTGATCCCACACCACAGGAAACTAAGCCTGTGCAGTAAAACACCGCCAATGCCTTCACTGGTTGATGTCCCAGACACTGGATGGTGCAGGGGTTTTATTGGGGTGGGGGGATGCCCTACCTACTTATTGTGCTGTGCTTTATATGGCAATATAAAGGAATATTAGCCACCTGGAGCTGTGTCCTCCCTGCCCATGATTCAAAGCAGGGCAGTGTGCACAGGAAGAGCTGAAAAGTAACCTGCAAAGTAACCGGAGGGTCACAGTTCACCTACAGCCACTGGTACCAAACGCCACCTGGGACGCGCTCCCACCCCGGTCTGTATGACCCTTTCTGGGTCTGATATTAGGTGGGACACAGGTTTCCCCCAAAAGAGCTCTCTTGTCTACACACACACAGACACCTGTCTGCTGCTGGTGTGCCAGCTGGGCAACCGAGTCAGCAGGTGGTACCGCTGCGCCGCGTGGGACTGTGCCCACAGCCATTCCCTTAACCGTCTGCCATTTACTACGGCAGTGATGTGCTTGCAGAGGAAACATCCCCACAACGCCATGGACTTTTTCTGCAGAGACAGTCCAGCTTATTTGTCTAGACATGGGAGAAGAGCAGGCAAAAAGGCCAGGACATCCTTGATAGGGGACTAGGGGCGTCCAAGAGGGAGAGAATGAGGAAGGAAGAAGTGCTGTCATAAATGACATGGGGACAGGAGGGCATTTTGGATGAAACTGCCCAGGTTACATGTCCTGTGGCAGGTTTCAAGTTTTATCCCAGGTCAGGAACTTTAGGGATGCAAAATCCAGAAGGATGAAGAAGCAAAATGCTTTCCAGATGTAAAGAGGGTAGGGCACAGTAAATGCTGGGGAAGCCTTATGGGAGAAAACCACCTCCGTCTTAGAGTCCTTCTCAAACTCTCTTCAGCTGAAGACCTCAGCAGGAGGGAGGAGGCAGGAGGGCCTGCACAGTGCCTGGGATTTCCAAGGGGCCATCCTAGGAGCCATGTAGCACTGCCTGCTGCAGCTGCCTCGTGCTGCTCCAGAGCAATTCAGTACAAGTGCAGTCCTTGGAGGAGTCAACGAGAAGTATCCTACTTTGCACGATGCTGAGCAGCTAGGTTGCTGACTCTTCCTTCCTGGGCTGTTGAGTGATGTGAGGTAAGCCACACAGCTGATAAGCAGCTGGGAGGTGCTGCTGAGCTATGGTTTATTTGTCAGATGAAAGTCAAGCACAAACAAGAGCTGTTTACGGAAATATGGTACTTAACTATGCACTCTCAGCACTCTTTATGAAGTTGTAACAAAGGTTTCCAGAACTAGAAGCGAAATCTTAAGACACCTGTCAGATCCTGCAGTCCATCTTGTTCTCCATGGAGGATTATTGCTTGTATTGTTTCTATGGCAATCTAGTTTTAGCCATCCCCAAAATGGAGCGGCCATCATCTCCAAGGGGAAACAAAGGGCTACAGCCTGGCTTAGCTCAAGATCAGGACACTGTCTGGATTGACAGCCTGAATTTGCTGTGCCAGCAAGGGCTACTAACCTTGAGTTCACTCACTCTTCTAGGTCACAGAAGAACAGGGTCACCATTTTGTTCCTGCAACAGCTAAAGAATGCAAAGCACTTTGGGAGATTGACAAGAAAGGGGTCCTTGCCTGAAAATGATTTTGAACTAAGACTAATGAGAGACAGAGAAAGCCAGTGCTTCTGAAGTTGCCAGGGCAACTTCAGAACTATTTGAGTCAGAGGGTGGATATTTTTCAGACGCTGAAGTGCAAAGAACTCCTTTCCCAGGTTTACCTGGTGTTTGTCTACACCTTCCAGCAAGAGCTGGATGGTGGACCAGGATCTATACTGGAGCAGTCCAGCTTCTTTCTCCAGGCTCTGTTGCCTCTTACACTTCGCATGGAGTGAGTGGTCGAGGTAAGAAAAGTTTTTCTGACATGTGTGCCTCCAGGATCAGTGATGTTAACGTTGTACTTTGAGAAGGTCTAACAGCTATGGATGCCAAGTGCTACACCATGAAACAATAAACCATTGTTTTGATGTTAAAGTTGCACTTTGAGAAGGTACTTTTCCCACACGTTGCATTGGTAATGGGGTTTTCACTGTCACAGGCAGCTAGAGCCCCTCCTTGGGACTCCCTCTTGACTTGCCATCAGCGTGAGTGCTCAGCACTTTGCAAGGTGGACCATTCCGCCAAAGCCCGGCAGAAATGGGAGGAAGAGCCCCTCACCTCGCTAGGATTTCTAGTAAGCCAGGAGACAGCCACAGTGCTCTCCCACACTCGGCGCAGCTCCTGCTGGAGTGGCAATGACCGGCTTTCCCTGCACCCTGGCTGGTTTACGCTCCCTAGAAAGGGCTGGGTTGACTCTGCTGAAGTCAGTAGTATCTGTCTCGAGTAGTGACCTGAATGGTAGCAGATACAGATCATAAAAGGAAGCAGAGAAAGAAAGAAAGAAAGGAAGCACCGGGGAAGGGGGGAACCTGCATTCAGGCATCTCCAACACGGCGGGGAGCAATGAGATGGGGTGGCTGAGGTGTGGAGTAGACTCTTTCCTTATCTGCAGTGGCCGTGGCACTCCCGATAGGCCTAGCTGACCTGATTTTCCTGTCTTCTCCACAAGTTGTAAGACTTGAGCAAAGGAAGAAGCCAGCCCTGAAGGTGAATGTTTTGTCAAGATTGAAGCATCTACAAACAGGCTGTTGGAAGGCAATCTTCAAGTTACCTACATTCTTATTAATCACTGTAACTGATTACTGAGCATTTGAATGGCTTTACATTCTCTTCCCAGTTGCTGCGATACACCTCTCAGATGTATCCGTGCAGAAAGTACTATTAAATTGTTAACTTAAAATTTCCTAGCTGAAAGCAGAACAATGACCAACGCTGAATTCAGTTCCACCTGTTAACAGAGCCCTGACCACTCATGTCTCAAAAAGGGCTCCAACGGGCTCATCAAAACTGCGTGCCGGTTCTCGACACTGAGCTGGATTAAGCCATTCAAAGCCAGACTTGCTTGTGGACAAACTGAAGGCACTCGACCTTCCCTTGCAGTACTGGGTAACTCCACACACTCACCGTTGGAACACAGATTTCAGGCAGCAGCTATATTACAGGATCCCATTTGATGGTCAAGGTTCAAAATGAATGGGACAAATTGCTAGCAGAAGAGCTTCGGCAGTATTGTCATGGGATGAAAAACCATCCTACACTTGGAGCCTCCAAGACCTCAGTCAATAAGAGAGTCAGGGAATGAAGCCTATCTCTGTCGAGGTACCATACCTGGGGAACAACTCTTGGAGAACAGGGCTCTCACTACCACAAGCAAATCCGGTAGCCAGGTAGAAATGAAGCAAAGGGAACTCAGGCTAAAAGTAAGGCATCAACCTGTAAGAGTGGGGCAATGAACTGCTGAAGTAACTTGCCTGTGACTGTGGGACAGTCTCTGTTGCTGGTCATGAGGCAGTTTCCTTAAAGAAAAGCTGTAGCTGCTTACACAGGGCTTAATCTGGGGAGCCGCTGTGGGTGGTGGTATCCATTTGCAGGGTACCACCACTTGCAGGAACTTTGATACGCAGGCGGAGGAGATCTCTTGTGGCCCCCCAAAAAGCTCGAGGCATTTAGAGGAGCTGCCGCTGGGTGATGGGAACCTGAGTCACTCGTTTCTCCCCCTGAGGTGCCTGCTCCCTCCTGCCGGGGACGGACTCTGCTCCTGGCTGCTTCAGGCAGGCAGGCTCAGCATCGCGCGACGCACGTGTTGCTGCTGCAGCTGCTTCTGGCTGCGTCAGCCCTGTGCTGTAGATGGGAGTCGCAGGGTCTTGGGAGAGTCCCAGCCTGTGAGCCCCTGGGGCTGCTCACTGCTGTCACGACAGCGCTGCTTCTCTGCTTTCCTCGTAGATGGAGCTGGGCAAAGCCTCAGGCAGCCAAAACCTTGCGCCAGCAGAGCCGTGCAAACGACTGCGCGGATCAGGTGCCATTTTTCTGGGGCAGACGTTCTGAATAGCTTCATCCACTGGTACCAACACAAACCCGGAGAGGCTCCAAAGACCTTTCTCGATGTGCAGTCAGGGGATCCTTATTTTTATGAAAAAACTTACAGGGAGACTTTTGGGCCGAGAAGGCAAGGACAGAGTCCATCGGTACTCTGACAATAAATAAAATCACAAAGCAGCAAGAGGCTACTGTTGTTGCGCTTACTGGGACCTCACATCCTTCGAAAACCATCGGGCAGCTAACACAAAACCTCCTCTGTGCTCCCAAGGGCTGGAAACCTCACCTGACTCCAGGGTCCTGCTTGCCAGGCTGGGCTCACCCGCAGGAACTCATTACGGTGACAAGTAGTGAAAAACAGCATACGAGTGCTGCTTGGCTGCTGTAGATGACTAGCCTGGAAGGAAAGGCAGAAGGGAGCTGCGCCACCAGTGTGAGGTAGAGTCAAAGCTTAACCCTCGGTCCCTCCTTGCCGGGTGCAGGGTGCAGCCCAGCACTCGGCCTCCAGCAGCAGGCAACAGCAGGCGCCTAGAGGAGACTGCAGAACAAACATACAGCAGCAATTTCCCACAAATGCTTCCTGAGCTCAGTGATTTAGGGCAGCAATTTTGCCTGCTTTTGACAGGCATCTCTTCTCTTCCAGCCCCTGATAGCCCATGTACCTTAAAATTCCAGATACGAAGAACTGACTTTAAAATTTAGCGCACGTACATCATATGTTGAGGTGTCTCTTTACTCATCACCTAAGCAAATTCCTTGGGGAAAAAGAGAAAAAAAAATGTTTGCCTCAAGAGTGGTTTCTCTGCTTACAAGGGTGGGTTTGGGTTTTGTTTTGGTTTTTTTTGTTCTTTGCCTTCTATATAGGTGTTAATGAAAGGAAATGGCTTGTGCATAATTATTTCAGGCATGCGCAGCTGGCACAGCCTCACTGGGTGGTTTACTGCTGCTCAGCTCTGCTGTGCCACCTCCCGAGTCTGGCCCGGACCCTGTCCCTGAAAGGAAGCCATAAGGAGGGCAGTGACAATGTGGCTGCTGAGCGCGTTCATCCTGGCGGCTGGTTTTTCTTGTACGTGCCCTGCTCGCCCCGACGCCTGCACGTCTGCCACTGCCAAAGGGGATGCTCTCTTACCTCCGATTCATGTTGCTAATCTTTCTCTTGCTTTCACACAGGCGGGTCCGCACAAGTCTTGCAGCAAACTCCCATATCCCTCACCAAGCCAGAAAGCAAAACGGTGCTAATCAACTGCCATGTCTCCGATCCTGATTTTAACAAAGTTTTCATTCACTGGTACCGAAAGAGGCCCAACGCCGCTCCCGAGCGCATTGCCTACATGTCCTCCACGCTATTCCTTGAAAACAAATCCGACGAGGGAAAATTTAGTATCGAGAAGGACCCCACCAAATCCATCTGCACCCTGACAGTGAGCAAAGTAACTCTGCAAGACTCCGCTACCTATTACTGCGCTAGGTGGGATGCACAGCAGTAGAAAGCCACAGGGGACCTGCACAAAGACGTGCTCTGCTTTCTGAACCGGATCCCGAAGTGTCTGACAACACGCAGGAGCATCCCCACGCCACTTCCCCCGTCAGCCTGGAATCAGACACCCTGTACAGGCAGCCGGGTACAAAAGACGCCACCGCTGAGCTAGTGCAGGCTTTGCAGACACGCACTGCAGCCAGCACCAGCAGAGCTGATATTTCACTTTACCAACAAAAAGGGCATTTTCATAGGTCTGGCTGCTTAAAACCACCTCTGGGTGGGTTTACAGGATGGCAGGGTGGGCTAGCTAAAAGAAGGAAAAACCTTTCTACTCCCACTACCCTTCAAGCTACGTCTTTGGAATAAATCCCCAGTTACACCACTTGTGTGGCAGAATAGAAGGATACAAGTGAAAATGCACTTGAAGCACCGCTCGGGACTGCAGATAGAATATACCCATTTTGTACGGCTCTGCTGGTAGAGAATCTTGGTTTAGTTTCAAAACAAACACCAACTATACAACAGATATTTATACTTCCAGAGCACAAACAGAGAGACATTAATTTAGGTTATTTCACCCCTTTGCTGTTTGTGGCCAAGCAACTGACTGTTAAAATCACAGGACCACTGTGTGCTGGTCCCAAGTATTCCCAGTCTCTGGTACAAGGTACATCTGGAGATGCCGCCCTGGGGTGTAGCGTCTCACCTGACCTGTGACAAGAAGCAGTTACAAGCACAGCAATCCTGCTTCTGAGCTCCCAAATGGCTGCTGTGTGCCTTCCTGGCCTTTGGCAGTCAACCTGTGTGATGGGCAGAAACTTGAGAGCCTTCACATTCATTAAGGTCCATGGTCTTATTTTTCCTTCCTTTTATTGGCAGTGGACCTGAGGAAGAGCGTCTGACCCCTAAACTGATTGTTTAGCAGCCTTCAACTAGTCTAAAAGCAGAGGGTAAAACGGCTGCAGGCTACAAAATCACTTTGTAAACGAGTTAAAGGGATTTTGTGTGTGTGCACGAGAGAGAGCGAGTGAAGGTGAGTTTGTGCCGCTTGTGTAAAAGCTGTAACCAGGCTGTTAACATTCAGCAGGGCTCAGTCACGCAGCTTTATCTCAGCATCACCCGCCCGCTGCCCGGGGAGCCTCTCCGGGTGAGCCCAAGTCAGTCGTTGCCTTTGCTCAGCCGCAGCCCCCAGTCCCTGCCGGGAGAGCTGTCGCCTTCCTCCAGAGGCAGACGCCAGCGAGAGCCCTCGCCATGCTGCTGCTCCCGCTCCTCCCCTGGCTGCAGCCAGGACTCGTAGGTTCCCCTTGTCGCCACAGCATGGCACGGGGCGGCGGCAGGAGGCACCCCATATTTACCAGTGTGAATGAGTAGCAGGCTAAGAGGGTTTCTTGTGTTTTCTCTCCTTCTTCCTCGATGGACAAGCACGAGTGCTTCTGAAGCAGATTCAAGCATCCCTGACCAGACAGCAGACTAAAACTGCATGGACTGAGTGTAGAGCCGAGGGCATAGCTGACTTCCAGGCTGCGTATATCCATTGGTACCGACATGTACCCTCCAAAGCTCCCGCACGGATTCTGTATATTGGATCAGGTCAAGCTTCTTATGATGACAATTCCTATAGGAACAAGTATTCTGTGAAGAAAGGTGCAAATGTCTGCGCTTTCTCAGGCAATGACATCAACTCCAACGATGACGGTACCTACTACTGTGCCTACTGGCAGTCCCACAGCACTAGCAGACCGCGGGCAGCCTGTACAGAAAGCTGCCTGTACCCTGAGCGGCAGGCTTTCTGTCAGACGCAGAGAACCACCATTGCACCTTCCCGCCTCTAAAACATCCCAACAGGTTTGTGCTGAGTATGTAAGTAGAACTAGCGGCCAGGGAGAAAAGCAAAGAAACGCAGCGTGCTACAGCTCAGCTGGTATAATGGGCTGTGCCGGGGAAAAGGAGCGCTCCTGTGTGGAACTTAGACAGTGGAATTTAGACAGTGACACAGGTGGTCTTTGAAGAAGCTCGATACTTCCCCAAATACAGTCTGAGCTAGCAAAAATGAAGCAAATGGCAGGGAGGGAGCACAGGAGGGGGATATTCGCGCTGCAGATCTAGCCTGGGTGACTTTAAACCCAGGTCGTGAGGGAGCTACAGTGACACTCCTCACTGGTCGCTCCCATCAGAAAATGCAAAATCATTCTCAGGGAGCAGAGTGCTGCGTGGTGGCCGCTGCCCAAGTGACCATTTGCCATGAAGTCTTTGCAGGGCACCTTTGCAGGGCTCTGGAATGAGGGAAAGTACAAGAAAAAGCAGAGGGCAGGAAACAGCTGGCTGGGAGACATGCATGCTTCACCCTGGCTTCACTTCACCGTGCCTGGGGTAGGTGGATAAGGCTGACCAGACCGTTTGGAGCTCTTTTAAGGAAGAGTAAGAGATGATAGTTCACTATGACTTATCCCATTTGTGCTACCAAAGCAGGCCGTATGTTCTAGGAAAGGCTGGTGAAAGGTGCTTCTGGGACAGCTTTGGGGTGTCTGCGGAGAGGAGAACATCCTTGGGAAGGGCCAGACTGAACAACTGGAGTTTTTATGTGGGAGCTCAGCAGGTCGGTCTGAGAGGAATGTAGCAGATGGATAGATGAAGAAAAATGCTTTCAGGTTCGGTATTTTTAAGTCCTTTCTACACCGTTACTGATGTGGTTTAGCTTGTCAGTAAATTTAACCCCCGCCATGGTCGCCACTTGAAGAACGACCATTGGATGTGCCAAATGAGTCATTTCCTCCTCCCAGCTCTTTCACGCTTGCTCCACCCGAAGGACTTCATAACGTTTCTGTCTCTGTTTCATTTCCAGGTAAAACCCACGCAGGCAGCATGTTGCTGCTTCCAGTCCTTCTTGCAACTGCACTGTGGTCCCGTAAGTCCTTTTTCCTCTCCCCTCTCCTTCCCGTGTGCCGAGGACGCAGTCCTGGCTCCAAATGCCAGTCCTTTCTTCCCCTCACACAATTTCTCCCCTTCCCCTTCCAGGTGGAGATGCGCAGGCAGTGCCAGTGCAAACCCCGGAGCTGCAGAGGCCGGTGAAGGGCAGCTCTGCCAGCATGGCATGCCGAATGACGGCCGAAGCCGTCGTGCACTGGTACAGGCAGCTTCCCGGAGAGCCGCCAAAGAGGATACTGTACATGTCGGGACAGTCACCTGTTTTTGATGACAGCAGCGATAGGGGGAGATTTCAAGTTCGGAAAAAGCCTACGGAGCCCGTCTATGCTCTCACAATAGATTTTTTAACCCCGAGGGATTCTGGCACTTACTACTGTGCATATTGGTTTGATCAAGGCATCACAGCGTTAGATGGGCAAAGATAAGCCTCACAAAAAGGTGTTTTGCACTCTGAACCACAAGAGCTGCACTCTGCCAGATGCAGATACTTCCCTGTTCCACCCCTCTCTCATGACTTTCTGCAACAGGATAAGAAAAACAGCAATTTATCATGACAACTGCCAAATATACGATGTTAATAATCAGTATGTCATTTCAGTACTCACACATATCCCTAATGTCCAGAAAATGGAGAGTCCCAGTCACTTTAGTGTAAATATACTGAACTTTGCTCTTAAGATGAAGGCTTGATTGTACTGAAAGCACTCACCTGACGGAGGACACAGCCTGTCTGTGTGTGTGAAGAAATGTGGGCTGTAAATGTCTCTTCTCTATTAGAATCCTTGGAGTAAGCAGAGAAACATATCTCCATCCCCTCAATGCTTTCTCTTGGAAAAAAGGACATGAATATAAATGAGGGAGAGAAGACCAGATGGTCTTGAACAACCCTCCTTCCTACTTTTCTTTTGCCTTCCTTTGCATTTCAGTCTCTACAAATTCCTACAACAGCCCAGAAAACACCATCTTATTGTCACAGTTTCTCGCTGGGTGTGTCCAGGACAGAATGGAAATCCTCAGCCACGGGCTATGCCCTGGCAAGCAGAGACTCTCAGGCCCTTTGGGATAAGTGTACTGAGTTTTACAAATCAGGTTCTACCATCAAACACTGTTTCTAGGAAAGCTGGCATTTGCCTGACAGCTAAGTCAGAAAACTGAGACAGTTTTGTGCCTCCGAGTTGCTGAGTTAAGACAGAGCACACGTGCTCAATATCCTGGGAGATATTCCGCTAATGCGTCTGGACCTTCAAAAACAAGCACAAATACCTCCACAGCGGTGGGTTTCCAGTCCCACAGGCTCCCAAGATCGTTTTTGCTGGACTTTTGGAAAGATTTGAATATGTAACGGCTTGCTATAGGTGTTTCTGGCCTCCTTAACTATTTGAAAAGTTGGTTGTAGTACGTGTGACCTCAGATGTTAACTGATGTCCATCCTGACAAGTAGGAAATCAAGGAGACACTGAAGGAGGCCTTCATGAATGAGCAAAGAGCTCCTGACGGAACTCAGCCCTAAAAATGAAGTGTACAAGAGGTGGAAGCAGGGGCAGGTGACCCAGGAGGTGTACCAGGGATACTGGTGAGAAATGACATGGAAAAGGACCGAGGTACTCAATGCTTCCTTTGCCTCAGTATTCACCTGTAAGGCCAGCCTTCCGGAATCCCAGGCCCCTGACAACAGAGGGAAAGTCTGGAGCAAGAAAGACGTACCCTCGGTGGAGGAGGATCAGATCAGCGAGAACTTCTTAAACTGAACATACAGAAGTCCATGGCGCCTGACGGGATGTACACACAAGTGCTGAGGCAGCTGGCCAATGCCTTTCCAAAGCCACTCTCCAGTAGCTTTGAACGGTCACAGCAATCACTACAGGTTCCTGAAGACTAGAAGAAAGCAAATGTCACTCCTACCTTCAAGAAAGGCAAGAAGGAAGACCTGGGGAACTACAGGCACGTTAGCCCCATCTCAATCCCTGGGACGGTGGTGGAGCAACTAATCCTGGAAACCGGGATTTACAGGTACAGGAAGGTGAGGAAGGTGACCGGGAGTAGTCGGCATGGATTTACAAAGGGGAAGCTATTTAGATCGCCTTAGGTAATGAAGCTCTCTGCAAACTGGATGTTGGCCATGTCATCAGTGACAAGTCTATTTGGTGATAATTTGAACCCGGAAAGGTATATTGTTGAAGAAGACTCCAGCCACTGCATGCGTCCTCTTGGCATAGACACCATCAAGTCTGATCTGTAATTATTCCTCCTGGGAGACTTGCTGTGTGAGAAAGCTACAGTACAAAACCTGGACAGTGTCTGTAATGTAGACACTGAATTGTGTGAGACCCAGTCACCACCGTATTCCTTCACTCTTCATCTGGGATCAGGTGCCTGACAGACTGCTGCTGTGTGATCAGAAGAATAGCAACGTGCTGCTACTGGTTTAAACCTGTCCCGGTAGTTTTTGGCAACAGGGGCTCGAGTTCAGGTCCTTAACATGCAATTGCCAACACAGTTTTCACTCTGATTAACTAGACTTGCTCATGCGTGAGACTGTCATGGGATGCTGCTGGGATGGGTGACCTTTTCCTTACACCTCCCTCCCTTCACCTTAAAGTCTGTTTCATATTTCTCTCTTCCTCGTCCCTTTGTTGTCACTCACCACCTAGTCGCTTTGTTGTGCCTGCTGGTCCTTCAGTCATTTCTCCTTCTCGTGCCTCTCAGGGTGGCCTGACAGAAAATTAAATAGACTTTCCCACGCTTATTATTATGATAACTTCCTTCTCCAAGTGCTAGAGGAGCCAACGAGGAGAGGTGCTATGCTCAACCTTCTTCTCACCAACAAGGAGGGGATGGTGGGGAATGCGAAGCTCAAGGGCAGCCTTGGCTGCAGTGACCGTGACATGGTGGAGTTCAAGATCCTTAGGGCAGCGAGGAGGGCGCACAGCAAGCTCACTACCCTGGAGTCAGGAGAGCAGACTTTGGCTTCTTCAGGGATCTGCTTGGTAGAGTACCATGGGATAAAGCTCTGGAGGGAAGAGGGGCCCAAGAAAGCTGGTTAATATTCAAGGCTCACCTCCTCCCAGCTCAGGAGCGATGCATCTCAACAAAGAGGAAGTCCAGCAAAAACACCGGGACACCTGCATGGATGAACAAGGAGCTCCTGGACTAAACAGAAAAAGGAAGCCTGCAGAGGGCGGAAGCAAGGACAGGTAGTCTGGGAGGAATAACGAGAAATTGTCCGAGCAGTCAGGGATCACGTTAGGAAAGCTAAAGCCCTGATAGAATTAAATCTGTCCAGGGACGTCAAGGGTAACAAGAAAAGCTTCTATAGGTACGTCGGTGATAAAAGGAAGACTAGGGAAAATGTGGGCCCTCTCCGGAAGGAAATGGGAGACCTGGTTACCCGGGAGATGGAGAAGGCTGAGGTACTCAACGACGTTTTTGCCTCAGTCTTCACCACCAAGTGCTCTAGCCACTCCATCCAAGTTGCAGCAGGCAAAGGCAGAGACCGGGAGAATGAAGAACCGCCCACTGTAGGAGAAGGTCAGGTTTGAGACCATCTAAGGAACCTGAAGGTGCACAAGTCCATGGGACCTGATGAGATGCATCCGCAGGTCCTCAGGAACTGGCGGATGACGTTGCTAAGCCACTATCCTTCATATCTGAGAAGCTGTGGCAGTCCGGTGACATTCCCACTGCCTGGGAAAGGAGAACCACGGTTTTTAAAAAGGGAAAAAAAGAAGATGCAGGGAACTACAGGCCAGTCAGTCTCACCTCTGTGCCCAGCAAGATCATGGAGCAGATCCTCCTGGGAACTATGCTAAGGCACATGGAAAATAAGGAGGTCATTGCTGACAGCCAACATGGCTTCGCTAAGGGCAAATCATGCCAGACAAATTCAGTGGCCTTCTACGACGGGGTTACAGCAGTGGTGGATAAGGGAAGAGCAACTGGCATCATCTCCCTGGACTTGTGCAAAGCATTTGACACTGTCCCGCATGACATCCTTGTCTCTAAATTGGAGAGACACAGATTGGATGGATGGACCACTCAGTGGATAAGGAATTGGCTGGATGGTCACACTCAAAGACTTGTGGTCAACGGCTCGATGCCCAAGTGGAGACCAGTGACGCGTGGCGTTCCTCAGGGGTTGGTAGTGGGATTGGCATTGTTTAACAACTTTGTCAGAGACGGACAGTGGGATTGAGTGCACCCTCAGCAAGTTTGCCGACAACACCAAGCTGTGTGGCGTGGTCGACACGCTGGAGGGTAGGGATGCCATCCAGAGGGACCTTGGCAGGCTTGGGAGGTGGGCCTGTGCAAATCTCATGAAGTTCAACAAGGCCAAGTGCAAGGTCCTGCACATGGGTCGGGGCAATCCCAAGCCCAAAGACAGCCCGGGCAGAGAATGGATTGAGAGCAGCCCTGAGGAGAAGGACTTGGGGGTGTTGGTTGATGAGAAGCTCAGCGTGACCCGCTAAGGTGCCTTTGCAGGCCAGAAAGCCAACCATATCCTGGGCTGCATCAAAAGAAGCGTGACCAGCAGGTCAAGGGAGGTGATTCTCCCCCTCTACTCCACTCTCATGAGACCCCACCTGGAGTCCTGCATTCAGCTCTGGGGCCCCCAAAATAAGAAGGACATCGACCTGTGGGAGCGAGTCCAGAGGAGGGCCATGAAGATGATCAGAGGGCTGGAGGGCCTCTCCTATGAAGACAGGCTGAGAGAGTTGGGATTGTTCAGCCTGGAGAAGAGAAGGCTCTGGGGAGACCTTAGAGGAGCCTTCCAGCACCTGATGGGAGCTTACAAGAAAGCAGGAGAGAGATTTTTTTTATGAGGGCATGTAGTGACAGGCCAAGGGGGAACGGCATGCAACTGAAAGAGGGTAGATTTAGATTAGATATAAGGAAGAAATTCTTCACCAAGAGGGTGGTGAGGCACTGGAACAGGTTGCCGTGAGAAGCTGCAGATGCCCCAGCCCTGGTAGACTTCAAGGCCAGGTTGGATGGGGCTTTGAGCAACCTGGTCTAGTGGAAGGTGTCCCTGCCCATGGCAGGCGCTTGGAACTAGATGATCTTTACGGTCCTTTCCAACCCAAACCATTTGACGGTTCTATGATTCTATGATTCTATGATTCTGTTTACCCACAGTCTGTGCACAGAGCAAAGCCCCATGCAGGGGAGAGCCCTTCCCTTCCCTTCCCTTCCCTTCCCTTCCCTTCCCTTCCCTTCCCTTCCCTTCCCTTCCCTTCCCTTCCCTTCCCTTCCCTTCCCTTCCCTTCCCTTCCCTTCCCTTCCCTTCCCTTCCCTTCCCTTCCCTTCCCTTCCCTTCCCTTCCCTTCCCTTCCCTTCCCTTCCCTTCCCTCCCCTCCCCTCCCCTCCCCTCCCCTCCCCTCCCCTCCCCTCCCCTCCCCTCCCCTCCCCTCCCCTCCCCTCCCCTCCCCTCCCCTCCCCTCCCCTCCCCTCCCCTCCCCTCCCCTCCCCTCCCCTCCCCTCCCCTCCCCTCCCCTCCCCTCCCTCCCCTCCCCTCCCCTCCCCTCCCCTCCCCTCCCCTCCCCTCCCCTCCCCTCCCCTCCCCTCCCCTCCCCTCCCCTCCCCTCCCCTCCCCTCCCCTCCCCTCCCCTTCCCTTCCCTTCCCTTCCCTTCCCTTCCCTTCCCTTCCCTTCCCTTCCCTTCCCTTCCCTTCCCTTCCCTTCCCTTCCCTTCCCTTCCCTTCCCTTCCCTTCCCTTCCCTTCCCTTCCCTTCCCTTCCCTTCCCTTCCCTTCCCTTCCCTTCCCTTCCCTTCCCTTCCCTTCCCTCTTGCTCACCCAGCCCCACTGCTCTCTGCAGGACCTCAGGGCACACCTGCCTCTGGCTTGACACACAGGGTTACCAGCTGACACCCAAGGGAGTCCCCTCCTCCTACCACATGACATTGCTCACTCTGCACCAGGGACACTTTCCTTCTCCTCTCACTCAACGACAGCAGAGTGGGACAAGCAAACATGCTGCTGCTGGCAGCGCTTGTGGCCACAGCCGCTTGGTCTTGTAAGTCCTCACTTCTTTTCCTACATTTCCGCACAGGCACCCATGCCTGTGCTAACAGGCATCTTCCCAAATCCCTGAATTCCAGCTAATGACAGCATTTCTCTGCTTTTTTTTTCCTAGGTGGATTTGCACAAAAAATTCCCATGCAGAGCCCTCTGTCAGTCACCAAGCCTAAAGGAACTGTGCACCTGATATGTCACTTTAAAGATGTCTCTGCAAATTTTGATAGCACTGTCATACACTGGTATCAACAGAAGGAAAATAAAGCTCCAGTGAGGATGGTCTTCTTCTCTGTGTCAACAGTAGTAGATGATGGCTTCCAAGCAAACAGGTATAGGATTCAAAAGGATTCTAGCCAGAAACTCTGTATTCTCACAATCAACGATGTAACTCGGGACGACACTGCTACCTACTATTGCGCCTACTGGGATACTCACCGTGGTAGGAACTCAGAGATCACCGAGACAAATACTCCCTCAGCGTCTCAGCCACAAACAACTTGAAAGATCCCAACTCACTTCCCCTGCTGTGCATGAGCTGCCTGGCCTCACACGCGGGCTCTGGAGAAGCAGGACACGCTCGGTGCTGACCCACTCCTTGGAAGCATCAGCTGCCAAAAGCTGGGGATTTCGACTGAGCCCGTGCATACTGCAAAGGGGAACGGTGAAGGTCCAATGCCTAACCCAGCCACTCCATTCCACCTTCTCCTCCTTTTTGCTCAAGCATGTCAGTGATCTGGTTGTAAGGATTTATTTAATGGAAAGGGGCACGTTTCCATATTGTTGTTGCTGGAAATAGGTCAGCACCTTGTACTGGAGCTCTTCAAAGCCTTTGGCCTGACAAAGAAAACTGAAATAGAGAGCTTTATCCTGAAGCTTTGTAAACTTTTAAGCAAAGGAAAAGGAGTGTTACTTTCCCTTAAAAGTTAGTAGCTCTCAAAGGAGGAAGATTTTCTACTTACTCCTCCTGACATCTGGAGGTCGGAATATTTGTTCTTTTTTTGGAGCTCTATCTGCCCCTTTCCCCTTCCTTCTTGCTTAGCAGGGTCTGTGTTTCACTGCTGCTCATCATAGTAGCGATGCATCTGAATCACCCAAAGACTTGAAGACAGAGCTACCAAAGCTAGCACCAAAGAAAAGACCTTTCCAGAGGTAAGAACAACTGTCCATCTTTATGTCTCACATGCAATGCATCCCTCCTAGCTACTGCCTCAAGGGGCATGCTAACCCTCGTGCCTGAGAAAGTCATCCACAGAGGTTCTTCTCTACCATCACGCCTCTCCTCAATATTTTCCTTTACTGGGCTACCCTGATACTCTCCTCACTTGGTTCATTGAAGCGTAACTCACAAAAGAATATCAGTCTGATGGGAGGAAAAAGTGACACAACTATTTCAAATATCTGTTAGGTCTCCAAATGGCTATAGTTCAGTCTTGTCCTCCTCAGACTTGCAAGCCCAGGTCATACAGGGGACTTAGACATGATGGCTGCAAGATGCAGTGTTTCACCTTGTTTCTTCTAATGACACCTCCCAGCTACTTGCTCTCGAGACCGTAACCCAACAGGCCCAGCAACTGCAGGTGAGACGGTGGTGGCCTCCTTCGCTGTGTGTCTAAGGACACGGCAGGAAAAGCACCGGTCAGCACCATTCTCTCTCTACATCACTCCTGCCGTTGCTTTTCGTTGCGATTACCATGTTCCTGCCCAGGAGCCTTCAGAATAGACGATTGCTTTTGTTACACCTACTTCAACTGAAACACCTTCACCCTCACTCTAGTTCCTCCCTCTAGCCACAAATCGTCATTTCTTAACGTTGTTTTGCAGTCGGTATGCCACGCGAGATCCCAGAAGCACTCAAACTCACTTTCTTTGCAATGGCAAACTAAGCATGGAGGCTGTTTGATCGACAGTAGCGGTGACTCCTCTGATGTTATCTTGGGCTTTGTTGTAGGAAACCTATGCGCAAAGGAAAAGCCTCCTTCTCCCACCAGCTAGTGTGTGAAAAGATGCCAGTGAGCTGCTGTTGCAGAGCCTGGAGCGATTCCAGGAGGTGGTCAGACAATAACCACGTACTGGGGGCAGAAGATGCCACCTGCATCATACGGACGCCTGGGCGATGCTTATGGTGCTGGCTCTCCCTCCTTCACCTCTGCTGAATTGTATTACGACAACTAAAAATGAACTCCATGCTAGTAGTATTTTATGTCACTTAATTGCAGGTGAGAGGTGGTGTACCCTTTTGGGAAAGAGCAGGATCGTCACCTGAAGGTATGTGTTTTTTAACATGCACAGTGCACCTTTTTGTGTGTTTAAAATTGAAGAGAAAGCTTCACCTAATTCTTAGATGTCAAGCGGAAGATTTATCTAACAAATTTGCAACACTTTAGGAAAGAGATTTGCTCTGAAGGGCATTAGATATCAGCTGAACAACAAGGTGGAAGTCTGAAGTTCCTGACATCCCCCAGTAGCCAAGGGCCAGGCCTTCTCTCAGTCTCCCAGGGCTGATTGGGAAAAAAATGGGATTTTCTTCAGCAATGGCATAGCAAGACAGCATGGTAGCTTATTGCAAAGTCATAACATAGTGTGGAGCGCCTGGATCAAATACTTTGGCACGGGAACCAAGCTAATTGTCTCTAGTAAGTACCATTATTACTGATCTGATTTTCACAGAGTCATTCAGTTTCTCAGATAATTAAGAATGAAAGACTGTAAGAAAATTAATTTTTGCCTGATAAATCATGTTTTGTCTGTGAACTGTGCGTGGTGCCCCAGATGGGTGGGTTGATGGGCAATAAATATAACGACCTTGTGAATAGAGAGGTCACCTCTACAACAGTTATTGAATACTTATTAAGGACGGTGGAATGGAAAAATGAGGAGAGGTAAAAATTTAAAATTGGGATGGATTCATTCCTGTTCTGGGAAAGAAAAGTGAACTGCTTGAAAGTTTACTCTCAGAACAGCAAGTGAGAAATGCAAAAAGTTTCTTATCGATAGAGGTGGTTCAGTCTTTTCTTATCGATAGAGGTGGTTCAGTCTAAGTTGATTGGGAAGGAGAATTGTCTGGAATGTAATAAATTTCTAGTTTCTGGCCCTACTGAAAGTAGCTGGTTTACTTTTGCACTTGTATTACTCTTAATTGTGGTGAAGCTATGCAATCGATAGGATGAATGCTGTTTTCAGTATAAAGCATATAGCAATGCCTACAGTGTGTTGCTCAGAAAACACATGATATTATCAAGGTGACTATAATTTAGTCAAATCGTAAAAAGCAGAGGAGAGTTACAGAGAAATTTAAAATGTTATCCATGCCTCTGACCAAAAATGTTCTCTGCTGCAATTTGCAATTAAACTGTGCCTGTGTAGAGGCGGCTGCTTTTGCCAAAAAGACGACAGTGTAACCACTAACAAAGACATGAACTTAGTTATGGGCATCAGTAAGTTTTGTTTAGAAGATGAACTTTGCATTTAAAATATGGGCTTCAAAATATGAGTTTGGTGAAACTTTAGCTGAGGTACTTTCACACACTAATTAATTTGCAAGATAGGACACTTAAGAAAAAAAACATTGTTTACCTGTATATTTAAATCAACGAATAACTAGTAAACTTTCTTAATTTCCTTTTGGAATCACAATGTAACCGCATTTCTTCTTAAAACAGCAAAAAGGTTACTTCAGAGAAAACCTAGCAGACCAGAGGCAACAGATCTTTGTTGGAGAAATTCCAGACCTAAAACGATTAGAATATAGTTATAAAATAAGCATGGCACTGCTTTCTTCTCAGAAAATGCTGCGTTTAAAAACCTGAACTTTTTACTCACTACAAAAATCGAAGTATTTCGAAAAATGTCACTTTAGTCAGTGTTGAAAATTCAGCTATTGCACCGGGGCAGATTTACCACCAACCTCTAAATAGAGAGACTTTTTCTATAGCCTATGCAAGAAAAGTGCAGTGCAGGAGATATTGCTAAGCATTATCAGACTGTGGAATGCTGATGTCAAAATATTTGGAAGTGGAACTAAGCTTATTGTTTCAAGTAAGTACAAAATGTAAAACCTAACTACTTCTGAAATGCTTTTCAATACAATTAGATACTGGCTGCGTGAAGTGCTCTGCTATTTTAGCTCCCTACTGAATGCTTTGCAGGATTTTCCTCTTAAGCAGCATTTCCATATGCAGAACACAATGTAATTGTTTGTATTTATGTATGAAATGGGGAAAACACAACAGCTATTGCGGCACAGCTGTATAACTAACTCCATTATTATTTTCTTTTTAAAGATGAATTTAAATATGGCAAAGATAACATTTGGAGAACTGAAAGATGTTTTTGTCTTTAAATATGCATATTCAACCTTTGTGATATTTCTAAATCATTCTGAAAGAAAAGTGTCAAACCCTTTCGGTTACTCAAATTCTTTGAAAAGCACAACATTTTCCTTTAGGACTACGTCTGACTATACCAAATGACAGGAGTTATCTGAGATATGCCCAGAACTGTCTAAAGATATGCATAATTGAAAGACTGCTCTCTCTTCCTAGCTTTTGCAGAAAGAGCTTATTATCAGTTATTACTATTATTTAAGGAAGAATGCCAAACTCCAAATGTTTTGAATGCTTATCAAAATTATTTTGCTGCAAGTAAACTTCAGGTGCTTTGATAGTTGCCTGTGATTCGGCTCAGCTAAGCACCTGAGATGAAAACAGTTTGCCTAATTTTGGCCATCTGAAAATGATGTATCTGGTTGGTGGGAGGTTTGATTCCAATCCATGCAGGGTTTTGCTTCATGTTACTGACAACAAAAATATTGGTCAGGGGTCTTGTGCAGCTCAGATCTCAGCATAATGTTCACCAATTCTAGGTGTGATTTTATGGGGGTGTATAAGGAGGAAATTACTTGCCCAATATCTGATCAAACAGATCTCTGCTGGTGCTGCTTCTCTCCAGAAAGCAGAGACAGAGACAAGGTGCTCAATCTTCACCATCCGTCTAAACTTTCAGAAGACTAAAATCAGTTGAGATGAATCCTGTCCATTTAACAACATACATGCCCTCAAAAACCTCCACACCTTTTTTTTTTTCAGTTTAGTTTAGTTTAGGCGTCTGCTCCTTTTTTACTTTTCTTGGGTCTAAAAATTGATTATACAGCAAATCTGATTTTCTCTAAAGAATACTGTTTACCCATATAAAGATAACAGAGCTGCACTGTTATTGCAAAGACTTCATTCACTGTGACTGGTTATTATAACAAGGTGTTTGGCTCCGGTACAAAACTCATTGTGTCAGGTAAGTTACATGCTATTTTCCATACAGTAAGCTATAGGAGCTTGGGATGGTCATATAGATGAGTGTTACAGTGTCCCAGAGGGCACTCAGCCCGCTTAAAGCCGCAGCTGGCACCGTTCTTGCACAGGATTCCCCTCCTCAGCCTGTCATTCTTACAGTGAGCCTTGTTGTATTTGTAATGCTGTGGTTTAGGATCAGAAACATTTCTGAAAAGGAGCTATTTTGAGCCACTTTTGATCATACTCCTCCTTGGAAATGTGGCGGAAAATGGCCTGTAGTAGTTTCCAGAGCCCTCATTCTTTCCTCCAGCTGTACTGAAGGAATAAGCAGGGAATCAATCAATCAGCTTCGAATTAAGCATAAAAAAAGAAAACCTCTTCCCGATACAGATACAAAGAGCAATATGCAATGGCCATTGCCAAAATCCTTTTTTAATTAGGCTAGTAAAAGTAAAATAACTTGTCCATAAGTAATTTTGACTTGTACACAGCACTTTGGCAGTAGAAATAAATTAGTACCTCCAAATGCTCTTCTTATTGCTTAATAACACGCATATGAAGAAGTGATCCCTTTTTTTGCCTTTCCTGCAGAGACATTTATTTTAATGGAAGGTGGAGGACAAAAATCTTCATTTTCCCATTAAATGTGCTTTAAACACCATAATCCTGGAGTAAACAACTACACAAACACAAGGCAGAGGAACTATTGCTACCAAATGTTTTAAGCCTTATTAAATACATAAATTTATGTTAGCATATCAAGCAAAGATTGTTTTTAATGATTTATGTCAGAAAGACTAAGTAAATCATAACTATAATTCAATAGAAATACCCTTGTCAGGATAAGCATGTTGCTTTTAGTTAAAATCCTTACTTGGTTAATCAGGTAGTTGCCATGCTTTTAGTATCTACAGTTTAAAATAAATGATTTTCAAGCATCACTCTCATTCTGTAGGATTTTGTCTTTATGTGGCCAAGGCTTCTGACCGATTAATAGAGTAAAAGGGCTGTAGTTACCTCACGCTTAAGATCAGGCATTTCATCACAGCTTGTCTTTTCAGAGGTGACTATCCAACATTAGCTCAATAAGTTACTTCTAATGGTAAGAAATGGAGAAAAACAGGACTTAGGATGAGTGACCTTAATTCAATTGAATCATCAGGGTTTGAGCTTGAGCAGAATCTTTTCCCACATCTATACTGAGAAAGTCAAATATATTAAGAGCCGAACTGCCATCAACTTGTAATGAACTTGCTTTTGTCCTTGTTGGTCTTTTCCAATTAGTTCTGACCAAAGGAAAGTTGCTCAAGACTTAAAATAATGCAGGTAACAGAAGGGCTGGGATTTGAGAGACTGGTTTGGCATTTGCAGTTGCTGGAATAGATGAGGTTTTAGAAGCTTACAGCAGAATGGGAATATTAATCCAACGTAAGATGGCAATACAGGATTCTTCTGTAAGTATCTTTGCAGGGAATTTAGGCACTCACAAGGTCGCAACAGGGAAGCCGAGACTGAACTGAAGACCGAACCAGACTGTCCAAATCCAGTTTTTTTCCTTCAGCACAGAAGCAGAGTGGCTTGCTCACCAGTGTGGGCCTGGTTTCCCTCTGCCATGTCTTCTGCTACAGCTGCAGCTGGCAACTCACAAGCATATTGATAACATTTCAAAGTGATAAGAAGAACAATCTACTAACATTTCTAGGAAATAATTTCATAGCAGAAATTATGGCAGTAATATTTAATTTCTTTAAATCCTATCTCCTAAATATTACTGAAGTATCTAACTTGATTTCATCAAATGCATTGAAGTTCAAAGTTCAAAAAGCTACAATTATTTTCTGTAATTATATATTATAAAATACAAGTTGCCTAAAGATAGATTATACTTAAATTTATTTACACATTACCTGAAGTTGGATTAAATTGACTTTCTGCCCTTTTAAATCAAAATGGCGAAGAT
Organism: Theristicus caerulescens; assembly: GCA_020745775.1. Classification (NCBI taxonomy): domain Eukaryota; kingdom Metazoa; phylum Chordata; class Aves; order Pelecaniformes; family Threskiornithidae; genus Theristicus; species Theristicus caerulescens. The sequence continues at coordinate 55,763,270 of CM036558.1, read as the reverse complement.
TAATGCGTGCAGTAGTTTGCATTAGTATTTTTTTTTAATGGGGAAAAACATGAAGCCCTGAATCAAAGCCCAGTAGACTTGAAAATCCAAACAAGTGTTAGGGCAGAAAGATGGAGATATAAGACACAAATAAGGGAAGATGTGGCCACTCAAAAGAAATTTGCGGAGTGAAAGCCTCTTAACATGATTAATATTAATAGGAATGTTTGCTAATGGCTTTAAAGTATCAAGGATTTCACGGGCATGAAGATGAATTCAGTACCCGATTCTTTTAAGGCAATGTTCGCAAACAGATTTCAGTGTGAACACTCCCCTGTTCATAATGGTCTCTGTTATCCTAAAGCCATGGCCCAAAAAGATCAGCTTGAACTGGTGATAGCATGCAGCGCTAGGTTCTTGTTGCAGGATATATATTCATATGCAGGTGTACATGCACATATATATAGACGCATTATTTCCATGTTGTCAAGGTGATAATCTTTACTGTTCCTCATGTTCTCCATAGAAACCTCAGGGGATGCTGAAGCAGTCTCAGTCTAGAAAATTACAAATCTCAGGTGCACAGGATCTGCCTAAATATTTCCGTGATTTTGAATGCCCACTGTTAAATTAGGGCTCCATCCTCCATTTTGTCAGTATTGCAAATCCTTAGGTTTTGCGTACATGCAAGCTTATTTATTTAAACCTGAAAGACTAACACAAGTGAAATCTGTTGTAGGAGCAAACACAGGTTCATCCATATACCATTTTGTAAGGAAAGTTTTAATTATAGAAATCAGAGCATCAAAAGAAACAGGTGCATTTCTAATAAGAAAATGAGGCTAGGCTAGGACACAAAATGAGGTTTTAAAAACATTGCAACTAGGTGGGTTTTTGCAAAGCGCTTGTATACAGTGAATATTACAAAGTCTTCGGAACTGGCACAAAACTCATTGTTTCTGGTAAGTTTTGTAGGATCTAAGAAAATATGCCTTATTCTGATAATCCAAAATATAGAGGAGAGGGAATGTGATATATTATTTTAGAATTATAATACAGATTAAAATACAGATTTAAAAGTATAATACAGAAAAGTGATGTGGACTTTGCAGTAGCAGAATTCATTTCTTTGGCACCCAAATGCTTGTATAAGAGAGGTCAGGGTAAGCTATAGGACTTCACATAAACTATAATTTACTGAAATATAACTTCTTTTGCATACTTAGGGCTACATCAGGTCATGCCCTTGCACAAAGCTTAACGGCTAGAGCAGCAGGCTCAGGGTAACTCAGAAACGTGGCTGTAGATCACCCCTTGGCCTCAGAGCAGGGGGAACAGAGGTGCTATACAGGAAAACACTGAGAGTGCCAACAGACCCCCTAAACCATGGCTGAAGCTCTGCATCTCTCTGGTCAAGGGGAAGGTCTTTCCCCATGGATTTGTCCTAACAAAGCTGATTTATTCCAGCCAAGAGGAACTGAGCTATCTTGGATGCTCTGCAGCACCGGTTAGCTGTAGGCAGACAATAATCAGAAGATTAAAATGTCGGTGGGAAATCCTGGACCTTTGGAAATGTTGCCATTGGTTTCAGCGTTGGCAGGATTCCATGTAAGGTGCACATGGTTTTCCCTGGGGAGAAGCCAGAAGGCCCTGGGGAAGGACATGCACAGGAATGATGGAAGTTGATGCTTCTCTACAGCATACATAGATGCATGTGTGATGTTTCCTTTTGGTACTGACTACCTGCAATAGTACTGCGTAGGCAAGTACAGGCAGGATTTGAGGGTGAACAGTCCTGATCCCACATACATTTAAGCAGATTACAGTAACCTCAACATGCAGAGGATTAGGCCTAAAATGAGTAAATGCCCCTCCACTAGGCTTGAGAGGAGTCGTGGCTGCTCAGGACTGCCTTTCATTAATTCAGTTAAACAGGGGCCTAGCATGCATGTATTTTTAAATTGTGTGGTCAAAACCACTCACCATCCTGGAAAAAAAATAGTTTTTCGAGAAAAAAAAATCTAGAGGAAATATGGTAGCTCAATCAATGCCCTGGACAACAACAGTTTTGGTTTGTTTGGAAATTTATTAATTAAGTGATGGCAAAGATTAGCTTGAAACTGAATTTAAGGTACAGATCACTAAAGGCTCTTTGGGAATAGCAGCATTAGCTGAGATTGAATTCAAATTTTCCACATTCATGTAGCGAAATGAATAGACTCTTATTGTTGATATGATGGTTGTTAAATCTGGTCCTTGTCCGGCCAAAACATCCCAAGCAGTTTCTGTAAGGGAATGTACCCGTGGGAGTTTGACAAGATATTTGGTTTTGGCACAAAACTCATCGTCTCCAGTGTTTTCAAAGACTTATTTTTTTAAGTTTTGTAATGGGAAAGCTTTGGAGCGAAGGTTGACAGCTCTTTAAGGTATCTGAGGAGGCTCACAGTAGGTTAGGACTATACTATGTTATTATCAATGATAATACCTGAAGTCGCTGGCAAGCAGGACAAGAACGCTGTTTATGAGCTGAGTGTGCTGAGTGCTCTCAGCTCCCACTGGCTTGAAGGGGAACTGAGGAGCTTTGAGTATCAGACAAAATTACTCCATTTTGTGGGATCACCCAAGTAATGAGAATTAAAATTTCAGCTTAAGAACACATTGACCTTATTTATAAACTTTATTTATAGACACTTATGAAGAAACTGTAGAGGAGTTTCATTAAGAAAACTTTTGACTGTTCATCTATAAAAACATGTATTTTGAACCCAAATTCACGAATAGCTCATTGATTACGAGCTTAACTCCAGAATCTTATTTGCACAATGTTTTGCAAGCTCACTGCATTATTATAAGAGAGAAAGGACAGATTTTAGCGTAAGAAATATCTGCACACGCTTATATATTATTTTAAAAAGTAAGACCTATGTACCTCTTAAAACCTGCCTTAGATAACTCTTTAACAAAATAAACAGCAAAATTTTTGAAAGTTTAACTAAAACAAAAAAAGACAGTGGAGTGGAAGTTCATGACTTTAAAATTCTTCAGAAAGGATCAGATCATTTGCCGAGTAAAGCCAGTGTAAACTGTCTTGTTGACTTCAACGACTGATCAGCCTGAAAATACATTCTACAAGTTTTTGTCCTTTTTTCCATGAACATACCTACAGTTTATGGAGATATACATATTTTTTTTCTCACATGCAAACTTATACGTATATGTATATATGCAAAACTTAATTTGTTCTGTTCTCCACTGTCATCCATTTACTTATGTGTGTACATGAGACTCTCCCATGCATGCACGCAGTTGCAGTTATTCAAGCAATATGTTTCCTCAGTATTGTGATATCATTTAGGGGTTTCATTTAAGCTAAGCACCTAGGGTCTTTTTATGGTAAGTGCAAAGACATTGGCGATTCCAGAGGTGGAAATGATTCCCGCTTAATAGAAGTCTCTAAAATGGGCGGGATGAACTAGCAGCTGGAAGCATCTCTCTCTGCCTCTCTGTCTAGATTTTGATAATCCAAGAGAATAACATCAAACTAGACAATTAAATTTTAGCCTACTGAAATTAGTCAGGGTAACTTACTAAGCTTTGAAAATCTAGAAGAAACATCTAAAACAGTCATGAGGATTTGCAGAGTGCAATGTCACTGGGATAGGAGCTACATCATGGTCGTCTGAACATACACAACTCTGGAACAAATAAATCATTTTAGAAATTTGTTTAATCTTGCATCCCTGGGAGGACTGATGCATAAAAAAAGATAAAATTAGCCCCTAAATTAATGTTAGAGAACCATAAAATTGTTAGCAATTTTATTTCTGGTACAACAGAACTCAGTTCACATCTTAATTTCAATGACAAATCTCCAAAATGAAGGAAATTCATAAAGTAAGGGTTATCTTTTTGAAGGTAGACAGCCTTATGTTTTGGTCATCTTTGTTTTTAAACACTGAGTATGAAATACTTCAAAGAATTACCAAGTTGTTTTAGGGGGGGATGCAATGTAGAAGATTGTTCTAGAATAGCTAGATCATTTAAATAAAGGTGGAAGCTTTTTGACAAAAATACGTATTTATATTAATGTGTGGTCTCACAATGCATGAAAACTGCACTACTCAGCCAGACCACACTTTAAACCCTGTGCATCTAGCTGCTCAAATTCAGTGGTGGAGATTTACATCGGAATCTAAAGAGAAAGAGTGGTGTAAGGAGATGAACACCTAAAATCTCTCTGCTGCCTTAAAAAATAGTCTTCAGCAGTACCTTCTATATAACAAAAGTCAGTTTTGAAAACTGTATCTAGTCTTCACTTGCAGTTAAGCATAGACAGAAATGATTGCCCATGAGCACTGTCTATGCACGCACTGCAGAAGTTCACATTTAACTAAAACAGAGTCTTAAATTTACTATCCACTTTTGTAATATCAAGACGCCTTCTCTGTGTGGACAAAATCTGGATGATTTGGACTCCTTCTAATAACATAAGGTTTAATCCAGAGAGGCAAATGAAATGGAGATTACCTACAGTTAGCTTGTGGAAATGGCTCACTTTTCATTTAAAATATATTCACGTATGTTCATACTGGGCAAATTTCACAAAGCCCATCACCTATGACAACCCTGGTATGGATAGATATGCTATTTGGATATAGAAACGTTCTCTAGATATAGCATGTTCTTCTGCTTTAGTTTAGTTTTGGTTTTTCCAGTATTAAAGGAACAGCATTGCCAACCTTTGGGGTCCAGAGCATTTTGTGATTCCATTTTCCTCTCTTTATCAAGATCTTCACCTGGCAAATATGTAAAACATCTTAAAAAGAAAAAAAAAAAAAAGGAAACAATAAATTTTTGTTGCCTTCCCCCCCCCCCAAATCACAAAATTAATATCAGCTTTTAGAAAATTAATTAGATATAGCAGATGTTCATTAATTAGCAGTGGGGACTTATACTGGGGACATAAAACTGCAAAGATTTGAAAGGTGGGTGGTCTACCTTTAACATTCTGTAGACAAAATTTTCATGTAGTTGTTTTTGCGTAAACATTATAAAGCAATATTAAATTCCTCTTATCAAATAAATGAACAAAGCTCTTTCAGGAACTATTGCTATTATTTAATAATTGTCAGACTTGTGCAGACAAAGACACTTTCTGACAGCAGTACTGCTCAGAAGGCTGTGGGATATAGGCTCTCACATAGTCGCCTGGAGTTTTCTAACTCAGTTTCAGAGATTATTAATATCTTCAACAATATTTCAGTTTCTTAACATTTCTCAAAAATAATTTTTCAAACATTTTTAGTAGGTTTCTAAGGTTTTAAATAACCAGACTTGAATTTATTTTTCTAATAAAATACTCAAGAAATCTATTGAGAGATACTTTTTCATCTACTCTAGTATTAGAGTATTAAAGAGTAGACCTAGTCTACTCTAGTCTTCCTCTATCAGATGTGCTGCTTGACAAGAAGCATGAATGAAGCAGTCTAGATGTTAGTGTTCACTAAACAATTTAAGAATTAAATAATGTTTCTCCATGCACATGGCACAGTATCAAAGCTTAGGTCAAACATTCTCTGGACTCTGGAAGACTCCATATTGTCTAAAGAAGAATGAGTTTAGAATATTTGAATTGAGTCTTGTCTTCTGATTTTGAGCTTGATTTTCTGTACCATACTCATAAAAGCCTCTGTTCATTTTAGTTCTCTATAAAATAACACATTTAAAAATAAGGTTAAAAGTCATATTTTCTATTCCAAATTATTCTAAATAGCATTGTAACTGTTTTTGACTGAAAATTAAAACTTGCCATTTGGGCCTATTGAAATAATATTTAGAATATATTGAAATAATATTTAATATAAAGTGTCTTTGAATGCCAGGTTCATCCAGCTTGCCAAAAACTTATTTTTACTTCAAGGAAGGAAACAGCTGTAATTCATCCATCCTATTCCCTAAAATTCCTTTCATACATGAGACATTTCTATTCCCATCCTAAGTATTTCATAACAAATTAGAGAGCTAAAACATTTGTTAATAAGACATTTAGGCTGTTGCTCTTCAGAATTTGTATTTTGTGGCTGCATATTTATTTGCTGTACACTATTGATCTTCCAACTCTCTATCTTGTTAATTTTTTTTCCTCCAACAACCAATCCAGACAAACAATATACTGCACCGGCAAGCTCTGAAATCCTGCAGAAGCAACATGGAAATCTGATAACGTATGTTTGCCTTATTGAGAAATTCTACCCAGATGTTATTCGGGTGACATGGACCGATGGAGAAAGTAAGGAGGTAACAGACAACGTAGTAAAAGGAGACACTTGGAAGCCTGCGAACGAGGATAAATACTCAATCAGCAGCTGGTTAACTGTACCAGTGGAAAACAAAGACAAGAACTATAACTGCAAATATGAGCATGAAAACCAACTGCGTTCACTGCCGACACAAGGTACATACTACATGTTTAAAATTTCATTCTACGTATTATTATAGACATCACTTTTCCTTTGCAATAAAATTACAGAAATAATGCTTTCTGTTAAGCATTTTTCTCTGAAAAGAGCAGTTCTTGAACCTCATCAGGTGTAAACTAGCATAGCTCAAAATGGTCTGCACTGAGCTGTGTCAGTTACTTTCCAGTCTACAGAAGTTTCTGAAAACAGTATTACCTCTCCGTTACCCATGGATTACAGGTGTAGGTCCTCCCCCTTAAATTAGTCACAGCTATAAAAAACTAAGGAGTTAAAAATGAAGTTGCTAGGGATGTAGAGCAAAGTTTAAATATATTACTTACTCATAGTCCAGCAATAGTGAGGCAATAATCATGTATGAAAATAAGACATCTCATTTAATTGTGGAAACATTGATTATGCAAAGCAAAATCTGAAAGATAATGCAATTTTAAAGAAAAGAGTAACCTATAATCAGTGCAAATTTTTTAAATCATGGTAATATCTTTAAGAAAAGATTGGGTTAGATTAATCTTTTCTCGGTACCTACCTCTGTTCAACTTACTATAAATTAACGTAACTTCAGTGAGTAAGAACATGGCCATAAATAACCATTACCTTTCAACCTTCAAAACAAAAATATGCTTTAAGTTTATTTAGATGGAGGATGTATTTAGGGATGTAATGCGGATGTCTTTAAGCCCATGTATCAATGCATACAAACACCATAACCAAGAAGAAAAACAAATTTGCTGCTTCAAGCACAAAAAGGATTTATTTCAGAGAACCACCACTACCAAAATAGCAAATTCCTAACAGGGGAACCTTAGATCATACTTTCCACAAGATTATTCTTTAATGTTGAGCAACCATTAAGTAACAGACTAATTGAGGTCCCTTCCGATGTAAATTATTTTGCATTTCTAGTAAGAGCAGGCTACTTCAGTGACAAGATCAGGTGGTCAAACTGACTGCAGTTCCAAACAAAAGAGACTCTGCCAAGGAACAGCCTAATGGACACGTTCCTGAAAGGGCAAAGGCAAACCTCCCACTGACGGCAAAAAATACCCAGTCATTTCTCTACAAGCATTTCCCCCCTTCAAATTCTCTCTGCAAATGAATCCTACTTGTGAACATCTGCTCTTCAGACAAATCTTAAACATCTTTTTTTTGTTGTTTAATACTAACTTCCCATTTCACTGTTGCTGTACTGCCTCTTTTTTTCCTTATTTCTCAATCATGTTTGTTAAAATTAAAGAAAAGCCTAACTGGGGCATTTAAATTCTCTTTCCATTAGATTCTACAAAGACTGCTGCTCCTCAGGAAGAGGACTGCAGCACAAATCGTGGAAACAGCACAGTTTTTAATAGAGGTAATTAAAATGTATTAAAATGTGGGAAAGCGATACATGTCATGCAAGAGAGATTGCTACATATGCTCAGAACATCATGAAAATTATCTTTCTAAATAGCATACAGGAAATCTTTTAGGTCTGAGGTCTGTAACTTGAAAACACTTCAGCGCTACTCTGAATTAACTTCTGTTGTGGATTATAAGAAGGAGCTCTCCTACCTTTATTAGGTAGCTTTATTAGGATGCTACAAATGCTCAATGCTTCAGCTGATGCTCCGTCAGCCCAGCAACTGCCCAGCACTTCGGACAAAGAAATTTTCTTTTAGCTTGAACAGAGATTTAGGAAGAAACATGAGCACTTATGTTCAAAAAAATCCAACACAAAAGGATTCAGGCAAACACGGTGCTACTCGTAATCAGTGCTGGAAGCACTAGAATTATGTTCTTGCCTTTGCAGGGAATAATAACCCAGTGGCATTGAGAGGCAGTCTACTGCTAAGAAATCTGCTAGGTCTAGAATTTATTAGCAGTGCCAATCCACCCAAAGGACACTCAGACGTTGTATGTGTTTTCACACTGTCCACTGGAATCAATGTAATTGCAGCAGTAAACAGACTACACAGTCCCAGTTCTACCCGTCTTCTAGGAGGCTGTACAATATTGACATTAAACAAGACTTTTCTTTCTTATGTTTGTTACAGATCATTTAATGCACAGGACAGCATATTTAGTGTACATCGTCCTTCTTCTGAAGAGCACCATGTACTATCTGATTGTACTCTTCTTCATCTACAGAATGTGGGCTCCAACCAAGCACCAAGGAAAGACAGCATAAATGCTGGTTTAGAAAAGGCTTACAACATCACCTTCAACTTGCTTTGCTATATGCTTATCCATATAGACTACCCTGCTCTCAGTGTTAGATGGAATAACAAAAAAAAAAAATCCCAAAATAGTTTTCTGGTATTAGTGCATAGGGCTTGTTTTGCTTTACTGCTAGTGCTTTTGTATCAGTCTGGCTTTCCTAATTTTTCTGAGTATTGAACTGAGGTGGCCAATAGGAGTAAGGTTACATACCTTGGATTTTAATCTGAAGTCCATATTGCAAAATGAGGAAGGTACTCATGTTAAAAGTAGTTATGCATGCAGAAGTTTAGAGGTGTAATGGAGCTTTTGACATATAAAGCACGGATGCATTTTGTCATTGTGCTTAAGGCTTAATTAGGAGCATTCCTGTGCTGTAAATTCACAGACATTTGTTCATTTTTACTTTCAGTGATTTATTGCAACTCTCATGTATCTGCCAAATCAGGACTTAAATATTCTGAAGTGATGTGTGCTTTAAGAGTCAATTAAACACAATTTTAAAAAGTGAACATAATATTTTTGAATGAAGAAGTTAGACGAGCATAAAAGCAATTCTAAGGTGCACTTGTACAAAAATGGAAGAAATCCACCAAGCCCCACACCAGCACTGTGACACAGGCTGAAAACCTGCACATTGTATTTTTAAAGAAATAATTGTAATGAACACAAACATCATCTTGTTTAGAGATATCTTTTTAAGTTGAGCAAAACCTTACATCTGAAGCTTCGATAGAGAAAGTGTTTTCACAATAGAGGAAAAATTCTCAGATATTGGACTTTTAACTCTTCATCTCCAAGTTGCACAAATCAGTTCCTTTCAAATTTCTGTGGAAAAATCGGAAGTAGACATATTGGGGTAAAGCATTTGCTCCATTTGGGGCAAAACACTGCCATAAGTTTGGAGATAAGTGCCTGCAGCATTTACACTCACTGTATCTGTAATGATGTAGAGGACAATAAAAGCTTTCCTCCAGGTGCATTTGTGAGGCCTGTGTTTGTTCTCCAGCATTTCCACAGCACGTACCAAGATAGCTAGAAAACCTGACTCATTTCTCTGTTTGTATAAATTCCTCAGGAAATCAAAGATCCTTAAAACCATCGGTTTTCTGCTTTTCAATGTATTAAACAGGAACACTTTGACACAGAACAATAAAAGCTAGCTCATTACATCTTTTCTGTTGAAGAGCTAAGCCAAGCCGGGGGAAATGCAGTGCTGTTACAACAGGACTGCCTTCTAGGGCTCACGCCATCACAAGGGAAGGAGAACATAAGTCAGGCTCAGTTCTAACAACCACAGCTATTTTACTAACAGTGTATCTTACAAGCTATTTTACAATCTGCATATTGAAGCCAATGCAACTAATTACTGCCTTCAACGTCATGTTACTTTTCAATGCGAAGAAGATTGTGATGTCTAGTCTTTAGTCAAACTCTCTTTGAGAAACAGCTGATATCCCATGCTATTATTTGTTAAGGCTTGGTTCTAATCAAAGTGAAATAAAATAGCTACAAAGGTATTTTTGGAATGCAGTCACTTTAGATTTCAGTAGCATCGCTGATATTACTGTCCCGGTCTCCCCTACCTTTATCCTTGCTAGAGAAATGCTTGATTGCATAAATGGACCAAGATCTCTTTCACTAAAATGATGCCCAAATCCACTTGTGTCTCATACACAAAACTGAAAGATGCTGTCCATGCAGCGCAGGAAAACAGAGAGAAAACACAGCTTTTTCAGCATTTTGCACAAAAAAACCCCCTGCCTACATGCAACCCTAAACCATGCTGAGCATAGCTGCCACCTCACGGTTTCTGGGGTTTCTGAAGCACATGGTTGCGGATTTTACATCTGCAACAGCTCACATGTCCCTGAAGTTTATTTATACAGACATATACTGTTCATACTAAGTTTTTAATTTTTATTTATTTAGCCTGAATAAGAGGCCAAGTGAATTTTTAAGGCTTCTGGGTGCTGGGGCGTTTGTTTGCAGGAGGGTTTGGTTATTTAGTGGAAAAACCCTGTAAACTGAACCAGTCACAACTGGTTCAGAGGAGGTGGGCTGTGATGAGAATGGGTGATAAGCTGAGGACAGTTAGACCACAGCCGTCCTGCCTTTTACCACAGCATACTGCTAAACCATTTCCTTCTAATGGAAATATAAAGTGATAAAAACCACATGCCTAAGTTACATGTAAATAACACAGTGAAACTCACTGTTTGCTACGCATGTGGGTCTAACTGCATGCTTGTGATATGTACGTGTGGGGGCTATTGCTACCACAAAAACATGGGTTACTGCAGGATGTCTGCAGGACTTGCAGTCTTGTTTATCATGAACGCACGCCAGAGTTAGATGTTATCTATTAAGCGTAAACTTCTGTTGTCAGGACTTTGTGAACACTTGAAAGACATGTTTTCTCAAGCACATATCTTACTACAACTGATTTTCAGTGATTTCCAGCTTCTACAAGTATGAGTATTACAGCTCCTCTACTCTTCTTACAGAGTTGCAGAATTAATGCAAATACTACAAAAATGGTTACAGGCCATGTGGTGCTTCTAACGAAAAAAGACAGAATGGGATCAACTTTTGCCATCAAAGCACAAAGGAGTAATCAGCACAAATGAATTTATTTGTGGAAAGGGATTTGAAATGTATTCTTTATCTTGCTAGAATAATTGTGTCCTATACTGTACAACAACTTACATGCTTGAGAATATTGACTTCTCAACTATCAAAATAACCTACAACACGTGACATGGAAAAATACCTATGGATTCCTCTCACATGTAGTTGTAAATGAGAAAGATCTGCATAAGGATTTTGCCAACAGCTAACTTCTGTTGACACTAGGTACCAACACTAATAATTTTTAAGAGAGATTCAAATAGTGGACTATTCAGTTTGAGTTTTTGAAACTTCTGGGGCACCAGCACACACTTAGAAAGTGCTAAGGAAATAAAAAAAATCTCAGAGGAATAGTCTGAGAATTCATTCCTCTGAACCTACAGATATTTACAGGGAAATAGACTGAATGGCAATTAACAACGAGTAATTGACAAGTTTTACCTAGTGAGTCCAAAAAAATCATTAAATATAGTTCCACCATAGGTAAGTTTTACTTTATTGTACCACCAGTCTCTTGATAAGGTACACAAGACAACACTTTCCCGTAATTACCTAGTTTTTGGAGGATTAACGTCAGGAACTACTGAATACGTTTTGGACAAATATTTTCATAACACCTGGGAGGCAACCTAATACACATATGTCAAGAAGATACATCTTTGTGAGATATTATAGTACCTGGGAACCATTCCCTTTGTTTTCTAATGAATAAACTCTCCTGTCAGCAGCTCCACCAGCAAGTCAGCCACAGACCCTGTTACCACAGTTTCCAAATCCCAACAACTTTCCCCAGAGATTTTCTTTTACAGAAGTCAGGATGGATGAAGATGAGAGTCAAGTCAACAGATATCGAAAATGGGGAGGGCTCAAAAGAAAAGGCCACCCACTGTTCCCAGTGAGCACTAGAAGATTTCAAATCAGAAGCTTCAGCTTCTCAAGAAGCTTTCATTCCTCCCCCAGCTGGAGCTTTGCCATTTGTGGCAAAGTGAACACGTGGGGGAAGATAATCCTCAAAATAAATGAAGTAATTCCCAAAATGCAGAAACCATCTCTCATATTCAACCAAAGCACACGACAAAAACATACAGGTCTCTGCTGTGACAAAGTGTTCAAAGGCCCCCAAAAGAAAGCCACATGCCCAGAGACAGCTCCTGTGGGAGGCACTGCTTTGCAGGAAGATGGCTTGATGGATTACTCACTTCAGGGAGACTTTTCCTTTCCTTTCCTGGAATAGCATAACTGCCCATCATTTTGAGGCTTAAACTGTAAAATAACAGCAGGAATAAACTGTTTCCAGGCTGATTTTGTACACACTACAGGCAGAATGATTACTCAGCAACCAAGACTTCAGATCTAGTCCCTTCAACTTTAATATGAAGTCTCTAACCATTTTCACATAATTTAATGCAATTTCATTTCTCATACCCATAAGGGGTGCTTGAACCAACACCATTTGCTTGACAGGTGGGGCAGACTAGCAGAAAAAAGTGCACAAGCTGTTACTGAGGCTCAAGTGGCAGCTCGCTGAGCTCAAAGCAACACCAGTCACAGACCCCTCGCCACCACTTGCAATATGAGGCATGGTAGCTGAATGCACATGTGGCATTAACCTGGCCAAACTGCAATGGACAACACATTAGCTCATTCAACTCATGCACATGCGCAGGGAGGAAGAGAAGGAATAGAAGGAAGGGGAGTCAGAAACATCAGCAATTTCTATCTTCAAGTACGGACACAAATATAGGAACAAAAGGAGAACATTTCCAGAGTGAGCATACAGTCCTTCAAAACTTTCTGAATCTTCAAGTTTGACTGTTATACCCACAGCAAAAGGCTGGATCTCCTCTTAAAAATATTAACAGCTTATGTTCTGCAGTTTTAATCTGCTTTTTGGTGAAAGCACCTTGTTTCCACCAACATTCCTCAATCTACCAGCAACCAAAACCAGATCACTGAGCCTCTTATGTGTGACAAACACATTTTCCTTTTGAGTCATTAGTGTGTTTTTAGTCCGCAGTACTCCCAGGGATCATGCCACCGCATAAGGTTTCAAGAATCTCCACGCAGGAAAGACTGACTGTACCTGGAGCCCCAGCAGCCTGCCCGGTAAGCAGGGTATTTCACTCATGACCTGTGTTCCTGTAACGCAAGTTTTCCCCCTCCTAAGTATCACCTGTGTCAAAACCAGACCTTAATTTGCAGTGCACTAGTACAGCACAGCATTATACTCTTCGTTGTCCTGATGCTTCATCACCCCTAGACGGAGCTGTAAGTCACTTCTTATGCCAAGATACTGCAAGGTTTCTTACTGTTTTATCGAGTTCTAATTCCTCTTGAGAAAGCCTTTAACATCTGTCTTGAATATACTCCAATTCGTAGTAGGTACAGAGCATACCTGCTCACCTTTATATATGCTTGCAAAATAAATGCTAGCAAACTCCTTAATGCAAGGAAAAACACACAGAATGTGCACATGGGCTTACAAAGGCCATGAAAGGTTATGAATACTTCCACCCCAGGGCTGGCTACCCTGCTTCTGCTGCCTTCTACTTCTTGGGCAAAGAATCTTCTTCCTTCAGAAAGCTTTGGGAAAGGCTGACAGCTGAGCTCTGACACACTCCTTTAGACAAGAGTACCAGCAGAGTACCAGCCAGCCAGCACTTCCACTCTGAGGATGCTTTCTGAAACAAAGGTCTGGCAGGAACAAAAATCCCTTCTTCAGCAAAGGGTCTTCCAGCCTCGCTCATCATAGTGAAATCCAGGTCAGAAAGCCAAGGCTGCTGAGTTTCTGAAGCCAGGTAACCAGCATCTCCAACACTGTAGCAAGAGAGGCAGCTCAGACTCCTGGCAGATTAGCTCTCCACAAGACACAGGGCCAGTAGTTCAGTTTCTCTTCCCACTCAGCACCATTAAGAGTGGGAACAACGCTTAGTGAACAATCAAGGTGAACATCATTAAGGCATGAGACAGTGATGTCAAAAAAAAATCACTCAGAGACTGTTAAGGCAGCAATTAAGCTGTGAAAAATACCACCAACATTTACAACTTTATAATACAGGATGGCAAAGGATACCTTTAGTGTTTGGCGGTTGCTCCAAAGATGAGAGAGCACAGCATTCCTGACTGCCGCTCACCAGTCACCCCCACCCAAAGGAAGGAAATCTGATCACATATAATCACCTCCAGCTAAGGACAGAGGACATGCAATATGAGCCCAACAGCTGCTGCATGTTTGAAAGGTGCCACCTTTCATTTGTCACAGCCGCAAGCACCAGGCCAGCTCCCCTCCTCTCACTGCACGTTTCCTTTTGTACTGCATCCACACCAGTCATTTCTGTTACAAACCTCTACAATACTTCACTGAAAGCTGTTCGAGCCACGTGTGCACCAAACACAGAAGTGTTAAGGCCAGCTGCTCCTTCCTGCAATATGGGCTTTGCTTCAATTTACCCCACAACTGATTCCAGGACTGTTCCTGCCGTGGAGCTCTGGGGAAAATATTATCTGGTTACCCTAATACACCACGTCCCGATGAGCTCGATGGGGATTACTCTGGGTTCATCTGTGGATTATTCAACACACAGAAATCAGAAATTTAAAAGTCCGCAAATGCAACAACAAAGCGCAGCCTTGGAGCGTGTTTAAGAGCAACTCAGCTGAATGTTTCCACCAAAGGGAGGTCAGGACACGGTTGATCCCCCACCTCTGCTCTGTAGATGGCTCTTCTGGTACAATATTTACTACTGGGAGGGTGACCAGGGGAAGAAAATGGCCTGCACAGGCCCTGGTACCCAGGTTCGGTGCTCGGCATTTAAGTGCACAGCCACAGAACAGAGCCCAAGGCCCTGTCCTACATACTCCAGAAGGAAAACTGGTTGTCTGAGGGTGAGGACTGACAGAGCCAGTGCTCAGAGAAAGGAGCTAACCTTTCCCAGTCATCCCATTCCCACGCTCTGGGGCTGACAGAGGACTTCTGCCCAGCATGGCTCCCCAGCCTGGAGCAGTCTCGCTGGAGAATGGGCTCTTTAGTCTTTCCTGTTCCTGACACTTCTCTTTTCAACATTGATGGCTGGTTGTGTTTTCCTTTCTGACGAGCCCAGCAGCTATAGCCCTCCCCACATTTCTCATCTATCAGGAGAGTGCTCTCTGCTGAGAGAGGAGGAGGTAGCAAACCCTGCCGCAGTCAAGGTATATTGGGTGTAGGTGTCAAGGTTTTGGTAGCGGGGGGCTGTAAAGGGCCCGCTGTGAGGAGAGGCCGGGGCATTCTCCATTGCTCATCGCCCTTGATCCTCTGACCGCTTAGGTTCTCCAAGACCTGCTGTTTCTGAATGCAGCTGTAGAATACATTTTCTTCTCCTCCTTTTGTAGAGGAAGCTATTAAGTATCTGCAGTCTCCCCTGTACTTCACTGGATATAGGAACAACTCCACCAAAATGAGCAACCTTTAGGTTCGCGTGCTGCCATTTTCTTTCTCTGCCTTGTGGGTGTAAAGGCTGTTGTTTCTGTGACCCGTTCATATCTTCAGCTCATTTTCTTTCCATTTGTGTATTTAAGAACACAAATACTTTTCTCCTTCATCTCAGTAGTTAGACTGACTCATGGTAACCATCTGAATAAATGGTTCAGCAAGTAACAGTTCCACCTCGAAGGATAAGAACCTGTAACTAAGTACTGCTACAGATATAAAAATTTGACCTTTCCATCTCTAAGTACCTTTCTTACAGTTTTGACACAAATATTTGTTAAAGCACGGTAGCTAAACAAGTCCTTCCAAACCCCAGTTTTAAATCTATGAATTCTTGTAAATGCTTCTGCAAAGTTGCAGAGCTTACTGCCTGCAGGTACCACAGCTGGCAAGTTCAATCTTAGTAAACATTGATACAACATGCAAGATGAGCTTACAGTACTTGATGGGGTTTTCTAACAAGGCTAAACCTGCAAAACAGTAAAAATGGTCTAAAACCAATACAGATATTCTTATGTGCAAAGATGTCTGGAAAGTTTTGAACATAGGTTATAGTCTCCTTGTTCATACCGAATTGCACATCATCTCATGGTAGCTTTTGTTCCGATATTTGTCATTCTGCAATCAATTTTTAGGAAGAATCTTCTCTGCCTCAAGAAAAATCTTCGTGGATGTTAGACGATTGATGCAAAACAAACAACAGATGTAAGGGACTTTCTACTACCTTATTAATTTAATCCTCCTGATAAATTGAGGCACCCTGGATTCCACAGAATAAAAGTTCTTAATATGAAAACAGTATGAACCTGCTCTATTTTGGTAGACTGTGGAGGGTACTGAAAATAGACTTCATATATGATCACAAGTTAAAACTATAGAAGTCCAACTGCAGACTCCTAATTTCATATTGAAAAAAAGACTCTAGATATGGCTCACTTACTAAGGGGGTAAACACCCTCTGTTTTGCACCAGGAGGTACTAGTCCATTACAATCCGGTAAGAGAGGCACTCAGGCTCTGTAAACTATCATGTAAAATGTTTTTTACTAGAGCTAATGCTATAAGGAGAGAATACTATAGATAATCTTACATCCCTTGAGATGGTGGGAACCCCGGGTGCTGTAGCTTTGAACAGGCCTCCTATCCACACGCAGCACGCTGGACAGACCCTGTCAATAAGAGACATTCTTCCATTTTGGTCATTTGAGCTAGTTTATAATTTTCTTACAAGAAAACTGTATTCATAAAGGATGTTCACAGGAGAACTTCCTGCTGTATTTTTAGATAAAAGCAAAGCCGTGCAGGTGGCATAACCACTGCTACCAAGTGGGAGCTGCCTGCGGGCTCCTCTGTTACAATGAGTTGGCTGAGTTGATCCTGCAGCCAAGGAATCTGTGCAACACACAGAGCCTGAAGGCCACTTCATATGTGCAGCGCAGCACACAGGCCTGCGTCTGCTCAGGTTAAGTGTTACGTGGATCACTAACTCCACAATGTACAGTGGTCTCTGATCAGCATCATTACATTCCACCCCTTGATCCGCATGCAGTTTACCTTTCCCAAAGATATCAGAGATTGTATTAAGAACATATGGGCTTCTCAAGCCTGAAGTACGAGGTGCAATAGAGCACCCATGGTCTGTTCAAGATCACTAGCTCCTCAAATACAGCATCTTCTGCAAGGTTCCCAGTACACACTCCCAAACCACCAGTGATCTGCTGACATAGCAAAAAACCTGCAATAATACCATTAACAAGCCCTTCATGCGGTGTACATACACAGGCCAGCCAAGTTAAGGTTGCTCAGGCTGATTCATTCCAGCAGCACCTAATGCTCATGTGCTACAAGTGACAGCCTCTGTTGACATACACTGAAACAAAGAGATATTCATTATCCACAACTCTCCTGCTCCAAAGACCTCAGACTATTCTCAAAAAAAAAGAAAAAAAAACAACCCAAAATGATGAGACAACTTCACCAGTTAAAAACAAAGCCTGAGGTTGGGGAAACATGACAAACATTAAAAGGAACTGCTCAGGAGCATAACTGTTTTCAAAATCATGTAAACAGCTCATGCTGCAAGAAATTAATTCATTCCTCAAGAGCTAACCTGGAAGGACTAATCAGCCCTCACTACTGTTAATTTCAAGCATCTGAGTTAGAAAGGTTTTTTCCCAAATCCCCTAGGAAGGCTGCAGGGAAATTCATAGCTTTATGTGAATGTTAGCGCTTTCCCTTGGGAGGCCAGCAAGCTCACAATTTAGCAGGATATTCCCAGTACCTCACACCCAGGACAGCCAAGAACATTGCCTCCACGCTGGCCAATAAAACACCTATGGAAGGCACCATGAAACAACACACTCATTTAGATTTTCCCTCTGCACCTCCAGGCAGAGCAGCCCTTGCAGGTCCAGGTCTTCCTTCTCTTCCCAAGCTTGACAAAAGCACTAGAGAAAACAGAAACACAAAGCAATGTATAAAAAGAGAAAATGTGAAAGATCTCCTTTGCCAACAGGTAAGGGACTGAAATAGACAGTGACAGGAGAGAGAAGCTGATCACTACCTAGACTCTTTTGTACTAATATCAGCACTTCTTGAAAAAGTGAGAGCTTATTGCCTGTATTTAAGTATTCCCTCAATACACACACCATGAAAGAACACTGATGGTGCTCCACGAGATGAAACAAAGACACCCAACCCTTCAATACATGGCTCTTTAGAGCTCAAAGGAAGAGGACAGCTCTGCCCACCTTCATCTGTTGCTCCTTCATCTCCTGTAAGTTTACTCTGGGTGCTGAGTGAGTAAGCCCTCATGTTAACATCCCACAGACAGCCACCAGATGGCTCAAAAGCTTCCCTTGTTCAGAGAGCTTTAATGCTCACTAGATCATTTGCCGAAGATAATTCAAGCAAGCATGGCTCTTTAAAAGACAATGTCTACAACTGGGCTGGACATGAACTCACTCCCAGCTGTACCTCTTGCCATACATCTTGCATTCAAGAAAATGTAAGTTAAGTATTTAATTTGATCCTCCTCATGGTTTAATTGGCAATTAAAACAACAAAAAACCAACCACTCCCTAGCACCGGGAAGTGCTATTTATTCCACTTCTCTCAAATTACATCTCCTGCCTTTCCGTTATCTGCAGCACATCCTGAAACACATCCTCAAAACAGCATTGGTTCATTTTTAAGCAACTGTAGCTATTATGTGTCCCAAATTATTCATAGTGTTTTTTCAGTGACTTTTCACAAACTACACTGAGAATAAATTCTACAAATGTTCCAGTGTAATGGAGAATTTTTTCTAGACGTAATTTTAAAAAGTCTGATTGACAAGTGAGGCTGCCTTTCTTGTAACTGTGTGCCTGTTTATACAGCTAGGGATGCAGTCCTGTTTCTCACAAGTTAGTGTTTCAGGAAACTTCTCTGTTCAATCACTAGCACTTCTAAAAACTCTTTCAGCTTTGCAAACATATTATACTGAAGATACAGAAATTTTATTTCATTGAAGTGATGCCTTATATTGCACTTGATGTCTGAAGATTTTTTTCATGACCAGTTACAGTGTGCATGTAAAGTTTTATTAGCTACAGTGCAAAATCCCTCAGAACATGGTAAAATGCACATTTAGAAATACGAAGACTATTCAGGCAGTTTAGCTAATGAAGTATCATCATGCTGAAAAAGCTTCCCCCCGCTTTCATAATTCTATGGTACTAGAAAATGGTATAATGAAATGAGGGGCTGAAGAGTTTAAACTTTGAGGTTTTATCTTTTTCAATACAGAGTTTTTGAAGAAATATTCAGGTGAGAGAAGAGGAACAACTTCCAAAAAAAAAAAAAACCAACCCAGTTTCATGGATCTTCTATCAAGTCCTAATCCAATGTAAGTAAAACTTGCCTTACTTGTGAGCCTGACAAACATTCCACATGAAAATTGCAGTCTCATAACCAGTATATGAAGAAAAGTGTCTGGCTAGATACTTCATGCTACATTGATCTGGTTTATGCAGGACATAAGAACCCAAAATATCATTGAGAACGTCTTTGGCCTATTAGGCTTGTATTTAAGTGGCTTCAACAGGATTATGTTTTGATGTACTTCCTGATGCGCCTCATATCCTACTCTCCACTGATAGATGCTCCCAGGACAGAGACAACTACTGTGTAAAACATCATACAGCATGAAATTGAATGCACATACATACATATTTCTGTTTCCATGACATCGCAGACGTAACTCTAACTCTACAGAGATGAATGTGGGACAAAAAAAACCTCATCACTTGATATTTTCTAGTTAAAATTCATAAACTACTCTCATGAAGACTAAAATATACATTTCATTCTTGGCAGCTGATACTTGCAGATGCTCCACAGCTGAAGTTTAGGAGGTACCAGACTGAAAAGAAGGTGGCTTTGTGGGAGGATTGTGGGGCATTAAATCACGGGTCTATTCAGTAAGAACACGTCAGAGACTAGCCAGAAGGAGTCTCAGTGACAAAAATGGCATTCAAAATGCCCATGTTAGAATTAGCTCAGAGCTCAATGTGTAACAAGTCTGATCAATACCTGGATGTGTTACTAAAATACAGACAGAACTGTTTTATAGCCAAGTTGGATACTACAACCATCTTGCAACTGGCTGGATGTACCTGTTTAGCTTCAGAACCTGTGGAAGTTGCTAATCTTAAAAAAGCGTACTGAGTGTCTCCCTTTTCAGTTTCAAAGAGATGCACTGTTTCACCAATTTTAAAATTGGAAGTTTTTGATACTGTACAATGAAGTCACAGTAGCATATGTGATTTAGCAAATCCTTCAACAGCTGACCAATTCCATGTTTGTCAAATCAATATTTTATACTGGTACAGAAGAGGTTTAACTTAAGTATAACTAAACCTGAATTACTTTGGACTTCTACATCGCTAGGTCTGCCTTCAGCATATAGTTCATAGAATTATAGAATGGTTTGGGTTGAAAGGGACCTTTAAAGGTCATCTAGTTCAAGCCCCCTGGAATGAGCAGGGACACCTTCAACTAGATCAGATTGCTCAGAGCCCCGTCCAGCCTGTCCTTGAATATTTCCAGGGATGGGGCATCTACAACGTCTCTGGGCAGAAAGGTTGTGCTGCTACGTCACAACTGAGCACAGAATCTGCAAGAGGTCAGTTACTTCCCCTTCCCAAGAACTATTCAGAAAGCCTACAAACTCCCTGGGATAGGTTCATTGAGCCCAAGCAGGGCCCAGCCAGCAATTCTACTGGAAGAGCAGGGAAGACCCCACATGACATTCATACCTTGTTACAAATTGTACTAACCCCTGCCAACCTTAACACCTCAAGCAACTCAGATTTATCTGCTCAGAGGTCTTGAGTTCTCCTCTGAAAACATGCTCTTTGCTAGGTGCGTATTTTGCCCACTAAATTCCCCTTCATAACAGTACACAACAAACAGAAGCAATATCCTCTCCCTTTGGAATTTGAACTTACCTGCCATCATCTACTAGTATGCAAGTTTTTTTTGGCACACTGGACCAAACCCTCTTAAGGGTAGGGCTGCACCTGCCCAGCATTAGAGAGGCACTCCAAAAAACATGGAAGGATGGGCTGTTATTCATTAAGACTTAGACTGGGGCTCCATCACCTAAGGCAGAGAAAGTGTATGATAAATATACTTACATTTGCCAGAGGTCATCTGGCAGTTTCCAGAGAAAACCCAGCCTTGCTTTCTTGACAGCCCTAGGCACATCAATACAGAAGTGAGATGCAGAAGCACACTCAGGTTTAGAGGCCTTCCTATGCTTCAGGCAGGCTTCATAAAAAGCTAGCTTTCTAGCCTCAGAAAACAGTCACTGCAGGCTGCAGGGGTGCTAAGGTGACAAAAAGCACCTGGAGGGAAGAGCTCACCCTGCTTACATCCTTCTGAGACTACAGAAGGGAACAGTAACATCAGGTTTACACTTCCCACTGGAATTACTGACTCCCATGGCAAGCCTGTAAGCTTTAGGTCAACAGCCATAATGCTGTATTATGGCAGAACACTAGAAAACATTCAGCAGGCACTGCCTTCATCTGAACCGCTGAGACCATCACAGACAAAGCAAGCGTAAGAGTGACTGCTGTTTACAAACTACAGAAGGGGAGAAGTCTTGTGCCTCTTCACATTGGACAGGTGAGGCTGGGAATCTCTCCAATAGAGAGAGAAGCTGTACACTTGTCCTCTGCCACCCTAAACCTGGGATGCACTTGCCTTCTTCATGTCCTCACAACAGAAGCAGCCACTTCAGAAAGTGGAAGACAGGCAAAGAAAAACCAGCCAGTGCTACACAGCCTTAAAATGGCTTAATTTTCAGAGGTTCCTCTAACACACCACCTAGTGCAGTACTGAGAGCATCAGTTCACAAACCGAGGGCTCTTCCTTGGTGGTTTGAGGTTATGTTCTATCAGGGACAAACGTATCAAGTCCATGTGAACAATGCAGGGAAGCTCTCTGCTGCCAACAGCTCTCTCTACCCTTACAAGATCCCCCTTCCCATGCCCCAGAGCAGAGCACCTCTCAGTCTTCACAGCAAGCCAGACAGGCACCAAACCAAGGCAGAACCCAGATTGTATTTCTCAAGCCACATTTGTAGCTGTGCCAACTGATTTGGATGGTTTTCAGCTCCAGCTGGGCAGTCAAACCAGAGCTGACAGACTGGCTAACACAGGTGCTTATACAGATTCAACAGGGGAGGAAAAGAGTGCAGTGGCTGCCACTGTGCCCAGATCCGACTCTAGTACCTTGCAGAGGACACTTAAAGCAATGCCTGAAGCCATGCAGGAGATGCCAACCAGTTCCCAGATCTCCACTGTAGTGCCTAATGCATTTCCTACAAGCATCAATATAAAACACCAACCCTGGTGTAAACTAGACTCGAAGAGACACAAACATTCAGAATCAAGTGATCCTAGGCACTCTGAATCCACCCACATCAATCAAAGTCCTACTTCAAACATGATAGGAAAGTCAACCTCTAATGTTCAACCACCATTGTATGGGACATTTCTAACACCAGAAATAACGAACATTATTTCTCCCAGAAGAGTTTGAATAGAATCACCTCTGTTATAAAGTCACCTTATGCCTTACACACAAAAGCCACCTCCTTAAAAGTAAGTCACTCCTTGGACTAAAGAAAACAAGAGAACCTTTTGTCTGCGTCCCTAGTATCAGATGCCCAGATGTGACTGTATTTGTAGATGTTCTCAAGCATCATGGACTGCCTGTGTGTTAAGAATGACAGGAAAACTCACTGATAACTAAAACATTTCTCCTTTATTTCAAGAGATTCTTCTTTTTTTTCTGCTGGGAAATTGGAGCTGTCAGACAATACTCATCTGCAAATGCATCTCCTCTAAGACTCCTGCAAAAATAATGCAGCAAAACTAAGTTTGGATTCTATTTAATCTCCCACTCCCTCCTCTATTTACAACAGTTCAACTCCCAACTACTACATTAGATCCTGCTTTGAACTGTTTTGTACTACTAATATCAGACCCTTCTTCAAAGGCCATCCTGGACTTTCTGCCCAAAATAACCCCCGCCACATCCTGCCTTTTGAGAAAGGCCACAGTGCTTCACTGCATTAAGCTGAGAAGCAGGACACATACACATTTCCTGGGATCATGTTGCCTGTATTTCAGAGGTGGTGGCCTTTCACGTGCTGGTTGAACAACTGTTATCCCAGTGCTGAGGTGGGATGCTGTGCTGGTAACATTCTGAAGATATCGACGAGAAGGCTCAAAAGATTCCCCTGTTCAAAGAGTTTCAAGGCATGTTAGTTCATTATACACCCAACACTTCAAGAAAACATGGATCTTAAGGCACAATATATACAAATGAACTAGTAGACATTAAGCAGCTACCAGCTGTACCTATGACATTCATCTCCCCATTCAAGAAAGAGTAAGAAATACTTAAGCTGATCCTCTTCAAGTCCTGATCTGCCATTAAAAAAGGAATATCCAGCTTTCTCTGGCAACATGTTCTTTATTAGTAGCTCTGATTTCCTGTTTCCCTTCATCCTTAAAACATTGTGAAACTCACACAACACAGTATACTTTGATTTTAAGCAGTTTTTCAAACAGTATCCAGCTTCAGTTACCTCTTTGCTGACAAAACAAGCAGTTGGATAAATGACACTGTCATATCAGGTTTCCAGCACCATTTCACGTGCATTGGTAAGAGAAGCTAGCTTGAAACAGTCTACTTCCCTAAAACAACAGCCTAGGAAGTACAGAAATTGATCAGGACAAAACCCTTTTCAAAATCCCCTTACCAACTAGCTTTGCCCTTGGTGTAGGATGCTCTGTCTCTCTCATTCTGGAGTTCCTGCTCAGGCTCTGCCAGACACCTCTCAAGTCCAGGTCTTGCATGCTCTCCCCATACGCCCATTCTGGCCACTGAGCTGCTCTTGCTGGGCAATTTATGGTGATGAGGCATGTGGAGGTCATCATCTGAATCCTCATCAACACTGCCCAACTTGTGACCAGGACTCAGATACACTGAGTCAGCCCTGCAGGTAGCTGGGTCAGTCAACTTCTTCAATCAAAAAGCCATCACCTGACATCCATTCTGAGAATTGTGGCCCTTACCATGACAGGACTCAGCCAGCGCCTCTTTCTTTCCTTGGAAAGCCTTCACTTGTGCTAGGCGTGGTCTGGAAGCTTCTCCAGCACCTTCCAGCTTTCTCTCCTGATACTGCTCCCTCCTTACTCAAGAGCCATTTGCATACAGCTTCCCTTAGGTCAGGCACATTGCCTGAATTCAGTTGAGCACCTGCAGAATCTACCTGCCTCAGCACCAGCTCCAGCTCTCCCATGCTCTCATTTTGTTGAGAAATACTGGGATTTGTGTTTTCAACATTACGTTCTTCTAGGCTTTCCCCAAGTCTAACTTCCTCCTGTTTGAAAAAGGCTCTTGTTGAATGAGGTGTCTCTGGAAGGGCAAAATCCTAAGGACACACTGCACGAGCACTTATATCTGAATAGCACTGCATGATGGACATACTTTTGTGGAACACCAAGGTCTTTTCAAATATAGGGCTTTGAAAAAGTAGCTCATCATGAACACTAACAGGTCACAGAAAAGGAGATTTCTCTACTCAGCTGTTCAGTAGATCGGGTCACTAGAAGGCAGGGATACAAGAGTCAGACTTTTCAGATTCATTCCCCATTCTGCCAGGCATCTTCACTCAAAACCTTTAGCCTTTGCTGATATTCAAGTCTGCTCCTCACCACAGCTAGTACAACCACAGCCGTCACTACACAGAATTTCTCCGTTCTCACGTATTATTTCACCATTACTACAAAGGAGTATTCATGATGCAGTTATAGGCACACAGTCCTCCTCCTTACTTCAGGAGGGAAGAACACCCAATAGATTTCCTTACCACACTCCAGGTCTACTTCCTTTATGGCATTGGCACTAGCAGATGCACAGCGGTCCTCTGAAATGCAGCCAGCTGGCTTACTGTCATCTGCTGTGGCCTTCCTCTCACTCTCAGGGATTTCTTCACATTCCACAATATGTTGTGGAGCTCCCCTAGGGAGGGGAAAAATACATCGCTTTTAGGACAAGGAACTATTTCTGTTGCACTACATCTGCCTCCCACCCCCTTCACTGTAAGAAAACTGTAAGAGAAGTGACAAGACAAATTAATCAGTTACTTACACACAATGCTCTTGTCCAGTCACAACAGGAATTGTTACAGGCGCCGAAGGAAACGTTCCCACATTCTGCCAACAAGAAAGGTTTCACTGTGATTAAGCAGCTGAAACAAGACTGATAGTCCCCAGGAGAGCAAGGCTTCAGGTAATGCTTAGAGCCAGCCCTCTCCTTCGCCTCCACAGGCAAATTGTGTGGATGCCTGCAGGAAGAAAGCAGTGGAGGTACTTGGAAAGGAAAACTCAGAAAACAGAAGCCTCCCTGTCAGACAGAAGTAAAGGTCCAGACCAAAGATGGGAAGGTGGGATGTCACCACATCATAAACTCCCTGACCTTTCTGGCCCAGCAACTGACTACAGTAATTTCCAAGCAGCTTTTGAAGACAGGAGCCCAAACGAGGCCAACACACTTGTCTAATGGAGGAACAGTGCAAACAATGTTGGTGCAGTTATTTTCAGCTCCACATATACATATCTCATGATCATATGAGAAAACTGAACTGTATGTAAATCAGGTGTCACTGACCATCCATAAAAAGGAGAGCACTGACTCTCCTTATAGAAGGAGGAGAAGCCAAAAATAGGAAGTATTAATGACTAGAACCGGGGGAAACCCAACAAGGCCCCTCTCCTGTGTAGCTAACTGACTTGTCAGGAGTCACTGAAGTTCAGAAAGAGACCTCAGGCTTATCTGGAGCCAATTCTCACACTCCCCATTACTGCAAGACAAAGACGGTGTTCAAAATACCTCAGCAGGTGCCTGCACTTGCTGTGCCTGAAGCAGTGTTTGTAAATAAAAGATCTCAAACTTCAGGCATTGATTCTCTCCCTTTAAACACAGAAAGGCATCCTGGGCTTCTCTCGCTTTGAGCTTCTCCTCCTGCAAAGCCAGAGCTAGAGCTCTGTTGTTGGCTTGGATGCTCTTCAGTCGCCCAGGGCTGCTGGCTGCAAGAGAACCGTCCGTCGTTACACATCGGAAATTAAGAACGAGCACGGGACAAATTGTGACAAGGCAATCAAAGCATCTTACTTGTGCCTTTGGCACCCATAGACAGGGGCTCGTAGGCTTTCCCCAGCCCTGTCCATTTCTTGTTTCTCTCTTTTATTCGTTCTTTCAAGTTGGCCTGACTCCTTCTGAACAGCTTTCGCAAGGCCTTGGCCATCTCCTACCTTCACAAAAATAACGGAGGTAACGAAGCCACCCGCAACGGCCGCGGCAGGGATGCGGGGAGTGGCAGGCAGGCTGCCAAGGCCTCCGCGGCCGCACGGAGGCGGGGCGGGCCCGGCAGCCCCGGCCGGCCGGCCGCACTGCTCCCTCAGCCCGGCCGAGCGCCCCGGCCGCGGCGGGGCCTACACCCGCCCCTCACCAGGCGGGGCTCGGCGCCAGGCCGCCACAACCGCCACGGCCGGGCCGGGAGAGGGGGCCAGGCCCCGAATGGCTACTCCAGGGCGCCTCACCCCTCCACCTGCAAGGTGTTGTTGGTGCTTCGGCTGCTCAACCTGACTGGCCTCACCTGTGTAGCTTTTATTGGGTGGGTGGGGAATCAACAGCTTGCAGTTAATGGACTCCTGGTTTTCAGTGGGAAGCGTGGGGTGAAGATCTCCTTCTGGTGCATGACATGAGGCTGTGGAGATTGACCGTCTCAGTGGAGTGTGGTAGAAAAAGCCGTGAGCGCGTTAGGCACCTCAGAGGCTGCTCTTTGGCATGTGATGTCCCACAAAAGACAAATCGGGGAAGATCTAGTTGCTCTCTACCTTTTTGGCGCTGCTGTCTGTCCCTGAACAAACACTCACTGAATCTTTCCACCTGGCCCTGACAACACCCCGTGGACCAAACAAAACCCCCGGAAGCTTGAGGGAAGAATGAACTGCGCTGGGTGTTAAAAATCATGCCCTTAATAAAAATACTGGTATTATGCCATGTTACAATTATCCTATACTCACCTTCTACTAACTTTGCACCTTTATGTGGGCAGTAATTGGGCATAATCCTGCATGCAAGAGGCACTAACGACCTCCTCTGTCCTCTTGCGAGCATCTCTAAAATTATGTGTTTAATCTACTTAAACTCATGAGGTTTTTTTTTTCTCAACCAAACCCCAGTTGGTCTGACCAAAAATAATAACTTTCCATATAAAATTTCTTGAATTATGGCTAATGCTTGTTTTTCATTTGGCTGGCAAGCAATTTGTGGTCTCCAGCAATACTGGTAAGGTCATGCAGGCACTATTCACTTGCCTGTCACAGGTACACTGGTTCTGATTAAATGAACTGTGCTTTGATTAAAAAACAAAAGAGCTTTCTCTATTGCTATCCAAGTGTCAGTCATTATTACTTACGGATTTTTTTCATGTCTATACTTGAATCAAGACAAAATAACCTCTTCTTCTTTTTTGTCTTGTTACTGCTTTTCATGGTACCTCCCAGGTCACCTCAACAATCTCAGGAACACTTTGAGGTATTTCTCTAGATAATTTTTTGTTTGTAAATGTCTAAATTCCAGTCCACACCAATTCCTGAGAGCAGAAATCTATGCTTTTCTCCAGCCAGTGAAAAACCCCTAAGTACAGGCATGTCCTGGTTTCAGCTGGGATAGAGTTAATTTTCTTCTTAGTAGCTAGTAGAGTGCTGTGTTTTGGATTTAGGATGAGAATAATGTTGATAACACACTGATGTTTTGGTTCTTGCTAAGTAGTGCTTACACTAGTCAAGGACTTTTTCAGCTTCCCATGCTCTGCCAGGTGCACAAGAAGCTGGGAGGGGGCACAGCCAGGACAGCTGACCCAGACCAGCCAAAGGGCTATTCCACACCGTATGACATCATGCTCAGTATATAAACTGGGGGCAGCGATCGCTGCTGGGGGAGGTGCTAGGCATCGGTCGGCGGGTGGTGAGCCAATTGTATAGTGTATCCCTTGCTCTGTATATTATTATCGTATTATTATTATTATATTATTATTACTACTATTCTATTTCATTTTACTTCAATTATTAAACTGTTCTTATCTCAATCCACGAGTTTTCTGACTGTAACCCTCCCAATTCTCTTCCCCATCCCACTGGGGTGGGGGGAGTGAGCGAGCGGCTGCGTGGTGCTTAGCTGCTGGCTGGGGTTAAACCACGACAGTCCTTTTTGGCGCCCAACGTGGGGCTCGAAGGGTTTGAGATAATAACAGATTAACCAGAGCGTGGTAAGGAATTTGTATGT
The DNA here is from genome assembly GCA_020745775.1 of Theristicus caerulescens. Classification (NCBI taxonomy): domain Eukaryota; kingdom Metazoa; phylum Chordata; class Aves; order Pelecaniformes; family Threskiornithidae; genus Theristicus; species Theristicus caerulescens. The sequence goes on along the minus strand of CM036558.1, from coordinate 55,734,609 downwards.
GTTAACAATTGCTCATCATAATATTGATTCATCTGTTCTCGGTATTAGTCTACCTGATTTGCACCATGCTTTTGTTTTTGCAGTACGTGTTAAAAATTGGTGTTGGGTTTTGCAGTTTGCTGTGCTCTGCAGTGATCAGTGATGTTTTGCCTGGGAGATTTGTTATTAAAACACTGACCTTGAGCGCTATCTGGTATTTGGGTTCTGTAGTGAAGCCATTACTGTACTTCGGGTACCACCTCATGGAGACACTTGGCAATTATACCTCTTCCTCTGAGAGCTTCTTTATGGAGGAAATACAGAATAGCACGTTTGTTGTTTTCTTCTATGATGTTTCGTCCTTCATTGCAACAACTTTTCAGTATCTTGAGCATCCTTGGGTAGTTAAGATATATCTATTGATAGTTCTTGGGAATATTGTTTCAGTTTTGTCTAAGGTTAATAAGCACCTTAAGAATATCATCCAGAGATCTGCTCCAAAGCTGGATAGTTATGAGTGGCAGGGTGTGTGGGAGAGCATGGGCAAGTACCTGGGACAGTGGGCACCTCCAATGTTTTGGAACTTCACTCCTGAACAAGTGCAGAATCCTGAAAATCTAGTAAAGTATTTGGAAAAAGTATGTTGTCACCCTGGCAACTCCAGAGAGACACAAATCACTGCAACGTGCTGGGGCCTGGCCCATGCTTACCGAGCCCTATTCAACACTATTCAGAACCCACAAGGGGAAGGGAAGGTCTCTGGATCTGACGACAAAATGACAGATGCTGTGGCTGCGCCAGCCCCTGCGCCAGCCCCTCAGGCCCCCACGACAGTCACTGTGGTTGCGCCAGCCCCCACAACAGGCACTGCGGTTGATCCAGAGAACCAACCCGTGCCAGTATCAGTTGCCCCTATACAGAAGAAAAAATATACAAGGAAATCAGCTCGTTTAGTAAAAGCTGATGATGAGCCAGCGTCATCAAGAGAACAGGAGGAGGAAGAGGCAGAACCCATAAACGAGACAGTAACCACACGATCCCTATCCCTGAGTGAGCTGCGAGATATGCGAAAAGATTTCAGTCGTCGTCCAGGCGAGCCCATCATCACCTGGCTGCTCCGATGCTGGGATAATGGGGCCAGTAGCCTGGAATTAGAGGGTAGGGAAGCCAAGCAGCTGGGATCTCTTTCTAGGGAAGGAGGCATTGACAAAGTGATTGGAAAAGGGGTAAAAGCCCTCAGCCTTTGGAGGCGACTCCTGTCAGGCGTGAAGGAAAGGTATCCCTTCAAGGAAGATCTTATATGTCACCCAGGCAAGTGGACTGCCATGGAGAGAGGTATCCAGTACTTGAGGGAATTAGCCGTGCTGGAGGTGATTCATAATGACCTGAACAATGAGCAGTTATCCAAAGATCCAGATGAAGTCCAGTGCACACGACCCATGTGGCGGAAGTTTGTACGGAGCGCACCATCATCGTACGCAAACTCATTGGCAATAATGACCTGGAAAGATGAAGAGGGACCAACGGTGGATGAATTGGCTGGCCAACTCCGACAATACGAAGAAAGTCTCTCTTCCTCCCTACGGGCCTGCATCTCGGCTGTGGAGAAGTTGTCCCAGGATTTCCAGCAGTTCAAAGAGGACATGTCCTACTCCTCACCTGTACAGACCAGTATCTCAGCCATTAGGAGTAAGCGTCCCTCTCTTCAAGAGAGAAGATATAGTGGATACACACCACGGGCCACCCTGTGGTTTTATCTGCGTGACCACGGAGAGGACATGAGGAAGTGGGATGGAAAATCTACCTCGACCCTAGAGGCACGAGTACGTGAGTTGCAAGGAAAAAAAGGTGGTTCTTCCAGGAAAATTGCTGCTCCAGTTTCCAATGAGCAGTTCCCCAGACAAAGTAGAAGGGCTGATTTTGCTTCCGATCTTAGTAAAGGGATCTTCGATTCACATGTACAAGAAGTGAATAACGAATGCTATAACCAGGACTAGAGGGGCCCTGCCTCCAGCCAGGTGGAGGAGAGGGACAACCGGGTGTACTGGACTGTGTGGATTCGATGGCCTGGCACATCACACCCACAGGAATATAAGGCTTTAGTAGACACCGGTGCACAGTGTACCTTAATGCCATCAAGCTATGAAGGAGCAGAACCCATCTGTATTTCTGGAGTGACAGGGGGATCCCAAGAGTTGACTGTATTGGAGGCCGAAGTAAGCTTAACCGGGAAGGAGTGGCAGAAACACCCCATTGTGACTGGCCCGGAGGCTCCGTGCATCCTTGGCATAGACTACCTCAGGAGAGGGTATTTCAAGGACCCAAAAGGGTACAGGTGGGCTTTTGGCATAGCTGCCTTAGAGACAGAGGAAATTAAACAGCTGTCTACCCTGCCTGGTCTCTCGAAGGACCCTTCTATTGTGGGGTTGCTGAGGGTCAAAGAACAACAGGTACCAATCGCTACCACAACAGTGCACCGGCGGCAATATCGCACCAACAGAGACTCCCTGATTCCCATCCATAAGCTGATTCGTCGACTGGAGAGCCAAGGAGTGATCAGCAAGACTCACTCACCTTTTAACAGTCCCATATGGCCAGTGCAAAAGTCTAACGGAGAGTGGAGACTAACAGTAGACTATCGGGGCCTGAACGAAGTCACGCCGCCGCTGAGTGCTGCCGTGCCGGACATGCTAGAACTTCAATATGAATTGGAGTCAAAGGCAGCCAAATGGTATGCCACAATTGATATCGCTAATGCGTTTTTCTCTATCCCTTTGGTGGCAGAGTGCAGGCCACAGTTTGCTTTCACTTGGAGGGGTGTGCAGTACACCTGGAACCGACTGCCCCAGGGGTGGAAACACAGCCCCACCATTTGCCATGGACTGATCCAGACTACATTGGAACAGGGTGGGGCTCCGGAACACCTGCAATACATTGATGACATCATCGTGTGGGGCAACACAGCAGAAGAAGTTTTTGAGAAAGGGAAGAAAATAGTCCAAATCCTTCTGGAAGCCGGCTTTGCTATAAAACAAAGTAAGGTCAAGGGACCTGCACAGGAGATCCAGTTTTTAGGAATAAAATGGCAAGATGGACGTCGTCAGATCCCAATGGATGTGATCAACAAAATCACAGCCATGTCTCCACCAACTAGCAAAAAGGAAGCACAGGCTTTCCTGGGCGTTGTGGGTTTTTGGAGAATGCATATTCCAAATTACAGTCTCATCGTAAGCCCTCTCTATCAAGTGACCCGGAAGAAGAACGATTTCAAATGGGGCCCTGAGCAACGACAAGCCTTTGAACAAATTAAACGGGAGATAGTTCATGCAGTAGCCCTTGGGCCAGTCCGGGCAGGGCAAGATGTAAAGAATGTGCTCTACACTGCAGCCGGGGAGAATGGCCCTACCTGGAGCCTGTGGCAGAAAGCACCGGGGGAGACTAGAGGTCGACCCCTAGGGTTTTGGAGTCGAGGATACAGAGGATCCGAGGCTGGCTATACTCCAACGGAGAAAGAGATATTGGCAGCATATGAAGGGGTTCGAGCTGCTTCGGAAGTGGTTGGTACTGAAGCACAGCTCCTCCTGGCACCCCGACTGCCAGTGCTGGGCTGGATGTTCAAAGGGAGGGTCCCCTCTACACATCATGCAACTGATGCTACATGGAGTAAGTGGATCGCACTGATCACACAACGGGCCCGAATAGGAAACCCCAGTCGCCCAGGAATCTTGGAAGTGATCATGGACTGGCCAGAAGGCAAAGATTTCGGAATATCACCAGAGGAGGAGGTGACACGTGCTGAGGAGGCCCCACTGTATAATAAACTGCCAGAAAATGAGAAGCAATATGCCCTGTTCACTGATGGGTCCTGTCGTCTTGTGGGGAAGCATCGGAGGTGGAAAGCTGCTGTATGGAATCCTGTACGACAAGTTGCAGAAACTGCTGAAGGAGAAGGTGAATCGAGTCAGTTTGCAGAGGTGAAAGCCATCCAGCTGGCTTTAGATATTGCTGAACGAGAAAAGTGGCCAATGCTATATCTCTATACTGACTCATGGATGGTGGCAAATGCCCTGTGGGGGTGGTTACAGCAATGGAAGCAGAGCAACTGGCAACGCAGAGGCAAACCCATCTGGGCTGCCGCATTGTGGCAAGATATTGCTGCCCGGATAGAGAACCTGGTTGTAAAAGTACGTCACGTAGACGCTCATGTACCCAAGAGTCGGGCCACTGAAGAACATCAAAACAACCAGCAGGTGGATCAGGCTGCTAAGATTGAAGTGGCTCAAGTGGATCTGGACTGGCAACATAAGGGTGAATTATTTCTGGCTCGGTGGGCCCATGACACCTCAGGCCATCAAGGAAGAGATGCAACATATAGATGGGCTCGTGATCGAGGGGTGGATTTGACCATGGACACTATTGCACAGGTTATCCATGAATGTGAAACATGCGCTGCAATCAAGCAAGCCAAGCGGTTCAAGCCTCTCTGGTACGGAGGACGATGGCTCAAATATAAATACGGGGAGGCCTGGCAGATTGATTATATCACACTCCCACAAACCCGACAAGGCAAGCGCTATGTGCTTACAATGGTGGAAGCAACCACTGGATGGCTGGAAACATATCCCGTGCCCCACGCCACTGCCCGGAACACTATCCTGGGCCTTGAAAAGCAAGTCCTATGGCGACATGGTACTCCAGAAAGAATTGAGTCAGACAATGGGACTCATTTCCGAAATAGCCTCATAGACACCTGGGCCAAAGAGCATGGCATTGAGTGGGTATATCACATCCCCTATCATGCACCAGCCTCCGGGAAAATAGAACGATACAATGGACTGTTAAAGACTACACTAAAAGCAATGGGTGGTGGGACATTCAAACACTGGGATACACATTTAGCAAAGGCCACCTGGTTAGTCAACACTAGGGGATCTGCCAATCGAGCTGGCCCTGCCCAGTCAAGACTTTTACGTACTGTAGAGGGAGATAAAGTCCCTGTAGTGCACCTAAAAAATATAACAGGGAAGACAGTCTGGGTTACTCCTGCCTCAGGCAGAGGTAAACCCATCCGTGGGATTGCTTTTGCTCAAGGACCTGGGTGCACTTGGTGGGTGATGCGAGAGGATGGGGAAGTCCGATGTGTACCTCAAGGGGATTTGATTTTGGGTGAAAATAGCCAATGAACTGAATTGTATAATGTTAGTTGCTATATAATACTGGATGTCATCACTTCTGTGATTACTATGTGCCATATCAACAGTATACAGTAAGAAGTGCCCAAATTAATGAAGAATGAACTTCGAGGAAACCGAGCAAAGCGCAGCAGTGATGGAACCAGAACTGGCTTCAGCATGCAACAATCCAACACCACACACCATCTTTCCTGCCCTGAAGAACTATTAGGACAGATGAAACCCAAAGTCATGGACTAAATGAACTCAACATTTTAGAGGGATAGCCTATAGACTAAGGAAATTATATCCATGTGTGTATGTGTGTGTATATATATATATATATATATATATATCAAAAGACTGGAAAAGTGGTACTGATTAATTGGAATGTATTGGAAAGTGTAAGACCTGGGCATGATGTATATGGTATGGAATAAGGGGTGGATACTGTCCTGGTTTCAGCTGGGATAGAGTTAATTTTCTTCTTAGTAGCTAGTAGAGTGCTGTGTTTTGGATTTAGGATGAGAATAATGTTGATAACACACTGATGTTTTGGTTCTTGCTAAGTAGTGCTTACACTAGTCAAGGACTTTTTCAGCTTCCCATGCTCTGCCAGGTGCACAAGAAGCTGGGAGGGGGCACAGCCAGGACAGCTGACCCAGACCAGCCAAAGGGCTATTCCACACCGTATGACATCATGCTCAGTATATAAACTGGGGGCAGCGATCGCTGCTGGGGGAGGTGCTAGGCATCGGTCGGCGGGTGGTGAGCCAATTGTATAGTGTATCCCTTGCTCTGTATATTATTATCGTATTATTATTATTATATTATTATTACTACTATTCTATTTCATTTTACTTCAATTATTAAACTGTTCTTATCTCAATCCACGAGTTTTCTGACTGTAACCCTCCCAATTCTCTTCCCCATCCCACTGGGGTGGGGGGAGTGAGCGAGCGGCTGCGTGGTGCTTAGCTGCTGGCTGGGGTTAAACCACGACAAGGCACCACTGAAGGCACGACAGAAAGGAATGCAGGACCTCTAGAGGGTGCAGTCAGGCCACAGGATGCTGAAATGGAAGATGAGAGTGGTTAGGTTGAAAAGGCTGATATTCAGGGGGACACAGTGACACCTAGGGGGGCTGAGTTGAGAGCAGACACTTGTCTCCTGAGATGGTGCCTCCTCGGCAACTCTCATATTTCCTGAGGTCGTGCAAGGCTACCTATTTATTTCACAGCATGGCCCTGAAATTGAAGACTTTTGTGATCTCTTTGGGCTTCAGTTTAGTGAGATCATGCTGGTCTGTCTCTATTTGGAGGTCATTCTCTTCAGGATAGAAAGATAAACTCCATTACTGACTTTTGTAGACATTACCCTAGTAAAGATAAAAGCACTGGAATCTTTTATAGCTCCTCCAGGGAGCTGTTAGGAGAGGCAGAAGTCTTTTGAAAGAATTTTCCCGCTCCCTGCTCCCCCTCCCCCAGTATTACAGAAAAATGATAATGAAAAAAAATCCTTAGAAAGATCAACATTTTGTGATCTGTCCTTTAGAGCCCAATTGACTTGGTGCTTAAAGATTAGAATCCAGCTGTGATCAGCAAGTCTTAAATTCCCTTATGAACTACCCTTTTCTAACAAATTATGCCTAGGAAGCAAAACCAAAACATTGGGAAACATTCTGCATTTGCAGTGTTAACACAGAGCATGTGAATCAAGCATCCCATCTGCTGTGCATGTGTTTCACCTAAGTGACAGGAGAACAGAACATACTTTGGTTTTGTTTCCGTACTGCAGGAAGAGACCACGGGAAGATGCTCGCATAGAAATGGAGAACGCTGACACCAGAAAGGAAACAACTGCTGCCTGTACCCCTAGAAGAATAATTATTGACTTGACCACTGTATTGACTCTTCAGGAAGAAATCAGTAATCAAGCACATGCAAGTAAGCAAGCATTTTGCTTCTCAAGATTTGGTTATTCCTCCAACTAAATATGATTGCTTAGACTACTGAGGGGGGAAAAATTGTTAAAAATGTGGCCAATAAGCCCGCTGTGTTGCTAAGTGAGCTTTTAAAAATTTTGTTAAATGTCAAGGGCCAAACTTTGAACAGGCATCTACTAAGCAGCAGGAGCCGTACTGAGGACTGTATTTAAAACTTTAGTGTACCCTATTAGTAGACAGACCTTTTATACATTCTAAGTAGTTGGCAACATTAACTTGCATTATAACTAATGGCACTGTAAAATCACAGCTTGAAAAACAAAGTCACTCTGTAATTTTCAAACAAATGTCAGATACGATATGGCCATTGCAAAAATTTTGTTGAGTTTGCATGGATTCTGAAATAGTTTTATAAGGAAAACTTAATCATGGGACAGGCTTGATAATCATGATGATTAACTTACTGCTTTTGCTTTTCATTTTTATTTGGATCTGTCCCACTTATATGAAAGGAGTTCACAACAGTCTGGTGAAACATTCTTCTTACTTCCGGTAAGAGTTGTTTCAGAAAAAGGTAAAAGGTTTGCAATTAATTCTTCCTAGGGCTCTTTCAATTGCCTTAAGAGTCATACTGGATCACATAATCCAGTATTATTCAGTTAGTCTAGAAGCTGGAAATCTCATGTTCTGGGTATTTTGTTGAATTTGTTTTGATTTTCTGGTAGCAAGGCTTGGGGAAGCTCTACAACTAAAATGACTAAAATGACTATGCTAACAGAACTCTGTAATAAACAACTTTTTAAAAAACTACTGAAAATCTTAGTCTTTGGAAAGGATGTACTGATGCTTTACCTGTGATCCAGAAAAAGTTTTGCAGTAGGCTGGTAACTCTGAGTTAGTAACTCCTGATCTGATTGTCACAGTTTAATATTGAAATCACAGTTTCCCCTGTGCCATAAGATGTCCAGCTTCAGCGGGGTGGTTTAGAGGAGGTGAACTGGAAGATGTGCTCCCCACTGTATGCCAAATAAGGTTTTAGCAGAGTTTTGTACATGTGAACATTCTCAAAAGCCCCAAAGGATCCCCTTTATCTTCAGAATACACACCATTAAGAACAACTAATCAAGACCCTCATAGTTTCCTCTGAACAAGTACACCATGGAATGCAAAGAGTTAATAGCACAGACAATGATCTATGTGATCACCAAATTACAGTTGTCCCCTACTTAATGAATAGGCCTAAGGAGAGCTGCTACTCAAGGAGGTTTCTCAACAGGGAAGGCATTTTCTTTTCCAAGTCCAAGAGGCATCCAAACCGAAAGAGACAAAAAAGCTTCAGTTTTGCACTATCAAGATGGCTGTTCTTTGGAAAGCAGCTCTGGTACAAGCAAAAGTACTAACCCTCTGGATGGCCAAGGTTCCAAAACCTGCCTTGCTTTGAAAAATACTCGTGAATGGTAGCAATTTGCAACATCTGAGTCCAAAAGAATGATTCCTCTCAGATCAAATGTTTGCCTCCTGCTGGCCTCAAGCAAAGTCCAACACAGGGGGAAGTGCCACTTCAAGTACTTCAGAATTGCCACTGCAGGTGCTGCTCATTTCCCACGTGTGATGGGCCAGCTTGAAAAGAGTAGAAGTTCTTAAGAGCATTCACTGTCCATAGAGAGAGTAGGCTACAGACAAAACCCACACTGTTCCAGAAAGCACCTTCTTCCTTGTACTGCCCCCCTCCTCCACAGCAGTACTGTCAAAGAGTAGCAGACCAGGATAAGAAATCAGAAAAAAAATTCAAACTCACTATTTCAAAGCCCAAAAGATACTTTTCAGGAATATGGAGATCAGAATTTACTATTCTGCAAAGATTTTTCTCTGTCCTGTTGGTATCTCAGTATTTAAAAGAAAACACAAAACATCTGGTTTTGGTCAGTAAAGTGTCCATTTAATAAACTCCTTAGCCACATTTCCCACCCCTTCCTCCCACCCTAAAATTTCAATTCACACTTAAGCAGCAGATGACATAATTTGATGGTGTACAACAGAAGTTTTTAAATCTGCACTCTTCATACTAAGAGTATCAGGGGCTAGTATTTGACAAAATTACCTAGAACTCAGATGTGCCCATGCAAAAAAAGCAGATTTTTATATACAGTCCCTATTTTTTTCTTATAAATTTAAATATTTTACAAAAATGTATTTTCAAAATGTATAAAGTTTAGTGAATACCTCAAATGTATCTTAAAATAAAATGTTATCTGATTTCAAAGGTTATTTCAACAATGAAGTCTAAATTGCACCAGAGAAAAGGCACTTGTGCTGTGTGATGTCTTGAGCAAATATATGTTAGTTTATAATACAGTAGTACAGTGTCTTCTTGAATTCATGCAGTTGTCTCCGAGCATCAAGCATCATTAAAGCAGCCAAAAGAGATCGTGAGTAAACTTGATTCCACAGTTGTAAAAACATTTTCTATCACTAAGTTGAACATACAGCATTGTGCTCCAGCTCTGACTCTAGAATCAAACGCTACAGAAGAATTGCTGTCATTCACATGGGAATTCAAACTACATTTCATTCTCTCATAAGTTACAAAAAGAAGTATGCCATTTAATTATGAAACTAAAACACCAATGAACAGCTTGGTGTTCAAATAGTTTGTGCCAATGAAGTCTGTATTTAAAAACAAGCTAGGGGCTAGTTATTCAAGGAGCAGTGCATTGTATTTTCAGTTTCCACTTCACTGTTGAGATAAAAGCGCAGTCCTATTTGCCTTCATCTTCTCCAGCCTTTTCATTAAGTGGCTATTGGTCATCTCCATCTCTTCTATCTTATCCAGTGCTGTTCTTAACTATAAAATGAAAGCAAAAGTTATGAGCACTAAGTTTACTTGGACTTTCTGCCGTTCTTAAGCTTTGTCAGAGGAAATTAAATCAGGAATACAAGTACTATATGTTTTATAAGAGTGCCACTAAGACATAACACTTTCATTATTGCAGTCAGATGAACTGGAATTCAACTGTTAAAAAAAATAATTGGGAAGCAATTGAAACATGAAACACGTACTCATTCCAAAAGAACTAGGTGCCTGCAACTTCCTATTACATGCTATTTAAAGGTAAAGTCCTCTCCACCATTGTTACTTGCCGATGGATATATATTCCTGTGGGTAGCAGGCAACATGCTAGTCAATGCAGCAGCTCTTAAGTAAGCATGATCAACAGCTCAGTTAAATATAGCTTCTTCCCAGCTCCCTGTGAGGTGCATGCTGGAAACTTCCCAGGCTGGCACTGGACATAGGGAGCATTCAATTCCCCAGTAATTTTCATGGAAGGATTAGTTTAAAATAGTACAAGTTACCACATTTAGAAGAAAATACAACTTGAGATTCTTCCTTTCAAGGAAGTACTGCACTGGATTGTAATTAGTATTACTTTTATGTGCTACAGTTATATTCTGAATGCAACACAGACTCAGAGGCCTCCTCAAAAAACACTTAAAAGCTGTAACCAAAGATTACAAAAAAACAGAGCTTGGAGGCAACAGAGCAGTTCCAGATTGAAAGGAGCATACAGCTGAAAAGGAAATCAAGTCAATTACCTCTCGCTGAAGCTTCCTCTTTTCAGCTTTGAGCTCATCTTCTACTTTTTCTGCATTTTCTGCTGCATTTTTATACCTTGCAACCTGCCCCTCAAGTCGTCCAATCTGCAAACCCAAACAAGAAGAAAGGAACAATTACTCAAGTGTTCCACCCTGAGCTCACCTGCCACCAGCTGTGCTTCCCTTTCTGAAAAGCCACTGTAACACAAGGCATCCTGTGAATTACCCATATCTCCCTCTGGAAAAAGGAGGTTTACCTGTGTTAGCAGCAGCCGTAATTGCAAAGAGAGTGTTTAAAAAAACCTAATAAAACAGTAAAATAAATTGTGTGCAGAAACTTGGAATACCCTTCACTGCCTGTCCCTCCCTGGCGAGGGTCACGGGAAATGGTAGAGAATGGAACATAGTATAGGACAGAGCTGAAAGAGATACAGAAGGTTAAAGAACTAAGCAGAGAGAGGAGAGTTAGAAAAAGAAAAAAAAAAATGAAGAATTGGAGAACACATGGGATTAAAAACAAAAGCTGGAAAGTTGAAAAGCAGAGACCATATGAAAAGGTGCAAAGTAGAAAGGAGACTGTAACTGTTACCAGGACATGATGCAAGAGGTCTTGAGCTCAAGCACAGAGTTCAGCAGTAAACAGGGGGCTCAAGACAAATCCTGGTTGCAATCTGCAGGTGTTAAAGCCCACCTGCTGGACTGTTATATTTATAGCTCCCTGCTGCATCCATAGGACAGGCTAGTAGCCTGTTGCTGTGCAAGAGAGACCAACTATGCATCTCTGATTCAAATTATAATCCTTTATGTGATTTTCAGGTGATGTACAGAGATGCTGAACTATAATACCATGTTACTGACTTACAATCACAAAGCATGAGTAAATGAGAGAGAGAGAGAGAGAGAAAGATGTGTATCTATAAAAACACACTCTTGAATTTCAGAGAGTAAATTATGTATGTTCCACAGTCTATACAGCTTTCTTACAAGTGACTAAACTACATAAACTGATTTTCTTGAACTAGTAGCTTCAGTTCCTCTTTATATTCTGCTGTACATTCACATCTTAGTAAATTAACTCCAGATTATTTTCTCTTATGGTTAGACTATGCACAGGTATTGAATTGCAGGAAATATGAAAAAATACAAATGTAGTGCCATTCTGTGCAAAAGAACAAACAGTAAATCAAATTATGAAATATGTTTTCATAGTTTTTGTATTGTAAAAGTGTGCAGAGCAACTGTAATGATAACAATAAATATGAAGAAAGACACACTTACATTTTGTTCCAAGGTAGTTATATCTTGTTCAGCTTTTGAAAGCTTAAATTTGTATTCACTAATTTGTCTGTTGGCATCTCCTAGACAAAAATTGATATGAATATATTATTCAAAGCAACTCTCTAAACTAGCAGTTTCCCTTTTAATTAAAATTCATTAAAAAGACCATTTTATTGAGAAGCCTGTATACGGGATTATAAAGTGGTAAATGTTCTTTCAGAAATCTTTCTTGAGAGTATGAAAAGGAAATAATTTCCCTGTTATTTAGAGAACACAACTACTGTCTCTGTAAGAGCGTGCATTAAATCTCAGATGTATAAACGAGATCCACGCCTTTTAAAACACACATATTTAGATCAGCAAACTCATCTCTCAAAAAAGAGAATCAACACAATAACCAACACGCACTGCAAAATGGGTCACATGACAATGGACATAATACCAGCAGCATTTAGCGTAGACATCTATAATAGCATTTGAATGATAAGGAGCACAAGGCTTGAACCTGCCTGACAAACTCCAAGGAGCTTTGCAAATTATTTTGGTGTTATATTTTAGCCCTGACATTGCCAGTGCTCTGTTCATGCTCATTGCCACAGGTGTGTTAAATAACAATCTGTCAAACAAGCAAAGTATTCAGCTGAAGAAATAGCTTGCTTGAAATGGAAAGTAGCTTAGTGCTCCTATGAAGCAACACTGGGCATTGTGTTAAACTTTAATAATTTTTCATGTTTTGCTTCAGAGAATAGTAGTCTTTTAGATTAAGTTTCTGTATCAAAGACACAATAAGAAAATCAGGTAGAATGTATTAACAAAATACCTCAGCTGAAATTCTATCATCTAAAAATTGAAATTGTTCAAATAGTGGCACCCATTCTAGGCAAGGTCATCAACTGAAAAATAACTTCCCAGAATGTTGTTACTCAACACTGAAAGAGGCAGATTTTTAAGCTATTCTGCAGTGAGAGATTTCCTCTCCTGCAGGGAGATATACCAACAAAAATCTAGCTGCTCAACAATATATTAATTCACAATGCTACTACTGCACAACAATATAGGAAAAGGAGTTGGAAGAGTCTGTTTCCTCTCCCCAGTAAGGATACCTTTGAACAGTAACCATATACCTACTCTGCATTTCAATTAGCTGCAAGTCAGAACCATTCTCTAAGCCTATGATATCTGGATTCATGCCATCGCTTTTAGAGTATTTCTGTCGTTCTTCTTCCAACTGCATCTTCAGTTTTCTAACCTGAAAAAGAAGTGTTCTTTTGTGAAAAAGAGACTCCCAGAAGTTCAGTAGTTGTGTATCTAAATGCTCAACAGGAAAAAGGCAAAGCAGTCCTGCGATGCCACTGGCTGAGACGGTTCTGTAAATGGGGGTAGCAGAGCCATGCAGGGGAGGCAGGGAAGCCAGTCCCTGAGGCCTGTGGCTGCCGTCCCCCATCCCCATTGCTGGGCGAGTGCCCTCTGCATGCCAATTCACAATCCAAACCCACCAGTTTGGTCGGTGCTGCAGGGATCTCTATGCAATGCAGGGGCACCCAGTAACTCTAACAGAGCTGCCTTTCCAGAGGAGGCGGCAGCATTGAACTCTGTTTATGCATTTCTTCTACAGTATGCCTTTTACACTCTGAACACGTATGAAGATAATGAACAATATCCTGGTGAGTTTACAGAAAGCATAATCCACAGCTTTTTTGCAGTCTGTGCACAGCCTGCAGTGCACGTTAGTCTTAAACTGTTCCATTTTATGCTACAGCAGCTGTCTCGGGATTTTTCCAGTAGTCAGGGAACATACATTCCTCAGCTATGTCCTCTGTGTCTGGAGTTTAGGAAAGAAGCGGGAGCTACTTTTTTTACTTTCTTATCAAAATACTGCCCTACAGATTAGTGGTATGGGAGTTATACTTGCAAAACTCCCATTCATCATATAAATCAAATATTTTAACAGTGATTTTTACAATTATATAGTGATAAATATGCATATACATCTTTGTATACTTATATTTCTATACTTATATTTAATAGCCTTGATTCAATACTAAAATTTATTGGCATTCTAAACCAAATATCTATACTAAAATCAAGGTACATTCGCAGCAAAAACAAATGTTGACAACACCACTTTAAATTTGCCATGTGTTCAACTAGAAGCACAAAAACGATGGCATTCTTAACAATTGTTCAATGGCTATATGTTTTCTTGAGTCCTCTCTTCTCAATACTGAACTGTATTAAAATACAACTACTTTGATAATATTATTTTTCTATTTGAGTAACTGAAACAATCAAAGAAATAGTACCACTTTGCAATTTGGAAGAAAGTGTCACTTGAGCTTATAAGAATGTCATTTTACTGACTTTAGTATTTCTGCATAAGACAAAATAAAGAAGAACTTTAAGTACATGCACTAATAGTAGAGTCAGCAGCAAGTTAGATTTCAGCTAACCAGTTAGCGAAATGAGGGTTCTTTACCAACCAGGATCAAAGTTGCATGGATAAGGACGCTAGTGAGAGGAGCTGATAATTCCTGGTAGCCAGCAAGGTAAGAAGTCGAGTATTTTATTTTGCTTTAGCGCTTAAGTATTTGGTTAAGCACCTTTGGTGCTTAATATTTGCTTATTGCTAATATATTAATAGTCTGCAAAATGATACACAAAGGTCTATGTCTGAAAAGAATAAGCTTATTTTACCTGGGACAATAATTCCTCCTTTTCTCCAGCCAGTTTTCGTAGCCGGACATCTAAAACCAAAGAACCCAATTAAAAACCAGATAAATCTGTAACTAAAGAACATATTTTTCATAACTTTTTGTTCATTTTCAAATAAAATGCTCTTCAAACTTAAAGCAAATAGCACTGGGAGCATAAAACTTTAATATCTCACTAACAGCAACATACCAGCCTTCAGTTTAATAGCAGAAAAAAAAGGGAAAAATTTCATTCACACTGTTTATTAGTATAACAATTTTAAAAGCAAGAACTCCGAGTTTAGTAATTCTTCAAAGTTAATTAACTGAGGATTTTTTTTTTTTAATAATAAACACAGTTTTGTCCCAATATCTAGAACAGCCATTTCCAACAAAATTTTCTTCTGATTGTATGCTCTTTTCCCTGTTTTATTCTTAAAGATTGCTAGCTCTTCAGGGAAGGCACTAAGCTTCCCTGTACGTTTAGAAAGTTTGTAGAAAGCGTTCTCAAACCAGAAAAAAAGTACTTGGGAAAGGACCCACAGGAATGTTGCCATATCTCTAATCAGTCAGAAGATCAGTAATGCCTACAAAACAGTTTGTCAAGCAACACCATGCTAAGATTAGAGCAGCTCCCTTGGAAGTTGTAACTTTGACAGTAACAAAGCATAAAGACATCTGTATTTCACTATGATGGAGCCACAGCAGAAACATGTATCAAATCTAATATCTGTCAAAACAAAAATATGTAACTATTATTAAATGGTATGTACAAATATAATGCAAGTGTATAGAGATGTTTCTTTGCATGTTAACTAACAGAGTTTTACAGTGGATTGACTATGCATACAATAACTTGTTCAACCTAAGGATAAAAGCAAGTTAAAATAAAGGCCCCCCAAACCTGTATCTTTCTGTTGTCTGTGGCATTTTTTTAATGTTTTTAAAACTTTTTTTTTTTTTTCTAATGAATGTGATGAAAGACTGCACTTGCTTTACACTAATAGAGGCAAAAGTATTTCAAGGAAGGGGAAAGAATATACAATGCATTATTTTCTATAATGGAAGTTCTTTCATTCATTATACATACTTTTCAAGAAATCTTTTTCATGAAACACAACATAAAACATACTAATCCAGAAGATTACACTTTCAGGCAAGATATTTTCTGACAGTAATAAAACAGATACTGGGCCAGGAGATCTAATCAGTTACAAACATCCAAGCACATACTATTATTTTTTTTGCTCAAAAGATACATCTGTCTTTTTACTCAGCGTAAGGAAAAAAAAAAAAAAATCACAATCTTGAAAGTTGTGTAAGAACGTATTCCAGAAGCATCACAGGTATCTTTTTGTGGCTGTAAATCACAACCCACTGTGAATAGGAGGGAAACAAAGACTTCAAACACTCTATAAAGTACGTTAGGATATTTTTACCTAGTGGTCCTTCTCCTGCAGACTCCAAGACTTGAGCAGCTTCCTGTGATACAACTGTTATTGCACCAACCACTGATTCATGGTTTACATCACCATTTGGTGTGCCATCTGGAATTATAACTAATCCATGTTTCTAAAAATACAAAAGAAAAAAACCTACTCATACAAGAGCAGTGCTAAAGCATAGCTGGGCAGAAAAGTTATTAAAAAGCTTTTCAAGTTGATCGAAACAGTAACAACAAAATGCGTCATTTATCCTACCCTAAGGTCAGGTTTTGAGACTGCACAAGAACAGTAACCATTCTTCCTCTTTTGATTTCACACCCCATTCCTGGATTTCTGTTACTGTAAAGTACCTACTACCAACATACCTCTCCTCTCTTCATTGTTTCCTTCAGGTCAGCCAACTCCTCTCTGAGCTCATCTCTCTCATTCTTAATGCAGTCAAAGTAATCTTTCTGTCTTTCTAGGGCCTGGGTTCAGGCAGATAGCAAGAAAAAGAATGGCATAGAGAAAAAGCATATGACAGATAGCAGAGAGATTTTCTACAAGTAAATACAAAGAGCTCAAAAAAGGTAAAGAAATTAAAAGGGGTATTTAATATATACATATAAACATACATCTCTGGTAACTACCTTTTACGAGTCACATATCTAGCCTCATTGCTCCATGTCTGTCGTCATGACATAATTTCTTCCCAGGTGAGTCTTAGTAGAGTCTATAATAGATTTTTATTTAGTGGATTCTATTTTTGGTAGATTTTGATAAACTAAATTGAACACCAAAAGAGCAAGTGATTCTTCTTAATACAGGCACTCTGTGGCCAGAATAAAATTTGCTGGAACTCAATTGGCAAAGATCCTAAAACATTACATTCATTGAACTAATTTCTCTGCCTTTTATAAGGTATAAAAGTAGAAATCTTACCTCATAAAAGACCTTGGATTTATAAGCCTGTCATCCACTTACAAATACTAGTTTATTTACTACTTGCTTAAGTATTACAACCACCCTTTACTAAAACCAAAGCAATCAGTTTTCGAGGAAAAAAAAGCAGGAAACACTAGCAGCACTATTTTAGCACAAGAAAGGACTGCAGCTAAAAGCACAATATGGACGTAGATGGTTTGCCTACCTATGCTGGAGCTGCGTTACCTGGCAGTTAATCAGACATTTTCACTTGACTGGGCAGCGTCCCCAGTATTCCATTCAAATTCAATACTGCATGCATTACTAATAATCCTGACCATACAGCAACTGCAAAAGTGTACACACATTTTGCCAAGAAAATTATCCAACTAAACACTGTGCCATGCATGAGTGTTTAGGAATGGACTGATACGAAGAAAGAAATGAAGGTGTATACCTTTGTTTTGTAATTGCTCCACATAACTGCAGTATGCTGAATTTCAATAATTATCTAGAATCTGTATACTAGAGCAGTGTTTTAATGTATTACTCAATTTCAACAGAAGAATGTAAGTGCCATTGCACGTGATTTATTAGTATGTAAATGTAACATTTAAAATACAGGTAATTCAACATGTGTGAAAGCATTAGCTGTCACATCATAGTTTAAGAATTCATAAAATATCCTTTTATTTCCTAACACATACTAGATCTCTAACTACATTATAAACAGTGTGAAGAACCTTAATCATTACATCATTTTATGTTCCACTTAAAGATAACATACACCTTTTCCATTTCTGAAGAACAGCAGCAGAGAGAGAGGGAAGTAAGCTCGCCCACTTGAGAAAATGGACACAAAGGCCCAGAATCACACTGTAGACACATATCCTCTGCCTGCGTGGCAGTGTCCTGTGATGCTGCTGACCTTCCCAAAACATGCTTTCTATCCTCACCTCCCTATGCGCAAGTGTTGGAAATCAGAAAATTTTGATGGGGAAGGAAGTGAAACTGATATAACCATGTATCTCTACCTATGGAGACATTATTAATCATTATTCAATGTTGAAAAACTTTAGTAACTGCTAGTGTTTGTATGCTCAGAGGTTATGATACACAACATGGATTTTGTACTAAACCTACTCCTGCAATTCTTCTATTGTGGGGCGGGGGGGGGGGGCGGTGTGGGAATAAAAATTAGGACAACTAAGCTCTGCAGGCATGTTTTAACATACCAGTATGATTAAAATCTGATCACTTGGCAGAAAGCAGATTTGTCTGGGGTCCTATTTTCTAAATATTTCAAAAGCCTTCACAAAATCTATACTAAACTCGGACACGCCACTACTAATTTCAAATTGGCAATGCACGTACAATTTGGAGCCACCAAACAGTAAAACAGCTGTATATTTCAGGAATATAACTTGGAAGTTACAGTTTAGTGTCCTCAAATTGATCTAATTTAAGACCAAATACCACTGCAGATTTCAATCACTTTGTAGAAACAAGGCAAGATAGGAAGGTGGGTGTAAAACAGACTCATGCTATCTCTGTTCTGCTTGCCTCCCTTTCTTCCTCTCAGGCAGCATCAGTCTTGCATACGTTGTAAAACTAGGTTATAATTCTAGTTATAAACTACTCCTTTGTGAAGCTTCTCAGAGACTTCTGAAGTTGGAATAGAGTAAAAATTAGCAAAACTACTCAGTATCAGGGAGAAAGATTCAAAAACTGTGAGCTAAGAAAAACAGGTAAATGTTTTTAGATAACAGAAGTGAGAAAGAAAAGGCAGTAGCATTTTTACATTTTAAGAACTAAGATATTTAAATTCCAAGATGGTTAAAAAATAAAAACTAGGAAAAAAGCCAGTTACAGTGTTTACAAGAACACAGAAACTGGCAGGAAAATTTTTGCTAAATGAAAAAATATCTTTCTTGTCAGTCTGGCTGGTAGCTAGTTTTTTGAACATTAGATAGATTATATGCTCTGTACTAACTCTAGCAATGAATTTGAAAGAAAAAAAAGTGCCTGCACAAAAATATAGCACAAATTGGGACAGTCTAGTACACAAAGGTGAAGAGTAAGTATGGAAAGAATGTGGTTAATTAAAGATTAAAAAAAACCTTTCGGAAGAATGTTCAGAATAAAATAATATTTCAACATTTTTAAGTTATGATGGAAGAGATGACTGCAATATGGATTGAAGGACTGAAACGTGAAATAAAAATGGACTCAATAAAGACAGTATAACAGGGCTTTTTTTAACTGGGCAGCACCAGTTAAAAGATAACTTTTCAAAGTGAGTTGAACTCCAGCAAATACAGCAATTTTCAGAGAAATCTGCATATGTCAAAATCTGGTGTACAATTCATTTAGTTAGAGAGAAATGACCCTAGAGTTACTAAAAGGCAGACGATTCCTTTCTAAAGACTATCCCACTAACTCCCTCTCACCACCAGGCAATTTACTTGCGGCCCAGAACAGCCACAGGTTCAGAGCCATGTAGTTATCACCAAGGATCAGGCCGACTCCGAGACAGTTTTCCTACTTCTGTGCTGCCCAGAAGCAAAGCTGACAAACTCTGCCTGACCTATGTTAGCTGCATAGTGCATATCAACTCAGTTCTTCCTGTACCACCTTCCTTTCTACACGGGAGACCTACAGATGCTCCTCAAAAGATCCCATGCAACCACTGTTTCGATTCCACCTCTCAATTCCAATCGTTGGTGACTGGGGTATTTTGTTTGTGGTATCACAAATTCATCTTGGTTCAGTGTTGCATCCAAGCTAACAAGCCCTAGAAGGATAAGTGCAATACAGGAATGTGCAAGTGTGGCTGCAGAAGTCAATTCAAGATCATATTTTTTAGCACTAGGTATGCCTAAGGCAGCCATGATCTACAAATATTCACTAAGGCTTCTCGACATTTTTACCCCTAGCTCCTGCAGCTCCCTAGGTTTTCCATTTTCTGGGGTATTTTGTCTCTCTTATCCCAGGCAGTGGAAAGCAGACCATTTTAAAATCCACTAATGGTTATGCAAATTGTTAAGATGACAACAGAGGCATGAGCCAAATGACAAGCAACGTTTAAATTGTTCAAGTTTTGAAAATTGTATTTGCCTCTAAGGAGATTAAAAAGCTTTAAAAATAGTTTCAAATCTGTATAAGATTATAATATTGCTATGCCACTATGGATCAATATACAGACCCAGGCAATTTGTATGTTTGTTAAGAATAAGGAAATGATGGCTTTTTCAAGCCCTGATTACAGGTAAAAAATATTTTGTAAAAATTATAAAATTGTATGCACAACAGTGTATGTTATAGATTTAATTAGTATTATTCATCATTATGCAAGTAAACATGAAGAAGTGGAGCTCATTTTGTAAAGAAGAGAAAGACTGTGAAACATTTTAAATATTTAAATTGGGAGTGGCCTTCATTTCTTTGGAGTACACAGCATTCCTCGGGGGATGGGGGGCATCCATCTACTTCTAAAATGAAAAAATACCTTTCCCCCCATATTTGTTTCATACCCCTATTTTTTTATCTTTCCAATTAATTGTCTCCTGGAGATCAAACACCTCTTTGGTTATTGAGTCTATATTCTGCTGCATGCGTTGATTCTCCTGTAGTAAATAGGATGAGGGAAGAATAAAAGAGGAAAGAGAAGTAAGGAAATGGAAGAAAAACACATTCAAATAGGTAAAGGAAATTAAATAGTAAAAGTCAACCAAAGAGTTTATGAGCATGAAATTAAAGAAAAAGGGTGCTACTAAGTGTAACATAATATTTCCCTTATGAATTCATGCAAGAGAATGGTCATTAATTTCATTCAATCACTTAATGTTGGTGGGAAAATTTAGTGCAACTAGAGCTACCTTTCTTTAGTAACAGTTCCCACTGCAGACTGGGAACTTTCCTTTCTTTAGGAAAATAATTACCCTGTGGTAATTTCCAGATACCTTCAAGTCCTGTTTGGAACTGAACACTTATGTTAACAAGTGGTTTTATTAATGTTTTAAAAAAGATAGAACCTTCTTGAAAGTAAAAAGAAGGAAGTTTGAATCAAGCATCCAGGAAGTGAAATATGGCTGCTGACTGCTTTCTAATACTATCATAATAATACTACATAATAATAATATTCTATTACTATTATTCTATTTCTATTATACTATTATATATATTATATATTATATATATTATACACTAGTATATACTATACCATTATTCTATTTCTATTATTCTATTTCTAATACTATCATAATAATACTACATAATAATACTATTAATACATATCAAGTGGTTTTTATCTAACACTGCATTTTGCTACTTGCCCTGCAAAAATAACTAAAATTCTTCACTGTGCTCATATAATTATGTATGAAGATGACATAAGAATTTTTAGGGCTAGAGATAATTTTTTGCCTTCTTAATGAGTGAACTTGATTTTACATCTGGGAATGGAAGACAATGTCTTTCTGCAAAAAGCTAAATGGCTTCAGCTAGATTATCTGTTAGTGTTAACAGCTGGAGAAGTTACTCAAATAAATGGGAAATATGGGGCACACTGTCTTTATCTTTGAAGAGACTCCATGCATTTGGTGAATATTCAACACACATATGCTACGTTCTACCAAAGCAAACACTCCAGACAAATCTGTTGTATGTTCTTGATTCACATAGTTTTTTAAAAAAAACCAAACAACAACCACTAAAGAAGAAAGTATAAAGTGGTTTTTTTCCTTCAAGTGAAGTCAAAGAGAATCCAGAGCAAGTGACAGAGCTACAACCAGAATTTGCCAAGTGTTTGCTTGCCAGCATTAATCTGCAAAATGCAGCTTCTTAGGCTAATCTTACTCCTTTTCTTCTGCTAGTAAGTCATATCAACTCCAGTTCATGAAGCATGTTATTTTCTCAGTAACCATAACAGATCTGGGACTTTTCAGAAGTCTTTTGGAGTTACTGTACTACTGCCTGGAGAGCATAAGAAATGGAAGGGGAAAGAGCATGGGGAAAGAAATCGAACAATGAAATACAATATTATATAGCTTTTGAAAATCACGTAGTGGAAACTTTGGCCCATACCCTTAAAATCATCAATTTTTACTGAAGCCAAAAGGCGGTGGGAAAATGACGTACTAATTGAACTACAACTTACAGTGCTAGAACCAAAAATCAATGGGAAACAGACACCCGCATATTGTTGACAATATATATCTTTGTGGACCATTTTAAAATTAGACTGATAATAGCTCTGGGATTTTAGGGCACATTTCTTCTGGAAACTAATCAAAGTGAGGAGAGGGGAAAAGAAAAGGAGGAAGAGGGAAAAAAAAACCAAACAAACAACAACACACCCAGCAACATGGTTATGAAAATAACACACCACACACCCAGCAACATGGTTATGAGCCAATAACATGCTGACCGGTGTTGCTACATTTATGCTTAACTGGTAAGCAAACAAACATTTGCTACTGCAAACTTCAGTGGTTGATGCTCACAAAAATCTGAAATAACTGAAAAGGAATTTCCATTTTCCTTTTGGGAAAGGCAAAGAATAGTATTTAGTATTATCCATGAATCAGAAATTCTGGCTATGAAAAAAGATTTTGGCCATACAAACATTAGTTCTGCCCTCACAGGGAAGAAAAGATACAAGGAACATTCATGAGAGAACCACAGTTCTCACAGGAATTAAGCATTTTACACAATGGAAAACCTGGAAGAGACATTTTCAACTTTATAGAGATTGATAGCTTAAATTCTACCCACTAAACCAAGAAATTTTCTTAAAAATGCAATATATATTTAAGCCCATTTTGTATATGATGGCTGTTCCCATTCAAATCTTACACCATATTTGTTTGCACAAGTTCTATCATATACTATCTCAGATGAACATACCTCTATCAATTCATCTCTCTGTCGAAGACCCTCTTTAAGTTCATCCAGCTTATGCTGTAGAACGCTGCACGTGTGTTTCTGTCTTTCCAATTCCTATATTAAACAAATTCATTAGTTATTTTTATTTGAGTTTGACACTAATTTTCAATATAAAGTTTAAAAAAGTTAGTAATATCACTTAACATAACATTACCTAAGAAATTACTGCAACAATTTGAGAAATTCTACCTACCCAGTGGCTAAAAATCACGGAATTGGTGTGTAAGTTCTCCAGATACTTACGATACAGAAGACTTTATTTAATAAAATTTAGAGTCGAGAGAAAAGATTCCATAAAGGTTTAAGCACAATATTAATGAGAAAAGCTCAGATACTGAATTTATCTAGATATTGCTGGAAAAAGCTGCCACACAGATCTTCCCTTTCCAAAAAAGTGGGACTGAACATGTCCTATTTGATTCAAATGCATATTTTATCATTAGTGCATTAATTAAATTCAATTAATTTGAATTTAATTGGGGTGGTGGTGTGTGTACAGGAGGTTCGGATATGTTTTGGGGTTTTTTGCGGTGGTGGTGGTTGGTTTGTTTCTACTAATCCAAAAGTTTTCAACTGTTCTTACTAAGTAGCCCTGGCTTCTATGATTTATCTTTATAATTATAAAAAAACCCAACAGTATTAAAAGTCAGTACCTTTGACTTCTCTTCATTCTCCCTATAGAACTCTGCTATCTGTTCTTCTTTCTCCTCAATAACGTCCTTTAGAGTATCCACTTGGTAAACCAAGTTGTTTTTCTCATTGTCTAGTTGAGCATTGGAAACCATAGCTTTCTTGTACTTCTCTTCAACTTCAGCTAGTGAATCCTATAGATAGTAAAAAGGCTTACGTTAGTCTAACTCTTTGATGCATTGTTATAATGTTAAAATACCACCATAATGCTGGAGAGTGCTATCTGGTATACAGTAAAATTACACAACCATTTTTGTTTCTGAATTATTATTCATGTTGTCTCTTTAGAAGTACCAAGTCACAGTTCAATTTCCATTATTCAGGTTAAGTCATACACAGCAATGAAAAGTTATCGTTACAAAAGTATGAAAATTACAAGGTAACATTCCACCTGCATTTTCTACTCTGCTACCTTCCCAACTTAACTCACAGCAATAAAGTAGTAATATCACACCTTTATTGTATTTTCAGTGCATGCACAAGAAAACACTTCAGAATGAGGCAACAAATCTGACAGAGAGAACTCGGACAATTAAATGACTAAAAAAGATCACAGAAATATTCCAAGAGTAGCTTTAACTTAACGCTCATTATTTTAGTGCTCTATACCTCAGATTCAAACTTTTAAAGTAGTCACACTTTTTAAGTAATAATGATTCTCTGTTTTTTTTGATATTTTTTCTTTCTATTTCTTACTAAGACTAAAAAAAAGGCATGTAAAGATTCCTATGCTTGATTCTCTACCTGAAGGTGCACATACACCTTGCTATATACCCTCTGATGCAATTCTCATGTTTACCAAAATGATTTTATCCTATTTTTTTCTCAGTACTGTAACAAATGTCAACTATTCAAATACTAGAACAACTATCACTTCAGGCACTTCTAAACATACAATGATTTCAATATGCATGCTTCTAAAAATACAAAAATTGAGTTTCACAGAGTCCTAATTTTAGAATTGAAAAAGAACTATTAAGCCATTCCCTTTCCAACGTAGATCTGTGCCCTACTACAAATTCCCTAGTATTTAATGTAATCTGTTCTTTGAAGGCATAGGTAGCATAACCTCCATATTTAATTATTTGTGTTATGACAGTAGAAGTACTAGCATAGGAAGGGCACCAGGCTTGGGTTTTCCAGAAAACAGAACAGTAGGACTAAGGACTAAGATATTAGAGGAGAGAGTGGTAACAATCTAAGTTTCCTAAGAAAACCTAAAAAACCCAACCCCCAAATCCTATTCCATGTTATAAATCTCCATTTTGAGAAAGCTGTCCTTAAAAGTAAAAAGCACATATTTTAACTTTCATAGTTTTATCATAGTCACATGTATTTGTATCCTTCTGTTCCATTCACTAAATTCTGGAATTTTGTGCTGGAGAAAAACAGTATTTTAGAAACCCCAGAAAAAATAACTTAAGACATATCCTGATAGACTACAGATCAGAAGAGACAAGACAGTACAATTATTGAAAAGATAAGAAAGGTACCATTATCATCTGGGAAGCAGTAAATAATGAACGACAAAGAAGATTCACGATAAGACAGAAGAAAATTAAAAAAATAAAGAACACATATAAGTGCATTCAAGTCATTCTTAAGTTTTAGATTAAAACCAGAGAAAACATTTTTTGTAATGGTGTAAACATGACAAATCTTGTAAAGAGTCATAAAACAAAATGTCAGAGGCATTAAACCTTCCAAAGAATAATTCAGTTTAGAGGGGAAAAAGGAAAATACTAGGATTAAAATGAATGCTATAGTCCTTCTATCAGGAGATATAAAATGTAATGAAAAGTACAACTAGGAAAAAATTCCAATTTGATTGTTTCTGTGAGTGTGGTGAGTGGAGTCATGTAGTAATCCAGAGATCTCTGGATGCCATCTGGTCCAATCTCCTAATTAAATAGGGCCAGCCAAGATCAGGCTGCTCACAGCTCATGTCCAGTTCATTTTAAGTATCTCCAGGGATGTAGACTGCAGAACCTGGCTGGACGACCTGTTCCAGTGTTTGACTGCCGTCCTTGTGAAAAGTCTTTTTCTTGAGGTCTAATTGGAATTTCTGCCCTTACAATGCAACTTTTGTCTGTTGCATCTTGCCCTGTCACTGGTGCACCTCTGAAAGGAGTCTGCCCTGCCTTCTCTACAGCCTCCTGTTAGGCAGCTGAAAACAGCAATGATACTGCCGCCCCCTCCCCCAAGACTTATCAAGTCCCGTTGTCTCAGCCTGTTATTGTATGCCATGTGCTCCAGGACTCCAGCCGTAAAGAGGAGACTAGGTCAGGGCTTAAAAGACTGGATTAAAATGTCATTAATCAACAAGTTAATGGGGGGGAAAAAAATCTGCAGTTCTGTAAGAGGAATAAATTGATTTTGAGACAGAGAGTGAGAATTGCTTCCCAGACTAAAGTGCCTCCAACCAGTTAAAAAAACCAAGAACATTGCTAAGGCTTCTTTGGAACTGTTCCTACTTTTTGAGTAAAGTATGACACATGTTCCCTATGGTTCAAGAATTCCATGTAGATTCAGTAATTTTCCAGTTTCATGAGAAATAATACGGATTTGGAAGAATTTCTGAAACACTTGAATGAGGCAGTGGGATGCCTAAGGATGAAGCAGTGGGAATAGGCTGGAATGAAAATGGATAAGGCAGCTCTGCACAGAACCTAAACCTATGAAGAAATACCACCCACAATTCTATCAGTAAAGCCAAAGGGCTATGCAAATTAGCCTGCTTGCCTAGAACAGGATGATTAAACCCAGCAGACATCAAGAGAGTGCTCTGTTAACTGCATGAAAGAAAAATTTTGAGGAAAGAAAAAGGATTTCTTTCTAGTTGATGCAATGGAATATAGAAACAATCAACAAAACTGAATCAAACTGAGACACGAAAAGATTTGAAGACCTAACTAAATCAGAACTATCCACATTAGAGTTTATTCTGCTGACACCCAGCAGATTTGTGGCCAGATAAAAACCAAACTGTTGGCAGCATGAGGGATGGGCAACCACAGAGATATGAAGGTAGTGTGATTACAAATCACTGTTACTCAATCACTGAAAAAACACTTAAAGAAGTGTAAAAGCAGGTATCCTAGTAACTCTTGTAATGTACACAAGACAAAAGTGCTATAGCAGAAGTTGAGAAAAAGGCAATACCTTCCTAATTAGAAAGAAAGATTCCTGAAAGAATCTTTATGGAAGGCAAATTAACTCAGGAACAGATTATTCAGTATTAACAATAGCATAAAATGCATTCAATTTTGTAAGCCAAGCATAGCTCAAGATCTTAATGTCTATCGCACACCTGTGCTCTTTGGTAACTGTAATGGATTACAATAAATAATAGTGCATTAGTAGTGATTCAGAACAGTAGTCATGAGATGCTGGCAAACATGCAGAAGTGTGAGAGTTCAATCCATTCTGAAAATATGAAGCCACCTCACGTTTTATTCAAATTTAGTACAATCATAGCTATGTCTAATAATCTTGTAATCTACTGCTCTTTGAAGTCCTTTTAATATTCATATGGCAACATGATTAAAACAAGATGTACTTCATCTGAGCATATGGCTATCAGATTCAAAGTTACTTATCCTCTAAAGAGGACATAATTTTTGCTACACTGAACAGCTCAAATTACATATTTTCTCTTTACTATACCATCTAATATGTTGTTTAATCAAGGAAATTCAAGGAAGCTGTTAAATGCTCTAGTACAAGCAGCATTCATTAAGTTCAGTCTCTACATGGATACAAAACACATATGGAAAGATCTCTTTACTTTTACATGGAACCATTCACAATTAGATAACAGGAAAGAACAGCACAAATATCCTGAAAAAGATTTGTAAGCCACATCATTTGGTGTATTCAGTTTCACTTCAACACAGAAGAGGGGAAAATAATCATACTTTAACTGCAAACTGTTAATTGTGTGAAAACTTACAAAAGAACAGTATACATACTAATTTAAACAGGTCAAAATAAAGACAAATCTCATTAACCTAATACTGAAAATACCAACCCATAATTTAGACAAAGATAACGGGGGAATGTAAATCATAAGCATAAAAAAAATCTTTCATAATGGCAAAGGATTAAAACAAAATTAATCTTCTCCTGCAAGCAATATGCCTGCCCAATTCATTTCAGCACATCTTTCAAAATTATTATTTTGGTTTTGCTTTATAAGATGCAGTATTTGCTGAAACTTGGAAGACTAACTCTTAATTTCTTTTTCATAACTATGCCCCATTTCTTTCTTTCCCATTCAATACATAGTAATTATTTTGGATATCCATTTATTTGCTAACAAACCTGAAAAATATAAATTGAACCTCTCATTATCTTATCAGAAAACACCTGCTAGAAGTATGAAAGTTTAATACTATTTTAACATAAACCAAATAATGAACGTATATTATCTCATATACATTTAAATCATATCTTAATAATTTATTCACATGACAAATTTAAGCTGATGCTCTCTATGCATTAAAAGTTAGATACATGCTTTTAAAGAAATTTGAAAACTTGTTAGTAAAGCCTTATATAGTTAGTGGAACCAGTGGTATCTCCATTACCCAAAATTACCCATACAGAATGCATGCTTGGGAGAAGCCCTGATACCTTTAGTTCTTTAAGTCCCTGCATGTATCTCCCTTCTACATCGTGTATCTGGTCCTTAAGATCATAGATATCCTGCAGGACATAGGAATGAACCATTGCATAAGAAGTATGGGGAAATAATTTATAGTCGAAAAAGCATTAAAAGGTTTACATGCATTTCTGTCAAATGCCAAAGCCTGCAATAATTCACAGAAATTATAATTGATTCACAACAACTTGATGGAAATTAAGATTTGTTTATATCCCTGAATCCAAGCCATATTAAACAGGACAGAATTGTTTCAAGTTAAACAAAGTCTTATTTTAATATAAGCTAAACTGTTAGCACCATAAATATTTATGAACACAACCAATACAATTACCACAATAAATACAGAACTCTTTTGTGATGAAAAATTACATCCTTGTAACTTTTTCTTACTATTAAGAAACAAGAAGTTCTGTAGCAAAGAAAAATTCCTCCTAACCACAAACACAATTTTAAACTAGCTCCAAATTCTCTGAAAATGCAATTTACCCGTAATTCACTGAGGGAGGCATCAGGATCGACCAAACTGCTCGTGTCTCCACTTCCTCTCCTAGAGGAGTTGCCGCTCAGAGGAGTTGCACTTATTGAATTGCGAGATGATGGCTTAAAAAGGGAAAAACACTGTATCAGAAATCATACCGTCATTTCTGGTATACTTGACATTACTCTTTATAAATTGCTTCACAGTCATAAAACATGTCTTTCTTGTTTTTACCATTTCTTAATATTAATTTATAGACAATATTTTCCATTGATTAGTTTCCAGCACTTATGTTTCTTCTTGGTGAAATGTTGGTTTCTCTTTGACTTATCAGTTATCACAAGACTACAGTTTTGAGTCTTCTGTTCAGAAGACTTTCATAACAAGTGCTGAAAAACTGTAGAAGTTTAAAATATTTCTAAAAATTATAATTTCTGCCACCCAGGATTCAGAAGAAAGTCTCCAGTGGAATCTAGCATGTGAATTTTTATAGCCCTAGCCTCTTAAAATTCAACCTTTCCTGCTAAATATTTCTCACACAGAAAATAAATTCTGTAAGAAAGTCATACTTGCTAAAAGTAAACTAAAGAATAAAATTCTTTCCTCAGGAAATAAAAGACACAGCATTAATTTTGTAGATAAAAAATATGTCTAAAAAGATCTCTTAAAAATGACTAAAATACACTCTACTAAAAACACACAGCATTTATACTTTTGGAACTATTTTAATAGTTGTAAATTTATGGCTGAACACTGACTTTCAATAATTTTTAAATTAAAAACTCTTACCCTTGAAAATATTTCTGAATGTGATTTTTCACTCTTTTCTTCCAGCTGAAAGAGAAAAGGGAAAGTGATCACAACACACCTTTTGCAATAAGGGACGACTGAATCACCATCTTCTGTTCAAAAATACTAATATTTAAGAATGAAAAATGAAACAATGGAAAAAAAATACGAAATTCCAGAAGTTAGCATAGATCAAGGCAGAAAAAAAACCCCCAACATTCAGCTTGAAAAAGTAGTTTTTACCTCAATTGCAAAATAAATGAATGCTTGCAAAGAAAAAGCCAGAAACTCTTTTTTGAAGTTTTTTTAGTCATTACCAATATTAAAGTACTGATCAACAAAACATGTTTCACTATTTTAAATTTCAACAGGGTAGTGACTACAACACTTGGTGGCATAACAAACACAAAGCTTCATGCAAGTGCACTTCAGACAATCAGTGACACCAGTGTGAACATCCTAATTACTAGAAAACACATTTGTTCCTTCAGTCTCTTTGGTGAAACCTGCAATTACATCAGGACAAGAACAATTCAGGTAAAAGCCCATAACTAAAGTGTACTAATTAATAGAAACCTACAAAATAATTTCAATTCATATTTTATGTATTGAAGCCTAAGCAAAAGAACTACCACCCTCCCTTCTTATTTAGGAAATTCTGATATTGCAAACTTACATTGTAGATTTCCATATTTTCTACATTTCTATGAATCAAAATAGGTGGAATTAAATGAAGACATTAACATGTTGCCATATTTCCTAAAACAAGTATGATGCACTGAGTATGGTATCTCAAATATCTGGCTTCTCTGAAAACACCTGTTTTTCTCCCAGCCCAGGGACAAGAGATTTAGAAATCTGCTACAATCACAACAGAAACAAATGTTACTTCATGAGGTCTTTCTTTTTCCTTCTATTGTGGTTTCTACAGAAGCAACATTTCATTTCCATAGCAAATTCACCATCTCCAATGATGTACTGAAATTGTAAATTGCAAATATTTATCACCACTGTGATGGTAAAATGATGTTAGGAATCCAGTTGATCTGAAATCTCCATTTAGAATAACTTAAATAAAAGTATAAGTTTGGAATCTAATAATACATCATAATGATGATGATGATAAAAGCAACTGAGAAGGTAGCATAATTGCCAGTCTCAGCCTCCACATTTTCTTTTAGTAGACCATTAATTTCAGAAAAGCAGGTTTATTAGAGGAGGAAAAAAAAAAAAGCTAAAATTTAAACTGGAGAAATGATTGGTCTATGTCATGCTTTAAGCATGTACAGATGATAAATACTGTGCATTACATAATACAAGTTACAGAGCACTATAAGAGTACTAAATCATCTAAATGCAGAATCACAGAAACAGCAGTTGTAAGGGTACTCTAGCAGTCACCTAGTCCAGCCTCCCTTCCAGAGCAGAACTGCTGCCAACAGTCCAGGTCAGCTGTGGCTTTACCTAGCTAAGTCTCACCAGCTCCTAAGGATGGAGGTTCTCCAGCCTTGCCGTAATCTGTCAGAGTGCAACACTCACCTCCTTCTGGAGCTTCTTGCAGCGGCTCGTCTGAACCTCCTAAGCTGCAGTGTGACACTGCTGCCCCTTGTTGCACTGCTTGGCACGGGTATGAAGAGGTTGCCTCTTACCTAATCAAGCAGTTGCAGACTGTTGATCACCACATAGCATCCCCTTTGCCCAACTAAATAAGCCCAGTTCTTTCAACGTCTCCTCCTACTGTATGTGCTAACACTGACTGTTATTTCAAAGACATGCCTAAGAACAGAAATTTCCCTATTTTTTCCACTATTAAACACAAAAGTTTTGACTGCAAGTAACAAGAGCTTCCAGAACTTATAGCAGCAATAAAGAGAAGGCAGCTAGGTTTGTTGTAAACAATGTTCAGACTAAAGGGATGCACAAGAAAACTGTCATCATTTTCCTGTAACACGCTCTATTGACGTGGGATTCAGTGCAAGAGCACAGCCAACAATGAGTGCTCCAGTAATGGATCTTGATAAAATCTCACCCTGGATGAATGAACGCTAAAAACACGCTAACGAGGGCACAGATTTAAATATTTATTTTTGTCACTAAACCAAGTAGTAATATTCCAAAAGTACAGAAAAGACCTAGACAGTGTTAATTTCCACAAGAAAAAAACCCAACATTTTACGTTTAAGAGATGCTTAAGCTTATCACACACAAAATGTGAAGTGTTAACAGTTGTCACATGCTTCTAGCAACAGGCAAAATCCCCTTTAAAATAAAGCAGCATGCTTTTTAAAAATTCAGGCTCCAGACATTTTTATACAAAAACTGGCCCCAACCCCTCAACAAACCTATTTGCCATTAAATGACTCTGAATGCTTTTACAGTATTTACTCTTTCAGAGTATGAAAAGAAAATCCATGGTTAGTAAGTTTGCTGTATTCACCACAGTATAACAACAAGCATTACACTCACACTATTCAAACCTTGGAGATCGTCTGAATCGGAAACAATGCTTCCCCTGCGGTTGGAACGACTAAAATAGTCAGCAGCAGTTTCACTTTGATCAGAAAAATCAGAGGACTTCAAAAGATAAGGAGAAGGGTGAAAGAGAACTGAAGATGGTACCACAGAATGAACAGAAATTTAAAAAGAACAAACAGGAAATCCTAACTTAAATCTCCATTACTGCGATTTATTCTAGCTTTTCTAACAGTTTAACCGTTGTAAAATCTTACTCTTTTATATTTTTGCTATTTTAAATGTGTCTACATGAATAAAACATGTACCACGTTGATATGAATACTTTAGTCAGCATATGCACTGTTTTTAAACACTCTCTTCACATGTTTATTATTCTTATAGTTTACAGTATCTAAAACTAAAAGCAATGAACATTTATTATCGATTCATTTTCCTCATTTGGAGTAATATGAAAAAATACAATCAGAGATACAAAAGGGTTTAGTATTAATAGTGTCAAACACAAGCTACAAAAATTACCTTTTTTTAAAAAAAGGTTTGTAGATCATAAAAACAGATTATATAATCAGAATTTGATAAATAAAAGTTATTATTTTTCTCTACAAATACTGTCTTTTCTTCAAATCAACACAATCTCAACACTACTAATTATGAATATGATCTGGGCTTCCTCTCATTCATAATTTTAAGAGGCTTTACAATAGAAGACAAGCTTACTCCCCAAAGCTCTATGTCAGACAGGCACCTAAAAAGGTGAGAAAAAAATGCTAATGCTACACATCACTGGTAAAAAAGGCAAAATATATCTAACCACATTACAGTCATTACAATGCCATGGGAATTCAAGTGAAATATTTAACTGAGAAAACATTATGCATGATAAACATAGTATTTAATGAGACGAGGTTTATCAAAAGTTTTGTATTGATAACGTTCTACTTCAAAAGGCAGAAAGTTACTGTAAACATTATATTTAGTTTTAAAAGTGATTATATGAAAGAAAAATCTTTCAATGAACAGTTTGAAAATGTATTGTACTTATCCCATTTTCACCATTGTAAAAAATAATTTTTAATTTCTTTGTACTTGAGGTACATGAGTGATGTAGCCTCATCTTATTCTGATTAAAAGATAGTGAGTTGTTTTTTATGCAAATGTGACCAGTTACATATAAAACAGCTTACTGATGAACACCTGTCTCACATTACGCGTGCTTAGGACTACAGAATTTGTATTTTTTGTCACTGCTTGGTTATGTTCTATTTCTCTGACAAAAATAAGTTTCCAGCTATACTATATCTACATTTTAAATAATACCTTTATCCTTTAAAAAATAACAAAGTAAATATACTTTCACAGTCAAAGTTGGCTAAACCTTCTTATTTCACTTGCATTTCACAAAGTATAAAGATGCTGAACAGAATTCTGCTTATATGTATTATGCTTTCAGCGAAAGAACCAACTCGAGGGCTACAAACATAATCTATGACAACACTGTGCTCTTTTTCATTCCAAACCAACTTATCTTTGCTGTTGAAAAGTCCATACGTCTGATAAACCTTATTGTTCCTCCTTCTATACCTTTTGCACTTCTAATATCTTTCTTAATGGGTTTATCAAAACCAATACAGTTTAAGAAGATGCACCATACAGTTTTTCACCAGTGTTTTCTACTCTGTTTCCATCTTCTCTGCTACTTTTTCTTTCAATTTCCAGAATTATTTCATTAAACAAATACTTTGAACTCTATTAAACATCCACTAGTTTGAGCGAATGGTACCCTGGCATTATTGGTATCATATATACATACTGAGATCTGACACATATATTCCTATATACATATAAAGTATGTACTTTTAAGAAATGAATCTTAATGTTAAGAGAAACTAAAAGAGACAAGTAGTGTTTTCACAGTTCAAGAGACTTTAGAGATGGATGTTAATACCTCTTAGGTTTTGGAACCTGATAAAGCAACAGCAAAATTCCCTTCTTCCTACACCCTCAAAAATTCACTCTGACATCTTTTGTAGCTAAAAACATCCAGTCTCTGACAAATCTGTTTTTATTTGTTTAGTCTCTATAACATTGTTAAGAATATGTGAAAAATGAAAGCAAGACAGAGCATTTCAATTTAACCTATACCAGAACACTGATCTACTTTTTTGTGTAGCATGACAAATGAGCAGCTGTACCAACAAAACCAAGACAGTTCTGCTGTGGCAGAAACAGGGCAGAACTATTTAAAATCACTTTGCAGCACAAAAAGCCATCTTTCAAATGACCCTTTTAACACAATACAGACTCAGGAACAAGTTTCTCTCAGTTTTGAATGCCAGTCACCATAAAAATGAGCTAGCTACTTCTTACTGCATGATATAACAAAGTTTGCACTAGTCCTCTTCCCAAAAATAAAGACTTTTTCACATGTATTGCAGGAACAGCTTCATGTGCCTGCCCAACTATGACATAAGGTGGTAACTCCAACAATGTACGATACTCCAGTTCGCAATTGCTTCTAATTATATACATTACAAACATTTAAAAGACATTTAGAAAAGCAAATTCCTTATTGCTTCCACACTTTACTGTCTTCCTGCTCAAACTCTACATCTTGCTAAAAATCACATCTCTGACAAATTAGATTTTTTTGATAAGGAATTGAAAAAATCGAGTTCGAGTGTTGGTCAATAAAACGATCCCCAGTGTAAATGCTCATAATCATCGTGCGTTAGTATCAAAGCATTCAGCAAACCATGCAAGAAGAACGCTCACCACAGGACTACTTCGAACTGAGCTTGCTCTTGAAGAATAACTGTATTCAGATGGCTAAAGAAAAGTTATGAAGGAAATTTTCACAATTTTCATAGATTTTTGTCTCCAGAAAACAAAGATAACGAAAGAAACAACAAAAAGCCTATTACACTTACAGTGCGAGAACTATATGAGCTATGTAATCCATCATCACACAAAGACGCCTAAGAGGGAATGAAATACCGTTTATATTCAGTCTCAGAAATAATTATGCCACACACTTATGCACTGTAATCCTTATGCACTGTAATGTACTCCATCTTATCCCATCTATGCATTTTCCAGGTAACATTATACTTTTCGAAAGGACGAACATTCTTTAAAAATTTCCAGCAGCATTTCCTCCTACTGTTAGGGATGCCTATTTCCAAATATAAATATAAGAATTTCTTTGAAAAATAGCCAAATAGTTAATAAAATCAAATATTAACTATTTTCAGAAGAAAATTAAATTAAATATTTAAATTGTAAAGATGCAGATTAGGTTTTCATCCTATTACATTTTTGTATGATAAATTTAAATATGGCATCTTATTTGGAAGTATTTAAAGTGTATTTACCACAAATTTCTGTAATCTCCTGACAATGATTTTTCCTGTTCAAACACTTAACTTCTTTAAATACTTTTTTAGTATTATACATGCAGTTATTTAGTATGCTTGGATTAACTTGTTCTAACCCCAGTGTTCTTCAACATCATTTGTTGTATTCATAAGCTTTATGCTCATCTGTAAAAAGATCAGTAAAACAGCAACAACTAAAATACTTTAAAGAGGCAATTTAACAATGTTAAAAACATTAAACTGAATGCCTCCACAAAACGACACACACAAGCTGCAGCTTTATTTAAGAATATGAAAAAGAAATGCACATGAGATACTGTCAAGCCTCATGGCCATACAATACAAATTTAAGGCAACCATGCAAATGGTGCTTACGAACCAAACTGATACTTCTTATCAAACCAGTGTTTACAGAAGGAGACACCTATGAAGAAAAGTGTAATTTTATATTTCTGAGGGCCATTCAAACATCTAAAGATAAGCAAGATATTATTTTACATTGTACTAACCCTGTAATTCCTAGTTGTTGCCACTGGATCACTGTACAGAGAAGATGACTGTAGTGTGAAGAATAGAAAGAGTCAGAAACACTTTTTCCTCGTACCTTAATTTTTTTTATCTATTGGTCTATATTCCCCAACTGCTCTAAAAGATTGAAATACTAAATTTTACATCTATAGAGAGGAACTTTCAGAAAAGTGTGGATAAACATTCCAAGAAAACCCATTATCTTTGAAATCATAACCTAAAACATTAAAGCAGTCTAGTACTTTTATCAGAAGATTTGTAGAAGAGAATGATAAGAAATTTAGTAGTTTTCAAAAGCCATGTCAATTTCCTCTAGCTACTTATTTAAACCTGACCATGACAGTAGCTGCAGGTACTGGAAGATACTACCCATCTCACAACAGACCACTGATTTATCATTTATATTACTGTAGAAGAAAGTAGTAATAGGCGCTAAACTGAACACTTGTTTTTTAAAAACAGGACTTTGAAAAAGCAAGTGTCACAGCTGCTAGTTGTTTTCTTTATATGATACAGCAATCATGAAACAGAAGCTATTTTAAATTTAAAACCCCACATATGCAGAAAACATAGCAACTCGCATGTTATCCATTCATTTTATAAAAGGCAACCCTTAAAAGCAAGAAATACAATTTTAACTACTATTAGCTGTAATAATTTGCAGTGTTATGGAAGGAAAGAGAGAGAATTTTGCTTCTTACAGCATAAGTAAGCAAACCCAAATATATGTATTTTATATACATTAAAAAGTGAATATAGAAAGACGAGACAGACCCGAGTATGGTAGGAAGCAACTGGTTTACTATATCTAAGGCTGCTATAATTTCTTTGATCATAGTAAATTCCACTCTGTAGGGGGGGAAAAGAAGAGAGAAAATAAAGGTCGCATCTGTAGATTTTGTCAATAAAAGTTCTATCTCAACATTGCCCAAATATTCCCAAGCTTAGAACTTGTACAAAACATTGTAAAAATTTTCCCTATGGTTAGTTCAAAATCCCTATCAGCATTGTCTGTATTTTAATGTCCTGCCCAGCCAAAGGAGTAAATAGTTTTGGTTTTTCTCCCTAGTAAATAAGGGAACCCTGAAAAGTTCATCTAAACCCTGACAAGTGCAGCATGAAATACGTGAAAAACATGTTTGACAAAACTTGCTAATAATCAGTACAGCATCTTTTTTTTCCATTAGAAAGCATCCTGAATCAGAGCATTTTGGGAGAGAGAAGGACAGAAATTCCTAAGAATTTAATAGGGGATGGATGTTTATGTGATCAGCATTAGTCTGTACCCTACCACTGTTCTTTACACTACGCGTGCGTGCTGAAAGCCTAGCAATTATACTTTGGCTTATTTCTTTTGTTTCTTGACACTTCCTACACAGATTACATATATATATGAATATGTGAGGAAAAATTTGATATACACATATAAAGAAGGAAAAACAGAGATGACGACGGGGCAAAAAGCAGCACTTTCTATCTCAACAGGCCATAGGAGGCAGAAAGGTTCATGTCACTCATTCATTTAAGAACTGAGGGAACAAGAAAATAGCACCTCAAAAATGCACAGAGAAATGCTGTAATACAAATCATTATAAGAAAATATAAAAATTATTTCAGCCTTGTCTCAACACAGGCGTTCACTGTTGCTCTAACTCCCCCAACCCATGATGCAACTGCTGTTTCATCAGTGCCAAAACCTTCTCAAAAATTACAACAAACATTTAATTTCGTCATTATATTCACATATGTTACACACTGACCTTTCTAGAACAGTTTTTGGAAGATCACAATAATCCACATGCCTTTCTCAACAGTTCACTGGGTTCGCATCAAGGTTTATGGTAAATTCAATCTGCTTTACATCTACATTTAGAATATGAACTGATAGGGGACAAAGTTTAACTAGAACTGATAGGGGACAAAGTGTAAATAATAGGACATGTATCTCCATCCTGACTGAATAAATGTTAATGCAGAGAAGTGCCACTTTTAAGTATTTCTAAGAGCCTTCCACAGGCCTCTGACAGAACATGGTTTCTATTCAGCTGATTCCATTCATGGGATTCCACTGCCATGAGCACAGTTTCAAACACTCAGCTTCAGGTCAGAATATGGTCAATACTAGAGGTTTGTTTTTTCCTGAAAACATTTATGCATGTGTCAGCCAATACATTTATCCATAACTGTATTAGTATGTAACTCTACACAGTTAGTATATTTATAATAAATATTATAGTAGAAAACTAACCAATAAATCTTTACGGGAATAACCAGCTTTCTTCTTTGAATTATGAGATTCACTGTAAGCATGACTCTAAGAATAAAATTTAGAAAATTAATATCACTATATAACAGCATCTTCAATTTTAAAATATGAAGAAGTCAAACCTACAATGGAAACACCACAGAAAATTCTAACTACATGATCAGAATAATAGGCCATATTTCTATCGCTGTGTAGAAAAGAGCTGATAAGTGAAACTATAACCAACCTTATCTCCGATTAACACAGACTTGGCTTAAGCCAGTGTTCACATTTCACAAAAAAATGTAAAACCAATAAATAAACTAAAAAAGCTTAACATCACAGACTATTTTAAGCACTATACTGTGTTTGCCTATCTGTAGCTAATTCAGATAAAACTGCTGTTTAAACAAATTCCGCTTTTTAAGCTGCTTGCATATTCCTTTTAGTGGTACTTGGTGCTTTTCTTTGCTTAAGGAGATACACACAAATCTTACTTAGTGTAATACCAATGAGAATGTGATGCACTCTGCTATCACTTCACAATGATAAGAAAGAATTTTTTTAAGTAAAGGTATAAACACCACCTGCTTTTTCTCAGGACTGAAATAATTTTCCATTAGATTAAGTTAAAGTTTCTATATGGAAACAGAGAATACAAATATATGCATACACATAAATTTTTTTTAAAAAAGTATGTCTTCCAAGTCTAAGCTGTATGTCACTTCACTACAAAGTTTAGAAATAACAGATAAATACTAAAAAGTGCTTACTGTAAGATAGCTCTCTGTTATACATGTCTTCGTTAGATTTTTCTCCCAGAGAAAGTTTATATATGCATTCTATGGAAATTGTTAGAATCGTACTGCTATTCTAGGTCTGAAAGTGTGATAGTATAAATTTATATATTTTTTTAAATCAATAATTTAAAGTACCAAGTTAGTGTCATTACGCCTTAAAAACAAAGCACAAAAGCAGTCTTCACTCAAAGACATGCAAAGTGTTAACATACAGGGACTGAGTATGTTGTAGATCTATCCTTAGCACTGTCATACTGAAGTAAAAGAAAATGAAATTAAAATCATGAAGTTAAAAAAAAGATATAAAAATTAGCTTCTTTTTTTTTCAAAGAACGACTAAAAAGACTTAAAAGGAAATGACAGGAAAACATATTCTACTAATTATGAAAGTTTATACATGAAGGAATGCCATTTATCCAATCTAACAGGCATTCTGAGGCTGGAACACTTTTTAATAAAAACTATTTTTTTTCCCCAACAGCATCCAATTTCTGAAAAGTGAGATAATTTTGGACAGCAGTAGGTTATGTGAAATATTTCATGTGGTTTTGGTAACAGAATTTTAAATAATTAAGCAGTCTCATACGGTAGATTGTATTAAACCGAGACAGTATTTTTTAGGTTATGTGATAAAAGGCTCATCTCCACACAAGCAAAGGAGCCCAGAGGACCATCAGTCAGCCCCGCTGTCAAGGTGTGAAATCCATCACAATGTGGGGGCTCTCCAGGGCACCTTACAGACTGAGGGAGGTTACTGCCTACAGGGCATGGAAGACATTATGGGATGCAGGGGAATAGCATCTTGGGATCAGGGGAGTAATCAAAGGTGGGGAAAGGGAGGGATAAATGTGTTTTCAGAAGGAGCAAGTGTGTGAAAAAAGGAGGAATAGTGGGA
The DNA here is from genome assembly GCA_020745775.1 of Theristicus caerulescens. Taxonomy (NCBI): domain Eukaryota; kingdom Metazoa; phylum Chordata; class Aves; order Pelecaniformes; family Threskiornithidae; genus Theristicus; species Theristicus caerulescens. The sequence continues at coordinate 55,694,718 of CM036558.1, read as the reverse complement.
TGAAACACTTTACACCTGTGTGTAAAGAGACTGCTGGTCTACCAGATTTGGCAACTCTTCACAATACTTACAAAAACAACTTTGTAATAATAGCTTAGCCAGTGTCTCCATGTTTCTTGTCAACTCAATGACAGAAAAGTTTGTGGAGTTTATACTTTTTTTTTTTTAACATAAAAATCTTAAATTTTCAAAGCAAGCTTTTTTTTTCCAGTTCATTTAAAATTTCACAGGTATAACTTAGCTATTCTGACTGTAGGTAATGCACAATCCAAAATGTTACCCTAAGCTTTCTTAAAAAACAAAACAGAAATTGAAGGTAGTTTGAGAACATTACATGATATACTAATAGCATGCTAGACTATCATACAGTGTAATTTTCAACATGAGAACTACTGAGAGGATTAAAAGTAAAAGAATTTCTTCTTGTCTATTGATATGTCTGAAAAATCCTTCTAGAGATCAAATTAACACCAAAAATTCCCTGGTCTTCAATTTTGTATTTGTTTATAAATTAATATAGGCCAGGTTTAGTTCATCTTATTTCATATTGTTTTCATATTATCTCAATAGTTCCAATATATCCATTATTCATACTACATTAAATAATAATTTAATATTATTAATGTAATTATAGACTATGGCACCTTTTTGTGTTGCTAAAAGTATTACCATACAGCACCCATAAGACACTGTACCAGTTTTTTAACCAACTTAATCTTTTTTTTTTAAACCGTTTCTATCTTTAATTATTACCTACTGATAAGCAACCTTGCTACCAGAGAATGGAGATAGATCACTTGGACAATCATTATCATCACAACACTGAACTTATAGCTTAACTATTAACAGCTTAACAGTCTACTAACAAATATATAAGTTGCCTAAACTAGGAATACCACAAAATATACAGAAATATCAATTTCTGAAAAAGTAAAATTTCTGTTTGTATTCCAGCCTTGACTGTAGGACTAACATCGGAAGATAATTGAGAAAAAAGGTTTCCTAACATAACTTTTAGCAACATCTTTGTACCTATCAAGGTTGATTCACAACCTTTGCCACTTTATTTTACTTCTCTTTTGGGACATTAGAAGAGAGAGACTGGAGAGACTAATTCCCTTCAAACTTGAAGTTATCTTCAAGACAGAACACTTAACACTTTCTTTAAGCCCTCAAACTTGCTATCACAAAGTGTTCAATTACATCAATTATTGCAGCAGTCCAAGTAATACCTTTTTCTATAAAGAAGCATGCTTTCACCAAACTAGTGCTTTTAAGTAGACACAGAAAACATTATAAATGTGCACACATCAGAGCATGCTCATTCCATGCTACACACCACAAGATCTCTCCTTCTGGAGGTACTTGCTCTGCTCCTGTGAGACCCACTGACATCCAAAGAACTCTTAAGAATGAAATTGCAAAAATATATCAATAAATAAAATAATTTTAAAAAGCTCTAATGATAACTGTTAGTCTTCACTGAAATGTACAAAATAACCAAGGCAGTCAAAGAAATTCTGGGTAAGCCCCCCCAAAATGAGCTCAGTTATCTGCTGAGTTCAAGCCCTATTCTTTAGTCAAGGGTAAATTATTTAATCTACATCTTAGCATACTCTGTATGTTAACCTAGGCAAGAGCAGATCTGAGCAAACCTGTACCAGCTCACAAGTTTATAAGTGTTGCCAAGTAGCATATTTTACATGCTTTTCCTGTAATCCATTTACTGTTTGCAAAGTAATCAACACTACCTGATTTAAACAATTTATTTTGTAAAAACATCTGTGTGATAAATTGCAGAAACACTTAGTTAACACCAGGAGTTGCAAGACATTACACAAAATTCAGTTAATCAAAGACTACATTTAATTGCTGAAACCTCTCAGTTAGTGACAATCACTTTTTTTTTTTTGAAGTGACACAAAGAAAAAGTTTATTCCACCTTCCAAAATAAACAAACCCAATCCTTTTATTTCAGTAATTTGTCCCTCTCGTGACCTATATATCCAGATCAATGACAGGCTGATTTCTAGGTAGATCTACTAAAAACAGGAAAATGTTTACAAACCCTCAATAAAACCATTCTTTAGCACTGTGTATGACCTAAAGAGGCTACAGGAGAGCCTATACAATAAAATAAATACTTCTTTTAGCAGTCTTTGGGACACCTTGCATCATTCAGGTAGTCTTTGCCACTAATGAATAATACATCCCCACATTCTCAAAGAAATAAAACCCTGCATCATACCAAACTCTTCTTCAAATTGTATCCTAAGGTACTACTACTTTTTCTTGCACAAATATTATAGAAACATAATAATACTTAAAGTTCAAGAAAAGACACAACAGCGAGCAGATGACTATCAGCATCAGTTTGGAACGAAAGCCCAAGTTACAAATCAGTATTACTCATCTTCAGTTAAGTGGCATTGATGCAGGATGGCTCTGAGTCAGCAGTAGTATTTACTTTACTTAATAAAATTTTGCCCATTTGCAGAATTTCTGAGACAGGTAGGGAAAATGGGAAAGAGATTTTTTTTTTTCCCCATTAGACTTATTGAAACGAGACCAGTGTTTGATCATTAATAGCACCATTAATTATGCACAGTAGTAATCATAAGACAATTGACAACTTATGTAGTAATCTTAATACTCTACCATTTCAAGACAAGCCAATTAATTCTTACTAGTTGGCAAAATCTGAAGCCTAACTGAGTACAATTACTCAGCTTTTTAAAAAAGAAATAAATCATATTAGACAGGAATAAAACTAAAAGATGACACTTAAAACTTGTCATTAAATATATGTTATTCCAAATAATTGATTGTTGAACTACCTATATTTCCAAACAGTTTCCAAATACCTACTCAAGTATTTTCAGCAATGAAAATCCACTGTAAATAAATGTATGTAGAAGAGGAAAAAAAACATGAGGTATTTGTAGTAAAAACATAGCCAAAGAATTAAAATGTGACAACTGAGATTCTTTTTAAATGCAAAGATTGAAATACATAAAAATAAACTACCTTGTTGACATTGACGGAAATAAAATACCAGATGAACTTTAACATTATATGTGACTTAAAATACTGACTCTAAAACTGCTAATACTTGGAAGACTTAAAGCATCATCTTCTCCCTAAGAAAATGAAACCAAAACCCCAACTTTTTTTTTTTTTTTAAAGGCCATGATGGAAAAGTATACAGTTTGAACACAAACCAAATATGAATGTCGACTGGACCGGTGAGAATACCTGGCCCTCTCTGAATCTTCCTGAGAAAAAAGAAATGCAGAGTTATTTCATAAGGAAGAAGGCGGGGGGGGGGGGGGGGGGAGGGAAGAGAAGACAAAGTAAAAGCAAGCAAAAGCGAGCAACATGCTGTTAGCACTTTTAATGTATTATTTTGAATAATCCATTGTGGCAAGTGAACTCATTCAACTTAGAAGAACTGTGATTTCACCTTATTTAGGTAAGTATGCCAACACACTACATTAGGATATATAAATAAGGGGGGTTAATATAATAATTAGTGATCAGTAGTCAATCTTTCTTCTGATTACTGTATTAATGCAGAAAAAAGTACAAGATTTTTTTAAAGTAAGAAATTAAAGTAAAAATTTAAAAAAATTAAAACCTTTACAAAATTGCAAGTATGGTAGTAAGAAATTTACTATATAATTACTACAGTCAGATTGTGAACACTTTACAAAGTTATTTTAGCCCTAATAGAGATGGTCAATCTCGGTTTCCTCATACGTATTTCAGATTTTCTCCTCTATTATAGGAACAAAGCTTCTTAAGCAAATTGATCAATTATAAGTTCTATAGGTAGTTCTGCTCTACAATGACAGGGAAAATAATAAACCTAACTTATAAAATTTGGGTGAGGACAAGTAGCTAAGGCACCTTAATATTTTTTGTTCTGTTGAAAGATCAGGGAATGTTCACTTTTGCTCACACAAAGGAATATGTGAGAAGAAGAGGACAAAAATACAACTAATTTAAAATTAAACATTTAAATGCTTCACGTCATGTGAAAACAGAAAGCCAGTGTTAAGTGTTCAGCATATTCAGGTCAAACGATAAAGTACTACAGTACATATTGCAAACAGATAACTGCTGCTGGTAGCTATCAAGCTTGATTTCTAAGAATTTGAGTTTGAAATATGTGCTTTATCTAAGACTGAGGTTAGGCCTCCCGATCCAGGAAAGGAGTGCACATCTGCTCAGAAACCTCCTGCAGCAGACGTGCCTCTTATGAGTGCAAAAAGAAGGTGGCATTCAGTTGACAGGCATTAATTGCAAAGTGAGATTGCTCACAAATGCAATCTGTGTTCCACAGTTTGGAAATCCTTGCTCTCCAGCAAAAAAAAACATTCAAACGTGCATTCCACCAAGAGATAACAGAAACCTATGCTGTTCTTTATGAGTGACATGAGAACTAATATACACACAAATGTCAGCTGGACAAAGAGACAACATAAAGTCAGCATAACTTTTGCAAATAAAATTCTAATGACAGTCTAGGATTTCTCAACGGAAGTGCTCATTAACTGTCATGGTAGTTTTAATTTTGAAATTTGAAATTATGGTTAGTCTCAGCATATATTGCTTAAATCTTCTTGATTCAAAACATTCACACTTCCCTAAAAACATAAAAAGAAACTCACGTCTTCCATGTGCCTTTTTAAGAAGCACATGAAGTTTGTGAAAGGAACTCTCTAAAGAAACATCACACTAAACTAGTATAAACTGAACAGCAGCTTTCAGGGCTGGTTCTGTTTAATATCTTTATCAATGATCTGGATGAGGGGATCGAGTGCACCCTCAGTAAGTTTGCAGACGACACCAAGTTGGGTGGGAGTGTCGATCTGCTGGAGGGTAGGAAGGCCCTGCAGAGGGACCTGGACAGGCTGGATCGATGGGCCAGGGCCAATTGTGTGAGGTTCAACGAGGCCAAGTGCCGGGTCCTGCACTTGGGTCACAACAACCCCATGCAACGCTGCAGGCTTGGGAAAGAGTGGCTGGAGAGCTGCCTGGAGGAAAAGGACCTGGGGATGTTGGTTGACAGCTGGCTGAACATGAGCCAGCAGTGTGCCCAGGTGGCCAGGAGGGCCAACAGCATCCTGGCTTGTATGAGAAACAGTGTGGTCAGCAGGTCTAGGGCGGTGATAGTGCCCCTGTATTCGGCACTAGTGAGGCCACACCTCAAATACTGTGTCCAGTTTTGGGCCCCTCACTACAAGAAGGACACTGAGGCACTGGATAGCGTCCAGAGAAGGGCAACTAGGTTGGTGAAGGGTCTGGAGGACAAGTCTTAGGAGGAGCAGCTGAGGGAGCTGGGGTTGTTTAGTTTGGAGAAGAGGAGGCTGAGGAGAGACCTTATTGCTCTCTCCAACTACCTGAAAGGAGGCTGTAAAGAGGTGGGGGTCGGTCTCTTCTTCCAAGTAACAAGCAATAGGACAAGAGGAAATGGCCTCAAGCTGCACCAGGGGAGGTTTAGGTTGGATATTAAGAAAAATTTCTTCAAGGAGAGAGTGGTTAGGCCTTGGGATAGACTGACTGCCCAGGGAAGTGGTACAATCACTGTCCCTGGAAGTATTTAAAACACGTGTGGATGTGGTGCTTAGAGACATGGTTTAGAGGTGGATCAGACAGTTCAGTTAACAGGTTGGACTTGATAATCTCAGAGGTCCTTTCCAACCTTAATGATTCTATGATTTCTCAGATTGTAACTCAACTATCTCTGCTCATTCCTACTTAGTGGATTTAATCTAAATAAATGAACAGTCAAATAATTTATCATTATTAATTGAAAGTGAGGGGCAAGGGGTAAAAGGATGCAAGTGATGCATGGAGTGGTTTTGGGGGTTTTGGGGTTGTTTTTTTTTTTTTTTTCCTGGTTTGGCTGGTTTTAAATATTTTACAATTAGTTTTTGTAAGTCATGAAAGTGACTTAATCATCAGTTAAAAGACAAGCATTTGCCATGTTACTAAGAGGAAACAAAGAAATGCAAGTTTGCTAAGAAAAAAAAAGTAAAAAACCCAAACTCCAGAAATTAACTGAAATAAAAACCTTTACTATTGATAAGATGTTTGCCTAGATTGAAACTAATGTAATTTCATTTTAAATAGATTCATGCCTTTAAGCCAGTACATGGTAGAAACAAGAAACATTTCATTTTAAGAAAAGTATCTCATTTCATAGTTTGTCTTTTGCTGCCATAAAATGCCCTGCATATCCACATCCATAGACAGTTTATATATAATTGTTTTCAGTAATAGAACACTTTGAAATGACACACAGCAAACCATTAGTAAATTACTTCCTCCAAATCCTATGTTAGTTCTCTGAGTGGCAAAAACATGCACAACAGGTGGTTTTAGCCTACCATCCATTTCTGGATATGAGCCCATTTTCTATCATATGAATGCTGAGAAAACTACAGAATGTAAAAACAAAAACAAACAAACCATTTACTGTATAGATTAGTCACCACACAAGACTGGATTCCTAAACCAAAAATTTGGAAAAAACTAAGTTAATTGCCATGTAATCTTCAGTATAATATCAGATACCTACAGCAGTTTGAAAACTGAAAGTATGGAATAATGAGAACCATATAAAATTGAGGCAAAAACATGTTTTGTAAATTGTACTTGTTATTACCACAGGAAAAAAAAAACAACCTCAAATATCAGCATTTACATGGATTTGAATGTAATCATGTTAAATAATAAATTCTCAATCTTTTGCATGCTACGTCAAAACGTAAATCAAATTAAATAACCATGAAATATTCAGACTGCTGAAAATATAGTTCCCAGGTTTTTTTTCCTCAAGAAATGTAAACTTTTTTTTTTTTTTAGGAGAAATGTGTGGAGCAACACACAGCTGTATGTGTAAATATTATCCCAATTCTATTATTTTTTTTAAATAAAGAACCTGACAATAGGTATTTATTGTGAACAGTTTCAGTATAATCCATATGGGAAGAAATTGACTGGAAACTGCATATCCAAAGTCACATATCCAAATTATCCAGTTCCTAAGTATATTATAAATACATTAAAAATAGAGCAAAATAATTCTCTCTACTTTCTCATAGTTGTTTATCCTATACATTAGGCAGTGTACATTTTGGTTAGGTCATGTTTATTATTTATGCTGTGCTGCCAGTTATCCATATTTACATGGACCTTTTGCACAGCAACAACAAGCAAAGAAACTGCCACAGGTGATAAGTAACTGTTCTTATAAAAGCACAAAAGTCACCAGCTGACTCAGCCAAAAATCTGGTAGTTCAAATCCAGACAATATTAAACTTAACATTAGAAGTGGAAAACTGTTCCTCTCTATACAAAATTATTTATGCAAGCCTGAGTTCTGGACATTGCCATTATGTTCTCTCTTCTGCTCATTTAAAAATCAAATAAGCAGTAAAAAGAAAGCCTCAGCCCTTTAAATAGTGAAACATTTAGATTAATCTTTGTCCAATTTTGATTGCTAGCATTGAATTTACTGGATTTGTTAAAGGTAAAGCATCCAAGCATACGATTTCACCTGTAAAGCTAGAATTTAAATCACATTAAAAATGTTTTATTTTTCATTTGAAAGCAAGAGTGCTAATAGCCTATTTTGTATAGCAGATTTCTGCCACAATATGAGCGTAGCTATTAAGGAAGTTCAAAACGAATGTTCGGATTAATATTTTGTGAGGTGCTATCCCCAGGTAAATACAAAGCAAGTTAACCTTTTAGATATATAACCTAAGGGAAAAGAGGAGGGTGTAGGGGGAGAGAGAGAAGCTAACAGTTGCCTGATGCTGAAAATACTACCATGCAGCTGAATTATACCAAAAGACAAAATCTGATGCAAGTACAGAAATAAAATACATTAAGAATTTTAGTAAAAGTTTGCAATAATTCCTGATGATTTATACTACCTCTTTTTGCTGTCGCTCCAGCTCTCTCATACGTATATCTCTTGCTTCTGCTCGAGCTGCCCGTTTGGCTGCAAGCCTGGCTTCTGCCTACAAGCAAATTGAAAACACTGGAAGTTAAAAACAGATTTTTTCTATAATGGTTTGAGTACTCAATTTAATATTCTCTTCACAAAAACACATTAAGATTCTAACATCACAATATGTAAGTAGTAAAGAAATTAGAGTTCTCAGAATGAAATTTCAGAAAAGATACATACCTAAGTCTTTACAGATATCATTACTAGTCAAAAGAATTACATGTTGACAAAAGAACTGAGTTCAGAAATATTCCTGTCACTAAATCCAAAAATTCACATCTGTGGACTTTAACAGTACTTTGTGTATGCATAGTGTTTAAATAGGAGAGTATGCAGCTGCAGAATCTTTGGCCACAGGAAGACGTTAAAAGAAAAAAGAAAGAATCAAAACAAAGATATTAAACCACTACTGTTCATGTCATATTTAAAGGCTCTGCTATCATTTCAAAAAAGCAAACGTCACTTCGAAGTTGAATTACTTCAAACAGCAATCATAAAATAAAATTGATTATTGGACAAAATGTAAGAAAGAAATGTAAGGTTACAGTTCCTCAAGAACTAAAACATTCGCCATCACCAAAAAGTGACTTCCCTACCTTTCCGTTCAAGACCTTATACTCCCAACACTTTCCCTGGGCACAGCTCCAGCACTGTAAGCCAATTTAACTACCTACCATAGCAGAAAGCTAACAACAACAACAAAAAGTAGTTTTCTACTGTGTTAGTGAAATGAATTGACTTGTACAAGGATCTTATGAACACTAGACCCAGCAAAAGGATGGTAGGACAAACAGTAGTGAGACCTCCCCCTTTTCAGTGGCAAGAAGCTGTTACATCTCCTGCACTGCTTGTGAAACCTGGTTATTGGCAGATACAACTCTATATTTTCTCCACTTTCTATCCAGCCTCAACCAAAAAAGAAATACATACTCTTTCAGACCTTAAATGCTACCTCAAATTTAATCAGTTAATTAATTACATGAGGTAATAATTTTTGACATAAAGCTAATAGTTGAGGAAAACACAAGCTCAGTTTTTTCATGTTTGAATGAGTTGATGAAAATTTTCTCTTAAATTCTTGAAATATTAAGCCACTGAAGACAGGTTTTCCACCAAAAATTCCAGTTGTCTATCTAATGTTAATTAAAAACTTCTGAGAAACACCAGCAGCCAAAAATTCAGAACTCCTAACATCCAAAACATTTAATTTTATAGAACTTTATAAAAATGTAAAATTCAATGGGATTTTGCCTTTGATTAAGGATAGTGGGGGTTTTTTTCTGCTTTTGCCACTATCACAGCATAGGTGTATGTAAAACATTAGAGACGTATAAAATTCACAATTGCAAATAACTTTTACTGTGCTTCAGGAAAAAGAAAGGGGTATTTAACTCAGGGTTTAAGTTATGATTAAACTACAGGTACAAAAATATCTCTCAAATAATGACAAGAAAGAAGGCAAACACATTATAGCTTTATTACTTAAAATTGTTTGTCTTAACTGCAGATGACTCTGATTAAGACTGTTTTTCTGTATTTTGCATACTCAGATTAAATGATGTCAAGTCCGTCTTGGCACTTGACTGCCACGACGTAATCCTTTTTCAGAGCAGCATAAAGCTACTCTTCTTCCTGCCTGATGACAGCAGACAAGAAAAGCAAGGGAATTCCCATGCAACAGGACGTCTTCTCTCACTTGCAGCCCTACTCTGTTATTGTCTGCAATCATAGCTCTGTCCCATATAAACTTTCACACAGACCTGTATGCAGCACAGAAGGAGAAAGGACCCAAACAGCTGATGTGTCTGGGTTTAGCTCTGCTTATAGATCAGCAGACATACGCATCTAGCCTTTAGACTCTGGCAAGGCTTTAATTTTAAAGATAGAAAGTTTATTTGTTTACTGATTCACGCTAAAGATCAATTCACATTTCAGCACTCTCTCCTAATCCTACAGCCAGAGACCCAACTTTCACATTCCTACAGTAGAGGGGAAACTCCATTTCTTCCGATTTACTAAACCCTTCATAAAATACAGGAGAATTCTACAAATGTTTGTCATAAAATGGGTGCCTGAAATTGAAGAAAAAAATCTTTTTAGAGAAAATTTTTGGCAAAAAATGGTTTGGTATTACATTTAATTAAACTGAGCAACTAGATTCCTCTAAAAAGTATACAATTTCAAAAAGACACAGAAGCTGGCAAGTTAACTGAAAGGGCAGTTCTCGGGCTTCCTTCACCAAAACTTAGAGCAAGAGACAAATCACATTACCATTTGGAAGGCCATCATACCAAATAATTCTTTATTCTCAGCAGAATTGTTAGAGAGCAAACCTCATGTTATTAATAGAGCACTCATGCAAATCTTGATAACTATGTAATTGAAATACAAAGTTAACATTAATAAGAAATAACCCTAATTCAAAAGGACATAGTTTTCTTCCTGGGTGCTGCTGTTCACTCTGTTGTGTTCCTGAAGAAAGCCCATAAAAGCTGTGAACAATCTTCCACCAACACTATTCACAAATTAAATTCTTCAGCTACATTAAATACCTGCTAAGGGAAATAGAGTGCCACAACAGCTTTGGATAGAGAACTGAGTTGAAAAGATGAATCTGTTTGGACTACAGAAGCAGCACAGAAAGGAAATCTAGACTACTTTTTATTTTTTGGGGAAAAAAAAAACAGCAAAAGGACAGGCAGTCACATTACAATGCTTTTCTAATTAAATTAGTATTTGAATTGAAGAGCATTCTAAATACATCACTATTCCTTGCTCATAGGAGCTTGGGAGTCAGTACAGGTTGCCTTCTACAGCTTGCATTAAACAAATTCCAGTCTTAGAAAACTACAGACTGGCCACTACAACCTTGATTTCAGTTTCATTGGTCATTATTCTCTATACAGTTCCAGTGTTTCATCACCCTCATCATAAAAAATTTCTTCCTTATATCTAGTCTAAACCTACCCTCTTTTAGTTTAAAACCATTACCCCTTGTCCTATCACAACAGGCCCTGCTAAAAAATTTGTCCCCATCTTATAAGCCCCCTTCAGGTACTGGCAGGCCGCAATAAGGTCTCCCCGCAGCCTTCTCTTCCCCAGCTCTCTCAGCCTTTCCTCATAGCGGAGGTGTTCCATCCCTCTGATCATTTTTGTGACCCCCCCCCCCGGACCTGCTCCAACAGGTCCATGTCCTTCTTATTTTGGGGGCCCCAGAGCTGAATGCAGTACTCCAGGTGGGGCCTCACCAGAGCAGAGTAGGGGGGCAGAATCACCTCCCTCAACCTGCTGGCCATGCTCCTTTTGATGCAGCCCAGGATATGGCTGGCTTTCTGGGCTGCAAGCACACGTTGCCAGCTGAAGTAAAAATGAAACTGTGGACTGTTGAAGATCTAGCAAATCTGACACTTCAGAAGTTTCTAAAGGAGACTTCCAACTGCTAAAAAGAAATGTGATAGCTGAATTTTCTTAAACACTTCAACTGCAAATAAGAGATGAGGTATCCAAACCTGTTACAGCCATACCAGTACACTTATACTGGTGGCTAAAATGGAAAGAAGTCACTTGGTTATACATTCTGGGGGGCAAATAGGAGCCATGAGGTACAGATACAACAGTTTTGCATGGAATTTATTCGGAGAAGTGATTAAGAAAGGAAATAGAGAACTACAGAGAAGATCTTTGTAACAGAAGAGACTGGGTAGAAAAAAAACACAAGAAGGAAGTGCCCTCAAGACTTTGTTTGGATAGGGAAAAAAAGGATTAATTAATAAGTAAATCTGTAATTTTTTTTGTATATGAACACACTCATACTACTGCTTATCTTTTACCTCCAACCCTAAGGACAAATATATTATTTTAAACCAAATGCCATATCTGCATTTCTCTGGGTATTAGCTCTGCTCTGAGTAACAAAACAAAGCTATCTGTTAACCACCGAGTTCTGGAATTCTTCATTTCAAAATAGGTGCCAAAAAGCATTACATACAAAAATAAAAGTAATGTTTCCTTGCATTTGCATAAACAGCATTTCAATCTAGAAGAATATGATGATTCTGGCTGTTTTCGGGCAGTTTAAGCTACCACCTTGAAGCAGTGCTCACTTTGATTACATTATTTTATTGCATACGTTTAGTAAACATATGGGTAGCAACAGAATGTTCTCCTTCCATTACAAATGACATGGTCAGTTTCTTCATTTTCACCTAAAAACCAATTACTAACAACTACTTACAGTCATTTAGAAAACTCTCTCTGCTTATTCCATTTTCTCTCTCTTTTTTTTTTAAATACATATTCTGCCACTATCTTTTGAAAATCTTTCAAACCATTTTATCTCAACTTCCAAGGATAACATTTAGTTCTTCAGTTAAATCCAAGATATTTTTGGCAAGAAAGAAAGGCGAAAAGGAAGAAGACTAGATTTTAATTTGAATGCCTTTGTAAAGATTGAGTCTGGAGTCTCTCCTTTCTGATGCATTTTTTCTTAGTCTTTTCACAGCAACGATCCAGTTCTTCACAAGATAAGAAGCACACTAGTACATAGAATTGATATGGTAGAAGCTTCCTCCCATGTTTAGCAAGGAGAAGCATAACATCTGTCTCCATAGTGCAGACAGGCATCTTTCTCCTTCCCCTTGCTTGCAAGAAGGCAAGAAACTAGAAAGCACTAGTATTTTGATTTAAAATTTTCATACTGTAGAGAAGGTAATTCATTAATTAGCTCAGATTCAGCAAAAAACTTCATAAGGATAAAATATAGGCTATACTAAAACGTTATTCACCTCTGAAAAAATATGAATGCTTTGAAAAGTCAGAAATATTTTACCATCGTGGGCTACAATACGAATAAGTCATTTCTCCCTTTGTCAAGGGATATGCAGTGTTTACGATCCTGCGTTTTCCAGCGCCAGAGGCCCAGGCAAGGCAGGTTTTCCTTCTTCCACCAGATGGCAGCGGTGAGGGCCCCGGCCACCCCGGCCCGGCTTCTGCCCCAGGGCGCCGGGCAGAACAGCCGGACCTCTGCCAGCGCCGGCAAAGCCTCCGAGGGAGCATCTTACAGCGTTCACCCCATTTCTTAATACGCTGCAATATAGAGTTTATCTCATCATTTCTTATTAAGTGAACGTGCGTTATTTCTCTCTTCTGTTGCTCAATTCTTCTGCATTCTCATTTCCACGCTTTTCAGCCTCTTCATCTCCTTACTGTCTCATGGACCCGAGGCAACACCATCAGTCATGTGCCAAATGTATTTCTTATGCCTCCTCAGAAATATCTTCCTTTCATTTATTTCTGATGTGCCTACTCTTTCTCCAATTGCCTACAAAGCAAAGACTATAAACAACAAAATCTTAAGGTTTACATGACTTAAAGGTTTAAGATTCTTCATTTCTGATGTCTATTATTCTTTTTCCATTTATTATGCAGATCTACATATAGATTAGAAAATCTCTAGAATACCTTACCTTCTATAAAATATCCTTAACCACTATTAAAAATAACAGCAAACAAAATTTTGCATTAATACTAAAGTAGAAATAGCTGATTTAAAAATTTTTAAGTGATCTCTTATTAAAACAGAAATTCAAAAGTCATCTAGCATCTACAAAGACAATCTCTGTATGAGCGTGGGGTTCTTCAGGGTTTTGTTTGTTTTCTTAAGAAAAGCTGAAGGTGTATACGGAGAGAAACACGTACTGACCTTTGAATAGGTTCGATATGACAAAGACTATGTTAACTGTTTTTAAATTCATGATATAGCCTTCAAACATTCTAAAATATTGAACTCCTAGCTTTTTCTACCCTGGCAATTAAGTAACATGACATTTTTACCAAAGTAAGAACAACTGTGCTCTACCCAAAGTTTGAGCAACTCCAGAGCAAATTTAAAATCCAAATGAATATTTATTCTCTCCCATGAAAAAACACCTCTTAAGAGAGTTCCAGGCTCCTGCTATACAGTGAAAAGAGTCATGAGAACAGTTCCTGAAAAGATACAGACAAGATGCTACAAGGAGAAAATTAAGTGAATAGTGGTGCAATCGTCCACGAGCGCTAGTTCTTTGTCATCTAGAGTTATTCAGCCTTGAAGAATAGAAGGGTTGCAGAAGCAAGCATGGAAAGAAAGGATATAAAAGGTAAATTCTGATTGTCCCTTCAAACTGCTGCTTATTGAGTTGGGGCTGGTGAGATGACAAGAGTCGGACTCTTCTCACTTTCTGGCACGGTTCATTGTATCTGAGCTTGAACTGAAGTCAATGTAAGAACACAGAAGCGACTGAAACCTCTGCTCTTGCATGTAAGGCTGGTCTTAGATAAAGAGGTCTCAAGTAATAGTAAGAGATGCCTGGTGACAACAGGTTACTGCTGAATATTTAACATGAACACAACAACTTGTCTGTAAATTACAAAGACAAGTGAAGCAGTGATGCAGATGTCACCTGAAGATACTCTATCCACAAAACAGCTTTACAAGCAGAGAATCCCCACAACAAAACCACAGGGAAAACAGATCTTGAGATTGTATCAGCTGTTTCCAGTGTAGACTGTGAATATAGCCTTGAGAGTATGAACCTCAATTTTTATTTATTTTGTTATCTGTTAAACAAAAATGATTCCTGCATAAGAACCCAATCTGGACAGGAGCCTGAAGTCACACTAGACAATCTCTACCTGTTATTTGGAAAGGCAGAACTTTCCACAAGACAGAAGAAACTGCCTTCCACACCAGCTGGCTTATATTCTTTATCAATCTGAGAAAGCCAACAGCTTCAGAATCCATTACAACAGCTAGAGAAGGACCCAGAAGGTGGTATAAAGGAACTCTTCATATTTTCAGGAGATAAGAATTTATTTTTTGTTTTTTTAATAAGGGATCAGCTGAATTAAAATTAACCTTGCTATCATCAGAAGACACTTGCCAATACTCCACTTTAATGCAGCTGGGTGCATTTACACTCAGAGTTCCTTTTCTCCTTGCAGGAAACACCTGTACAATATAACCTACCACCTCTTTCTAGAGCTTTTGAAACAAACAAGATAAACTGTCAATCCTCCCTGTTGTACCAAGGTAAGACTTCCAAACTGATCAGCTGCAACCAGTCTCACTTAAGACACTGAATAATATGGAGAGTGCATTGCTTCCAGAAAAAGATGCAGAGATCCCTGTCCCTGGATATGTACATCATCTTTAGTCTTGCTCAGTTTCAATGAGCACAGGAAATTCAATGCCAGGAAGGATAACACAACAGAATACAAAGTAGGTCCTGAAGAAAGATGTCTGGTAACTCAGAAATTCTTGGAATAAGGCAGTCATTCACTCCAATGTTGATGTTTTAGCATACTTGTGCCTTGTTTAGTGCAGAGGCATTGCAGAAGAGCTTGTCTCAATGCAAACTCCCACAGCAAGGAAAAGATATGAAAGAACTCTCTACACAACAGTGCTAGTGCTACAAGAAGTGAAGGGGAGGAGACACAACCAACAGAGGAAAAGTTTTCTGATGGAGAAAATGAAAGAAATCTCACAAGGAAGTAGTTTGACCAAGCCCCTCAGATCCTATGATAGTGCCCTTGCCTTCCATTAAATATTTTCATGTAAGATGACACATCAGATTCAACTAGTACAGGAAAACTTCTATAGAGAAATGAATTCATTGGATCAGTACCAAAGCATTCTTTGCACAAAATTTCCTAGGAAGCAGATGTTTGCTGGCACCAAAAGGAAGATACCACTTTTTTTGACACGTCCCATAGACATCAATTTTGTCAAATTAGGGTGGTGAGAAAGAGTAAGATTAGTGCTTTCTGAAATCTGAACTTTTGGAGGGAAAAAACCTGAAACTTCATACACTACACTAGAAGTCTCTTCTAGTTTTACAAACTCTGATAATTCCTAGTGCCATTTTGTGACTGCTCTGAATCCCAGAGCACTTCCACGCAGTTTTTCCATGCAGCTTATCCTGAGTGCCAGCCTTTTGTTTCAGCATATTCTGTATACCATCTCTTGATACCTAGAACACCTTTTAGGAACATTTTACTCACAAGACATCTGACTTCTGGATTACAGGACTCAACTGTTGTAAGTAACATCTGCTAAAAAGGTAATTTCAGAAGAGGAAGTTGAGGAACAAAACACCCTTTGACAATAAAAAGATAATCAAGCCATGTTGCTGACATACAGGCCTCAGAATGGTAAAGTACATCTACTCTATATATTCATGCACTGAGAATTGGCATGCCCTGTGTCAGCATGGTAACTGAAAACTTGTCCCCAGCCTCGAATGATAAGGCATATGTATGGCACAGTAAAATCAGATGTTATTTAAAGACAGAATTCAGTTTTGTTACCTGGCCTCTACTGTTATATCCTAAGAAATGCATTCTGTTCCTTTAAAGTAAAAGTTTTCTTCAGAATAAGTCAGCTAACACTATGAGTTAAAGCTACCAATTCAATGACAACAGCTGCTGTCTGACATGGGATCTAAGGGCCAGCTTGTCCTACACAGACCTCTAGCTGTGAGACCTAACATTAGTTTAATTTAGCATTAAAGGGGGAAAAAACCCTCCATTTTTGTTTAATTTACACTCATGCTCAAATTTTGAGGGGCTTAGCGACATAAGAGAACAAAGCCCCACAGTAATTTTAAGTAAGATAATACTTATTACACCTTGCTATTGAGACTTTTTTCCTAGGCTAAGTTGCAAGCTGATGTTACCGTACTAGAACCCTGCAGAGAACACTCAAAAGCAATTTAAAGCCTGATTCCTTCTCCTTCATTAACTGTTTTCCTCAAAAATGGGAGATGGAACTTGATGAGTAAGGCTGTGCATGACCCAAAGGCCCACACAGAACATACCTGGTAGGGTGAGAACTTCCATTAGATTTGGTGTGAACATAGCTTTCTGAGAAGTTACCAACTAAATGAAAATTATTTTTTTGCTGACAGAGCATTTCCTTTGCCTACAGTCTATGATGGCTACATTTGAAAATTCCTACAGAAGCTGTGTTTTCAAAGACCTATCACCTACCTATTTTGTCTCACATACACATATATGTATATATACTATAAACACACACATACAGACGACAGTTTACATTCCAAGGCCAATTAGAATCTACATATTGCACTCATTTATGTCAACTAGGGTGAGCAGCTTTGTCAATAGTGTAGCTCAAAATTTCTGTATCCACTTGTATACAAACAGTACTAAGGCTTTTGTTTCCAAGTCACAGCGTTTCCTCCCAGAATAACTCAAGTCCAAACAGACGTCTGTAAGACTCTAAATTCCAGCTGCCTCCTTCCTATATTCGGTGGGACAAAATTCCCCTTTGTATCAACTTCTTGTTAATTACATTTTTGGCTGGTTACCTCCAGCTCTCTGTTTTTCAGGTGGTGACTCTATTTAGAAAGTCCTGGTGCAGTGTACATGTTAGGCTTACTTTGGCAGAAATGTGACTTTTCAAATTTGAGATAGAATATATTACAAATACCTTTTACTAATGATTATTACTCACGCAACACTAATACACTATACTTACCATCTTAAGAGTTCTACACACTGCAGTGGGATAAATGTGGAATTTTTTTAGTTTTAGATCTGAGATAGCAACTGGATTTCTCATTTATCTTTAGCTAAGCATATAACAATCTGTAGAAATATCTGCTAAGTTTAAGTGTAATCCTGTGAAGTTACAATAACAACATTTCAATAAATGTGATTTTTTTTTTTGATCAAAAATACTCTTAGTTTGAATTGTCATATTTTTGGATAATTACACTTTTTAATGCACAGCTCAAAAAATTTAACTTATTCTGGATAATGAGATTGCTTTCATCACTATTTCTGAATTTAAAACAATTTGAAATTAACAAACCTCTCTGGCAATGTTACTCAGAGCTTCATCTTCTGCAGAAAACCTGTCTTTCACTGGAGTTCTCTTCCGTCCTGATCCAGGAGTTCCCATTTTTATTCTCTGGTTCTGTATTTGCAAACACAGAGAGGAACAAGCTCAGTTTTCAGGTCTGGAATTAAAACCAAACAAACAATCCACGCTCCAAAAATGTAATAAATTTCCAATTCTTTAGCTACATAATACTTAAGAAACCTACATGCCATTAGCACAAATTTATCCAGCAGTTGCATTTCTGGGAAAACTTTATCACAAAATCTTGTGGTAGCTTTACAGAACATCACTGCATTCTACAAGGTGCACACACAGCATTTTTCTACTGAACAGAACCCATCAGTTTACCTACAGCTTCAAAGTTACGCACAACTGTCAACTGCTTCTAGCTCAATGACAATACCTATGTCCCCTGCCACTTTTCACAACTCCTAAAAATAAGTATCCATTTAATTTTACGGACATGAAGAAAACCTATACACAACAACAGGTTCAAGAATTAAACTTACACGATCATTAGAGCTCTCTCCAAAACAGAAAAGATAGATTCAGCAGACAAACTTTTCAAAGCATCCAAGCAGGTAGATGGGGCTTATTTACATTTTAATCCAGCTGTTCTCATTCAGCTGCAACTGAATGAGAACTGCAGTCTTCTACTAAAGTAGAAGTTTTACTATAGCAGAAGTAAAGACATTTCTAGACAAACAAACATTATTTTGCATAACAAGATTCCTAATTTGGGAAACGTAGAGAAACATACTAGCATCGTATACCCAGAACAATACATAAAGTACCCTCTTAGTCTTCTTCCAGAAACCTCTGTTATCAATTGCAAGAATATAAAAATCACCACTAAACCAAAGCATAGCATACAGCCACCGAAAGCAAAACATTACTCAAAAAAATAATCTAAATTAGTTTTTTTCAAATATCCCAAAGAAACCCTCCTTCTAGACATTCAGGTCCTTCCAAATTCCAGATCAGAATTTGGTGGTAATCCAGCTATTTGATATAAACGAGATAAGTGTCCCACACAGGGCTTGGGAAAACACCTTATTTAGAACAAAATTTTCTTCATGCAAATAAAAAAAGGTCTAGAAGGGAAGTACTACTGGCTATCCTTTTGAAACTGAACTGGTACAAGAACTCTCTCTCACAGATTGTATCTTTCATTGACCCTATCTGGGTCTAACCAGCAAACATTCAAGAATTCCTTACAGTTCAGTCAAAGGGGGGAAAAAAAGAAAAAGAATGTGACAGGGGTATTTTTGTGCAAGCAGTTTTTACTTTATTATTTTTATACAGTGATCACAAAGCCAAAATATACTGGGGTACCTTCTGGCACTCAAAGATTTCAAGTATCATCACAGCTTTTTTTTTTTTTTTTTTTTGTATTTTAGCTTCTACACTTCTCCTTCCCCCCGTTCTGCTGCTAGTCCTCTCTTTTCCTTGGAGGCAGGAAGTCTTTTATTCTGCTTCAAATGCTGCAGGTATTTTACTGTTCTTTATGTGCTTAGATGCGGGAAATAGAATATTTGCTGATGAGAGAAAAGACAATGAAGACTTATAACTAGATGTCCCTCCTCTTAAAAGCTCCTGCATGGGACAGATAAAACAATTATGCAATAATCTTATTCATTTCCAGTTGCTATTCCGAGATCAAAACTAAACATACTCAATCCTTCAGGTGCACAACTACTCCATTGTGTAAAAACAAAGGAGAGCTTGCAGTGTTTGCAGATGAGTAGTAGAGGAATAAAACCACGTATCTGAAGGGGCCAGAGAAGATGCAGTTCTATCGTCCAGTAACGAACACACTCCTGATGGGGAAGAGTGGACATCAGTACCCCCCTGGATTCCATACATTCCTCCGCAGGCTGCTCACTCATTTTCTAGTGCAGTGTGTTTGGATAAAATACAGGCACTTGGGCCAACACACAGGACTCACCTGCCAGGGAGTGTTTTTACCATCTGCCTGTGGCTCATGATTCAATTTATCTGTTACTCCCCCACAACATGATTTTTTTGTTGCTGTTGTTTATTTTGGCTTTAATTCTGGTGTTAGGTAGCAGCACACTTTCAGGAAGAAATACAAGATTCCAGCCACACTATTATCAGAGGCTGGGATGGGTCTTGGACATAGGACAGCAGAGCTCAAACTTAGGGTGAAGGGAGACTGAGATAAGGCCTGGGACAAGTATTGCCACTGTTAATCCATTAAGAGTCTGTCTTTTTAGTCTTAAAAACAAGCAAGCAAGTTTATATTTTGTACTCAGATTAATTTAGATATATATACACAGAAAGCAGTTTGGAGATCTCTGTGGCAAAGCTTTAAGCTTAGAGCTACAGGTTGCTGCCCAAATTCAGAAAAAATGTCTCAAAATACCGTCATCTTTTTTCAGTAATTCTTATTGTCTGACTTCAAATAAGAAAAGCAGATAGGGCCCAAAGTAGAAGTTGTATCATCAACACATAAAATAATGCTCCCCTACTACAGAAAGTTTTCACAAGGTTGTATATTAGCCAAAAAAAAAAAGATAAAAAGAAAAATCAAGAAATTATGTTATTACAATAGTTCACGTAAGCAACAGAACTCAAGCCTATCTACTAAAAAGGTCACTAAGCATGAAATGAAATTCTTTTAAGTTTTATGTTGAGTTGTATTTCTTAACTAAATATTTACCACATAAGTAAAAAGTGCAGAATAACTGCACATACCATAGACTTGAACTGCATTTGTGGACATCCTTTAAACAACGTACCACTTCTAATAGACAACTAGCTTTGGTTTGTTAATTCAGTGAAATTCTCTTAGCTGGCAGATTGATTTGGGGAATCGAATTTAATAGGTTATATAACTATTTTTAATATAGCCATGTTCAGACTGACAATAAGTACTAGTATATATATATATATAGTAGTGAATTTTAAAAAATTAGATGCCAATGCTTTAAGTGAGCAAAAAGCACTTCATATCAGTCTCACTGTAGCATAACTGTGCCAAAGTCACTGTGGAGGAAGGCAAGTGTGGCATCCCTTCCAGCCATCTGCCACGCTTCTCACCTAGGATGAGCACAGTACTCCTGACAGAGCCCAAACCCAAAAAAAAGAAAGCAGGGACAGATTACCTACAAGGTACACTGAGATGTTACCTTCACCTGCAAGGAGGAGTTAGGAAAGCCAAAGCTCAGCTGAAGTCAAAACTAGCAAAGGCTGATAAGGACAAAAAGAAAGGCTACTATAAGGACACTGGGAACAAAAGATAGACTAAGAAAACTGTAGAGCCGTTGCTTAGTGATGCAGGGGACATAGCGGGGGGGTGCGTGCAAGGCCCACCCTTGGCAAAAGGGCCTGGATAATAACAAATGTGACAATAGGAATTTGTGTGTGTGTTAATAAAAAATGCAAAACTGTCTGACAGGATATTTGCCCAAAACTGGTCATGTTGAAGAGCAAGAGGATCATCAGTTAGATTAAACAGTAACTAGAGAATGACAAAGAAATGTTTGAAATAAAGGAGTCCTCTTGAAGTATAAAAAAAAAATATATATGAAAAGCTGTACCAGTGGGAGAGGCCTTGGAGAAGAAGCAGCAGCAGTCAAAACCTGGTTTGACGCTGCCAGAAGTCACCCAGCTGACTGTATCACGGTATCTGTCCAGGCCAGACAGCGCAGCATCCCTCCTGGAGGACGCAAGGTCCTGCGCTCCAGCTAGCAGGTGGTCAGCACAGGGCGCAGCAAGGGAGGAGAACTCACACCTCTAATGCCCTAATGCACGGGCATGAGCTTGTGAGGTGCGCTCTCGCTGGCACGTGCATTAGGGCATTGCAGGGAACAGCACAGGTACACGCAAATCTAGAGCGCCCACATCTCCAACAGGAATCACGCGCAAATAGGTGGCCCTGGAGTTGAAGAATAGAGGGTCGTTAAACATTGGCCTAGAGAGGCTGTGAAAAGTCCAGCCCTGAAGATATTCAAAACTTGACTGGACAAGGCTCTGAAAAACCTGCTCTAATTGATCACACTTTGGGCAAGGGGTGACCTCCAGAGATTCCTTCCAAAATAAAAGATTATATGATTCTATAGTTCTTATTGCTGCCAGCTTTGAAACTAAACCTCAATATAAGGTTTTTAATAAGTTGTTTTAATATTCCTTCAAGGGTCATGTCACAATTTCTTCCATTCCATGTAACTTTTAATTGAGCTGATATATATCAGAGTATTTCATGTCTTGTTATACAGTTCAGTACTAAAGAGATCTAGTTCTGTTCCTAACAGATTAATTAGTCTAATACTAAATGTATCATGAAGTTACTTCTCAGAAAAATATAAGGTGCCAAATATTTCACACACATGCAGAAATATTTCTTAGGTGCTCCACTTCCATAACTTGCTAATTACGGGAAAAATTATTTTGCTGCATGTTACAAAGAATTTAATATATGTTGTAACATTAGCATTTTCACAGAAAATAACTGAAAAGAACCCCAAAACAAAACACAACCACACAAAGAAAAGTTTGTTACACTGGCCTTCCTAAACTATAAAAGATAATAAAAGGAAAGTACATTATAATCTGCTCCATTTACAGTTCAGAATTCCTGAGCCATATCTATTACATGTTTATTTCTTGCTGTAGGCTGGGTTACACATTGCATTACACGACTGATTAAATGACATCCTGTTGTATTTCATTCCAAAAAAGTGAAGTGTCTGAAGTCCCCAAACAAACCAGAAGACTTGTGAGGAAATCCCTCAAATTCCCTCTCTCATTTGTCTTTACTTCAGGCCTAAATAACTTTTATCTCTCCCCCAAGTCTTTGCTGTCTACTCATCTTCCTATTACCTTCTGACTAAAGGTTTTCTTTATTTCTTTTTCACTTCCTAGAAAAAAGTGTGACCCATCTTACATAAAACAGAAGCTACCCTACAATTTAAGGCCCTATCACTCACCACCTTCCATGGCACCACCTGTTCTGATGCCTGGGTCTATGCCAGTGTATTTGGCATTACATACATGCAAGGCATTCAGATACTACAGTGTGAACAGGCTATAAATAAACAGACTGAAACTCTCATTTTCTCTTTCAAGTAAGACCAAGATAATTAAGGTTCACCTGTGTAGACAAAATCTCTGTATATTTCATCCAAAAACAGAGAAGAGCAGCCCCGCTCTAGAACCACTGGTTGTTAGAACCAGCCTCAGTTTCCTAATTAATACTGGAATATAAGCCAGCAGCCCCTGCATTTCAAGTCCAAAGCCACAAACACTGCAGTTTATATCTTTAAATTCTTTTAATCCTGAGAAGGAGTTGCACCTTTTGTCCATAATATCCAGGCAAGGTTTCTTGTGGTTTCAGTTGTCCACTTGCAAAGTTAGTGTTTTTATCTGCTACAGACCTTTACACAGTTGAATCGAGCGGCCCATAAAGGAGGTTCTACAGAATACTGCAACAGTGCTAACTGCCCCTGCTGCTGGAAACTGATATCTTTGACATGTGATAAGACAGATAAACACTACTAGGAAGTTGTTCATTATAAAATATCATCTGAATGTAATTTCACAATATTAGAGTACATATATACCTAGGTTTGTTACAGAATTTTATCTGTCTCTTAAACAAGAAATAATACTAAGCATTTTCTCAACAAAACCCAAAGAACTTATAGAATATGTAGTAATAGTCTGTGTGAACAATTTCAATTATAAGTTGATTCAATTTAAATTAGTGGCTAAATTCTTTGATTTCATAAGAACAAAAAGGCAACGAAGCCAGTGGGAGAGGAGAACATTAACACAGAGGAAGGCTGGAATTTCTTGAAATCAAACAGTCTAAAAACCTAAAAGAAAGAATCTGAATGAAGGTTACCTGGACAAATAATGTTAGAAACACATTAATAAATAAGGAAGATGAATGTAAGAAGCAGGAAAAAAAAAAAAACCATTCCTCACCAGCAAACCAATCACAGGTTGCTGATAAAGCACAAACAGTAGTAACTCATTTTGATTTTTGACAGTTCCACAAATGTTAAATATACTAAAAAATATACTTATGAAATATACTAAAAAGACCAAAAGCTTTTTCAAATACCTAACTAAAAAGAAAGATCTAAGAAGCAGGAGTGCTATGCAATGATGGTGGAGTTGAAATTAAAGAGTCTAAATATACTTCATAAGTTAACTGAACACTTGCTCTTTACTTCAACAAATGAATACTGCTGATGAGTGAAGGTATGGAAGCTACCATACCCACAATTAAAGCAAAGTTCTAAAAGTTAATGTGCTCAGAAAAACAGTGGAAAACCCAACCCAGCAATTTTAAAGAACTGTCTCATGAAACTGCAGCTCTAGCAACACAAAGCTACAAACAAGCCAGAGGTATTATTACTGCAAAACAGCAGAAGTAGCATTCATATTTGAGAAGGAGCAGAAAGAACCACATTGGAAATCACAATCTTATTTGTTTAACCTTCAGTGCTTTGTCAAAGCAAACTCTAAAGGAGACACAAATAAATGGACATAGAAAAACAACACATTACTTTACTCGAGTTAAAATTATGCAAGACTAACATAAGAGTCTTCCCCAGAAGATGCCCCTATACAAGGGTACACTCTTTGGAGTTAGTCCGTCTGTCCATGGGTCCAAAAGCACCTGAGAAAGAAAAGGAGCTGCATGATCACAGGGTGACCATGACACAACAAAGGAACGTGTGGGGAGCGAGACAGGGAAATAAACAGGGTTTTAATGCAATAGTTTTAAGGACTCATTTAGAATTTCCATTCAGAATAACTTTGTTCAGAAAAAGATTAACTGGAACTAGAGCTATTGCAAAAAAGAGCTGCTAATACGAGTAAGAGAGCCTAACATTAAAGAGAAAAAGCAAAGACTGAGAAAAGCATGTAATTACTGTCTGCCAAAAGATTACAGTGCTTACCACTATGATGGAGGCAGTTATTCCAGTTCATGAATAGTGTTTCCATTTAAAAAAAAAAAAAACAAACCTGTTCATCTCTAATCACGGCCCACTTCAGAAACCGTTGGCATAAAATTTCTGCTCTGAGTAGACAAGCTTGTGCCAGCTTCTTCAGGCAAAAAAAGTCACTCTTCGGAGAGTTGACAGTTAATCCAGTACAAGCTGACAAATGCACAATCTACTCCTTTAATGCAGCATATTTGCATTTTATTTGCCATTTTAAAATCTGGGAAATAAAAGTTCTTATGAATTCATGGTGTTTAGCAATAGAATGACAATTCCTTAGAGGGGGTTGAAATCCCTCAGTTTGTTGGTGTTACAAAGCTATGGATGAACAGAAAGTCACCAGTTAAGACAATCAAAAAGCCGTTACAGTGTCTCCAAAAGGGTTGCCTGATAGAGCTATAAAGTGTAACCGTGCCTGGATAGTGTCGGTAAACTTAAAGCAATGCAAGACAGTAACTGTATCAATGTACCCTACAGCCCTGTGGAACTAACAGGCACCTCCAGACCCACCAAGCTATCTTTGGCGACCTTCCTCAATCTTTGCAAAATTAGCAAAATTCCAAAACAACATCATGCAGTGATGCAATTTTAAGCAGTGGCACTTATTTTATGAAGTATGAGTTCTCTGCCAGTCAGCTGCCAACAGCTGCACTTGGAGATACCATCACTCCACAAAATAAAACATTACATGCAGGATATTATCATCAGTGACAAGAAGCATCTGCAAAGCTCTTATAATGGTCACTCACCAGAGGATCTCTCAGGGCATAATATAAAGCATATGTAGGTTTCAGAGAAGCAGTGTAACACAGTTGGACTTTTCTAGAATCAGTGCTACCATAAATACCAAAGATCCAGGAACAAACTAAGAAATCAAATGTGATTTTAAAATATGAGGAAATGACAGTACTATAATGAGCACCATGAAAAATGATGGGAATGCATAATAAAAAACAAAGTCACAAGAATCTTCCATTAAGTGTTTATTCTAAAATGGAACAACCATCATTTTTATACTGTCAGTTTTTTCAAAGTGAGTATCCTTTCTGTCATTTCGCAAAAGAATGATTCATTACTCATTAAAAAAAAAAAAAACCAAAACAAAACACTGCTACTATATTGAGGCTCCATTTTTTTAATGAAACAAACAGAGAGCCCCATGGTAACAACCCACATTCAGTAACAAGCTGCAACTATTTAAGATATTTTTCCATTACCAATTTAATACACTCCTACACTCTTTTCTACTACTGCTACACTTACAATACAACGAAGAAAAGCTACTGAAGCAAGCAGGACAAATTCTCCTGGGTACCCCTTAGAGCTTTCTCCACCTGCTGTTTCCTTGACCAGTTGCCATCAGACCTGCTGACTGGCCCTCTGCTGTGGCAGCAGGCTGGTAGGCTTAGCAACACTTGTTCCCACCTGGCCCTTCGGGAGGTGCCCCTTCACCTCTTCCCTTGGAACAGCTCTAACTCTGCATGCCTAATAAAAAAAAATGAGACTTCATCATCTTCACAAGCAGACAGCACTATTTACATCAACTCTTTTCAAGGACATGTAATGCATAAACACAAACTGTCCATTACATACACTTAGATGTTACCTAGTTTCCAGATATTCAAGATAATAAACTTGGATTACTTTCTCAGAAAGCATCTCTAATAATTTTTTGTAACACTACTGGACTGTACTGACCCATAACCATCACCACACATCTTCACATCAGGATCTCACAAACACAAACAACAACATAGTATCAAATCTGTTATTCATTTCTAATCCTTTGGTGGCATTATATACCAGAGGTATTCAATTATATATGATACCAATCTAGGTTTTCTGGGTATATGCACGTGACAACTTGTGCGCTATGTGAAAGTCTAGACCTTAACATGTTCTACAGATCCCCACTACTTGGAGTCCAATTTAAACAGCACTTGCTAAAAGTTCTCATGTGTTAAAGTACTATGCCATCTTCCAAGACGAGAGTCATTAAAAAAAGAAAAAATAAGGTCCTTTGGAGTCAGTTCACAAGAAGTACTGATGTTTAAGGCAACAAGCGTACACCTGACACATTTCACACAACTGTCTTCTATTCACAAGTTCTGAGTGACAGCCAGGTATTCAGTTCAGGTTAAGACTGACTTCACACTCCAAGGTAAACATCTCCAAACCCAAAGCAATGGAAAAAGCACGTCACGTACGTCAAACTATTTTGTACTGCTAGAACACCTTTCATCTGTTCTTACATCATCACTAAGCAATTACATAAACCAAGGAAGCAGAGGTATATTAAGATGATAACTGTTCCTGGGCCCCAATACATTTAATTACATCACTTTACAGTCAAGACACAATGAACGTTTAAGGAACTCACCAGACAAGCATTGATTTAATCTCACAGGAAATCTGTAACAAAAAACCCCACACGTCTCCAAAGATGTTCGATGCTAACACTGATACTTCAAAGGGATGACACTGATCCTAGACCTGCCTCATTTCAAGCCAAAAGTGTCTGTAAGTCTCTCTAAAACGAGGGAGTCACCGAGTAGATCATACAAATTCAACATAGTAGCGCTTCATCTACAAAACGTTTTTATTATCAGTGAAATACATAACGCAGCCCTTCAATCCGTGCCAGGATTCAAACTGGAAATCACCGAGCACAGACGGAGCAGATCACAGCCCAGAGCTGTTTTCGGGCTCCTTCCAAACTCAGGAGCGTGCCGGTCTCTCTTATCGCCATCAACACTCTCTTTGCAATTATAGCAGCAGGGCACGCTAAGAAAAAATAAATAAGCGTGCTCTGAAATAATAATAATAAAAAAGAGCCCGACTAAGCCTCGGGAGGCCTGCCCGCAGCCTGCCGCACCCCCCTGCCAGGGGGCACGCCCTACCGCTCCGGGGAGCGCCCAGCGAGGGCGAGGGACGGGCAGGGAATCGCGCACCGCTGCGACTGCAGGACATCTTCCTTTCTCTCCTCTCCCTCCCCCTCATCCCCCCGTTCCCACTCAGCACCGAGGCGTGACCGGCGCCCTCCCCCGCAGGCCCGCGGGCCGGGGCCGCGGGACCGAGCCCGGCGTGCGGCCGCAGCCCGCCGGAAGGGCTCGGGCGCTGCCGGCTTCCCCTCGCCCGCCTGCATCGGGTCTGACAGCGGCCGCAAAGAAGGGGGCCGCAGGCCACCGCCGTTGTCGTTTCCCTTTCTGTGCACCTACCTGAGGAGGGAGCCCCGGCGGAGCCGCCGTGCCCTCCCCGCGGCTCTAAACCCGAAGAACCGGGTTCCCACCCTGCTTCCCCGCCCCGTCCGGGTTTGTATGTATATGGCACCCTCCCCCACCGCCCCGCTTGTCCCCGGCCCTCACCCTCTTCTTGCCCGGGCCCCGAGGAGCCTTACCTGCGGGCCAGCCCGCCGCAGCACCGGAACGCCTTAACGGGGCTGGGTGGGTTTGCTTCACTCTCCCCTCCCCGCCTTCCACGGGTGCGAGGGGCCCGTGGGCGCCGCAGCCGCCTCAGGCTCCCTCCTTCCCTCGCTCCCCACGCCCAGAGTCCAAGGAACAGAGGCAGAAGCCGCCCCAGGGCGAGCGCGGGTGCCCGCCGGGCACGGACGGTCCCGGGGCCGCGGCAAGGCGGCGGCGGCTGCCTCGCTTCACCCTCTCCCCCGCCACCACCACCTCCCGCCCCTTCCCCCGTGAGGGGCCGCAGGAACCGGAGCTTCAGGCAAAGACGAGCCGCACCGCTCCAGGCCGCCCTCCTCCTCCTCCTCCTCCTCCCCCTCCCCGCCCTGCGTTCTTGCCTCCTCCCCCTAACGCCGGGCGGTTACAGCCACACCGGGAGCCCCGGGCAGGGAAACCGCGGCCAGTTTCACCCCGCCCGCAGGGTTCCGCGGGAAGGAGAAGGAGGAGGGCGGGCGGCCGGCGGCGGGAGCCGGAGGTACCCAGGCTGCCGCCCCGACCGGCACGCAGCCGCGCTGCCCCCCACCCCTGGCACAGGCCGGCGGACCGCACCGCGCAGGCGCCCGCCGCCGCCGCGGAGGAAGGGGCGAGAGGGCGGCACGCAGGCATGCGCAGAGCGCGCGCGGCGGCGGGGTCCCGGCCGGCTGCGGCCTGAGGCGGCCTTGCAGCTCGGGGAAGGCGCGGCAGCGGCCGGCCCCCGGCGTTAACTGCGTTGCCGGAGGAGAAGCGCCCTCCTCTCCCCGCCCCGTCTCCCTTTTTCCCCTCAGCCAGCGGCGGAGGGAGGGGGACCGCGCCCTGCGGCGAGGAGGGCTGCGGCACCCAGCTCTCCGCCTCGCCCCGCAGCGGGCAGGCCGGCTGGCTCGCTGCCGTGGCGGGGAGAGGTAGGTCCGCGGCCTTTTCCGTTGCGTGTCCGTCTGGGTTTTAGCCGGGGTTTGTTTCTGTCGAGCGGCGTTCCGCGGGGAACGGAGCCCGGGGAGGCCGCAGCCGCCCATGTCGCGCCGCGTCGCGACCCGCCGCCCGCCTCGTTTCGCGCCCTGCCCGGCCGCGCGCCCCGCTCCCGCCATTTCCACCTGGCGCGCCGCGCAAGCGTTGCGGAAGATGTACGTGGATGGGCGCCAGGCAGGGTTTATGGGTAAAAACCCTGGGCAGGCATTGACACCTTGTCTTACACTGGCCCAAACGCGACCGGACTACTGTACTATCAAAATTTAAATATAAGCAAGCATCAGAGTCCCTAAGGATAGCATATGGAAGAGAAAGAAATGACTGTACCATTAAATATATCCTAATTTATACACAAAGAGCCACCTAACGTTCATGAAAGCATTGATGAGGCTCTGCTTAGAAGTAGACTTGGGAGCAGATCTGCAGTCAGCTACATTTCAACACCTCCGCCAGTAACTGCAGGTTGTCTGTAAGAACGTAGAGGTGATCAGAGCTCTGGAGGAGATGGTATTTCCTGTGTTAGAAATCACATGGGAATGAAAAAGCACTGTGAAAACGATAAGCCTAGGGTGGGACTCAAGCACATTCACCGGAGCCCTTGGCAGAGGTCAAATGTTGTCTTACTAAAATAAGCTCAAGTGGATGTGCATAAAGTAAAGAAAAAGGGCAGGCAAGTTAACTAAATCTATTACAGCAGACATGAAAAAACTTCCTTGAGTTTCATTAGTATTTTATAACTTTCTGTCTGAGAAACCCTATACCGTCTCAATCTCTTTCCTCACTTGATCGTACAGCATAGCCTCACCATGCTTATTTTTAACATCACATTAATTTCTGTAGTAATAGACGATGATCTCACCACAGGGAGACGAAGTAGAAAGTTTCTCTTGGAACATCAGTAGGAAAGACCAAAAAAAAAGTACTGGCTTAAAAACTACATTTTTATTTGAGGTTTATTCTTACAGAAGGACTCACCTGCTGATTTTTTGGGCTTTATGGAGAGTCTTCATTAAAAACATCATGGGTCATTTTGGTTTGGTCTAGCTGGTGGGAGAAGTCTTTCGTTCCCTCTTGAGTGGAGAGTTTGTGTGGAATCTTCTGAAATGTGGGATGTCCCAGGTCTGTGCGGGATGATTCTCTGTAAATATACTGCCAGATAAAGGGGAAAAATGTTTTCAGTTGTTTGTACATTTTTCTCTAATGAAGTGTTGGTATTTGCATGCGTTTAGTCTTTTGATATCATAGGCTGCACATTTTTCTTTAATGACGCAGCACAACGCATGTCTCCTTGAGAGCAGACATGCATTTTTGTGGCTTGAAAGAGCAATTGTTTACTTGACTGAAAAGCGGTGCACAGTGCAGTGTATACACAGTGCAGTTACTACAGGCAGTGGTACAGGATGTCACAGTAGCAATTCTGAGTTCAGCATCATTAATGAGTAGTTAAACAGTCAAGTTATATACAGTTTTATTATAAACTTTAATTAGAAGCTAGAAAATGAAAGTTATGTTTGAACTTTTACTGAGAAATGGCTGCAGTTACAAAATATACAAATATTTATGAATCTGCCTTGAACAAATTCTTACTGAAACTACTATAAAGCTTGCTCTGTTAATAATGAGTTTCTATGAAAAATAAATAAATGAATGAATGAAGTGTCACTGGGTCTGCCTTTGAATATATTTTCTCTTCACTGTTGTCTTTTTATATGGTAGGTTAGTATAGATTCCTCGTCATATGTAATTGAACCTGCTGATTTACTCTCTCTCTTTTCTCTGGATCTGTCTCTCTCAAATTGTTTTGCTCAGTTGAGGCGCTCCATGGGTGAAATCTTAGTTCTTTTTAAAGCAATGGCTACCTAAGAAAGTATATCTAGGATGAATCAGTAAGTCAGCTGTATGGAACACTTTCAACAATGTCAGCTTCCTGCAGTAATTTGTATGCAGTTTTAAAGAGATTTTGTCACTGAAACAACTTCAGTGAGAGAAAAATGGTGTTTTCCTGTGTGATGTTTGCTATTTGTGCAGTTTTGAATATCTTAATTGTTTGTCCCTCTCTTTAGCGTTTCTAATCTTCCCATTAAGCTTTTGTTTCATGATTATTGCAGCTCCTGGTAAAGAATGTAATGGTGATGGCACACGTGTAGGATTATAGTCTAACTTAATCCCTGATGTCATTCCATGTGTTTTTCCTTCTGTGTCCTCCCTATTCTTCTCTCTCTCTCTCTCTCTCTGTCTCACCCCCACCCCTCCCCGCTTATGGAAAGAATAACTTCCAGCTATTAGTTTAACTGGTAGATTGGTTTACTGATGGAGACCAATTGGTTTAACATAGCATTTTAAGAAGTTCTGACCACCTCCATCCACTTACTTCTCTCCTTCCCATTTTGTCCCCTTCCTTTCCTGCAGTTTCCATCTCCTCGGTTCAGGTACCATCACTCAACAGTTCGTTTGGCACAACCGAACATATATTTTTTTCCAGCTGGTAGTAGATCTTCTTTTGGAGATTCCCAGTGTTGTTAGTAACTGCTTGTTCCCCCCTTCCTCACAAAAAGGGTGTTCTACTACTCCCTTGTGACAGGTGGAAAATCAACTTTGTGTGGCTATACTGTAAAATCAGTGCAAACCCCTTTTGTAATGCAGGAAGCAACTTTTGCTTGTTTGTTTGTTTTGCTTTTCAAAACAGTTATTGGATGTGTTTACAGGAGGTTTCTGACAGGCCCCATCAGTCCTGTTCTCCCCCACCTTTTGTTAAGAGTTTGATTTCTGCTAAAGATACATTTCTGTCAGCAGATACACAGACACTAATATATATTAAATAAATGTTTTCAATCTCAGCATTTATATGTTTTTTTAACAATTCAAGAGGAAAAGAAGAAAAAAACAAAGATGCATTGCCTTCCTTGGATGACCTTTTGCGTGTGATCTTCTCTGCACCAATTTTTTAACTCGGAAATTATTAGGACCCAGAATATATCTACAAAATATAAGGTCTGGGGAACCATAGCAATCAGACAGTTTCTACCATGAGTTAAATGTAAACGTTACATAAACAGACACTGGGCAGTTTATAATTCAGTTACTAGACTAGTAAAATATATTTTTAGTCACTGGAAAACTAAACAGAGCAAAAGAACAAGTAATCCTGTGGCACAGTCAAAAGCACTGTTGAAACACTTGTCATTATTCACAGTAATGTTGATTTTCAGTTACATGCAAAGCAATAAGCAAAGGGTTGCATGACTTAAATGTGAATGATGGGAAACAATTTAAGACTTTAAAGAAAATATTTGAAATAGTTATAAGGCAGAATGCATGCAGACTGTATGCTGAACAATCACAATAAAAATTAAATAAAAATTAAATAATATAACTATAATAATAACAACAATTAAATGAAAATCTTTTGTAGAATTCACTGGAGTACTGAGGGACTATTATCAGGCTTCCTCTGTAAGGTTTTTGCATACATATGACATTTACCAAGTAGTGGAAAAAAGCAAGCATTCAAAATTCCTGGCTCTTTGTTGTGGGGATATGCACATTTCACAGCTGTTCTTGTAGGGTTAATATGGACTAGAAGGTTTCTGGTAGCGCTAGGTAACTGCAGAATCAGTGAAATTTAGTTTTTCCCTTTACCTCATTTCCTGTTAATAGTGCAAAAATCTGTAGGGCACAGTAGGAATCATGCATATACGATGCGTTTTGATGGGGATTAGCACCCACAAATCTTTTCGGTGCACTCCAGCAGTAGAATTGCATGAGTTCTTCTGGTTCCGATCCATCACATCCTCAGCAGGGAAAGGGTTAGACTGTTGAATAGCTGTGGGTAGGGCTAACCAGAAAATTTATATTCCAATGTTTTCCCAGAAATCTACATTTCCAAGTAAATGCAATCTTTTGTAGAAAACATCTGTTTTAATGCAGATTTGTTAATTGACCAAACGATTGAAAACAGAATGCTCCCCACTTTCTAGAGATATTTATTTTCACTGTTTTGGTTAGGTGTTGGGTTTTTTTATATATCTTTTAGAAATAAGATAGGCACTCGAATATTGTGGTTTATGTTTAGAATGTGTTTATAGGAAGATTTTTGTAATTGCTATAGATGAGTATCCTTTTTTATACAGTAAAATTTTAAGCACTAGAGTGCTCTGAACAGTGTCCAAAGATCAGCTTGTTAAATAAGAAATAAGGGGAAGATACTGGCATTATTTTGACAGAACCCATTTAGATGTAGATAAATTATGCAATATCTTAACGTTTGTGGACTGAGTTTGAGAGAAACCTTTTTTTTTTTTAAGAAAGCGAAGCTATATTCTGAAAAAATGAATTTAAAGTTTTACTTTAAAATTTGAAGGTTTTTATATTATACATAGCAGTATATTTAATTTTCATCTAGAGCTTTTTATTATTATTCCATTGTAAAAACAGCTAGAGATCTGAGTATCGTCATCATTACAGACCTGATAGATGTACTTCTAAATGTCTTTATGTTCTGTTTGATATATATAGAAATACTGATAATTTCATAAATATCATTCTTGAAAACTCAATCTGAAGTCACGATCTATTCTTTGTGTGTTATATATCCCCCAAAAGAGATTGTGTAAGTGCTAGTTGATTTTACTGATGACACAGAAGCCACAGAGATCTCCTCACTCTTACATAGTTGTGTTGAGTTTGCAAAACTAACGAGCAGTGTCTATATTAAGCATAAGTGAGTAAACATGTGGATCTTTTAGTATGTACTCATATGTTTTTCTTAGTCACTTTTCTGATGCCTGCTATATTTTTTAATGTAGAAATATCATTAGAATGTAAAATTTAAATATTACTTTTCAATACATTTAGATTTTTTAACACACTGAAATCGAATGGCCATTTATCAGAACTCTCCTATGCCTGATATTCCCACAGCTCAAATTACCTTCACCTACTACAGTGTTCCCACCAGGTATGCTGAGGTGAACAAGTTATAACTAAGACGTATCTACTATGATTTTTTTGTCTTGTTTAGAAAATACAATAAAAATTGAAATACTCTTTTATTTTTGCTTCCTCTGTGAAGGAACCACTCTTACAATTCTTTTCAAAATCTCAAGTGCACAGATTCTCCATATAACAAAAAAGCTTTCACTGAGCCTTCATCTCATTTTCTCCAGCAACAAAGTTGACCCTCTGTCTAATGCATTTAAAAAACAACCAAATGGAATAACCGAAAGCCAAATTGAGAGATGCTTCTTTTCCATTAGTGTTGAGCCTGTATGCTGCATGTTGCTGCTTGCTCCTTCAATGCATTTCTTCTCTGTTGGTGTATGTCTGATGTTAATTTGCATCATTATTTGAAGGTGGACAGTTCCTTCATACAAGTACTGTTAAATTGGAGAAGCAAGACGACACTGAAATTTCAATTTTAAACGGCTCTGTACTGCACTTTAGAGATTGTAAAATCTGTATGTTGCTCACAGAGGCCAGTCAGTGGTAACTTTCTATCTTCTTAGACATAATCACCATCACTTTTGGTCTAGTTTTTTGTACAACTTCTGAGCAGATACTGCCATTTCAGTCAATGGCAGCTGTGGATGCTCAGCACTCCTGAGAGAAACAGCCCGTTCAAATTAAGAAGATTTGGTTTAATAATTCCACTTACCAAACTGAAAATTGGCATATGTACAAGCTTTGAAAAGCTGGGAATTAAGTAATAGTTGTCTATAAGGTACATGCACCCAAGATCTAGAGCAAAACCAGCTTTGCCAAGTCATAATTAGAGCTGATAGTAGCTCCAATGCTTGAAATTTGAGGACTATCATGCTATACAATTTAAAAAAAAAAAAAAAAGGTAAGTTCAGGTAAATGCTATCCTAATGGAATTCAAACACAATAAAAAAATGAGGAAGAAGAAAAACTTGAAAAATTCACAGAAATGTTCATAATACTTAATTTATTTAAATTAAATACAGTTTAAACCATGCCTTACTTGTCTGTAAAGTCTAACTTGTTGACATTTGTCTTTAATCATTTACCTTATACAGGATTGTAATATAGCATATCCCTCTTCAGTCTTTCTTATTACAGTATGTAGATCTTTTATTCAGCTAGAGAATGAAGCTACTAGAAGACTCCAAATGTCTAGTTGTAACACTAGAACTGGCCAAACTGAAAAGTGGATATATAATTTGAAAATATTTAAACAAATTAATTATATGATCAGAAAATATTTAAACAAATTAATTAAACTGAACGAAATTGATAATATTCCTTTAAATGTACATTGCATTTTAGAGCTTGAACATAGGATTACTTAGATTTTGTGGCAAATTGATCTCTATATATACTTCATGTTGAATCTTCTGAGGGTTACGGCAGCTCAACCTTTGTGACCTAGAAGGAATAACAAGCAAGTTTTTATGTTTCTGTATGTAATGTGCAGTTCTGATCTAAAAAAACTTAACATGGTAGGATTCTGTATTTGATACATGAACAAGAAAAGATTATTTGCAATTTCTAAGGTTTGTTTTGCCTTTTCAGGGTTTTTTAAGACAATCATGCAAATAATCATGATTATTAAGGGACGTCCTAAATTACACCTATGCATGATACCTATGCAATTCTCTGAGAATTCTTGAATTATATTAGCAAAATTCAAACCAATTGAAACAGAGTAAACAAAGCTATAGATGACGCAAGAGAAAGAATCTGTCTTCTATTGTTTCTAGGCTGAGCAAATATAAAAGCAGTATAAAAGCAAGCAGATGTCCCTCCACATATATACTGGGCAGTTCTACTTCCAGGCATGATTTAATTCTGAAGAGTGACATGACAGTCTTGCTCAACATTTCTATAGCATTCAGATTAAGATCCAGTAACTTTTGTGATGATTCACGTCGAGTATTTTTTATACTTGTTAACTATTCTGACCAACTCAGCTAAAAAGGAGAGAGAGAGCACACACAAACTGGATTATAGTTTCTTGTGCAGACTTGTTTATTAGCATCCAGTTAAGAGAGCCAGTTGGTTACTTGTGCAACCTCAGCTCAGCTTGCACAGGTGTCACCAAGGGCATCGCTTTTAAAAAACGGGATTACACAACTGTAATGAGGACACTGTTTGGCAGGGAGAGCTTTTGTTACAGGAAGTGAGACGTGAGCAAGAAATAACCCTGGGTGACTACGAGAGCCAAGGCTGGGTTTGTGGGCCTGGCAATTTGGGGGGAAAAAAAAAAACAAAAAATCCCCCCCCCAAAAAATCCAAACTCTCTACATGACTACAAAAAGCATATCTGGTGTCAGAACCAAGGCGCAACATATATGAATATTTTTCATACTGTTTTTACAGTAATTTTTCAGAGCAAAGCTATACTTTGAACCCACACCTTAAGCTTTTATGCAACAACTTAGTTTTGCTACTTTGTTATAGACATCAGATTCTTAAATTATTTAAGGCTGAAAACAAATACTTTTAGGATTTATTCATGAAAATAGAACGGGTTAATCCACCAATTTAAGAATCCTTCAAATAGCCAACAGAAACTGTAATTTTTGTTTATATACATAAAATACACATACCTGTAATGTATGTGTGTATGTATAAAACCGAACATCGAGTAGTAATAAATTAAATGTTAAAACTAGGCTAAGTGGAGTCTCAAACAGGTTGCAGTGTCTAATGACAAGCAATTATTTAAATAACCGTTTCATGCTGTTGGGTTACTCCTTGACTGAAGATGTCACAGTATTCTGTTAACTCTCCATGTCTGCTTTATTTCAAAACTTCTGAGAAGAAATTTAAATAGTCACCAGACCAGCATAAGTAAGATGTATGCTGACTTTTCAAGCTTTGCCTGTTTCCTGAGGGAAATACCACAGTTCTCAATTCCTGGTAAGCAAGACAGCCACGTTCATTTTTAGAACAACCAGTTCTGCATCTGCGTTCATCTCCTTTTGTATGTTATGGAGAGGACGCTTGGCTGGGTTGCTTGTAAAAGATGGGACCAAACATAACCCGTGGGATGGTAACTGGTATTTAAACATAAAGATCCGGGTCAATACAACTAAAATTTAGTCACTTGAAACTAGATGATAGTTGTTGTGTTCCTTATAACCTGTCATTGGTAAGTGTAGAAATAATGTCTGGAATATAACCTCGAACAGGAAAGAAGCGACTTGTTAACTATAATATGTTGTTACTGTTAAAACATGCACACCTTTTCCTCATGAAACAAAAACAAAAACCACACGACAACAGCAAAAAAAAAAGGGGGGGGGAGAAACTTTCATGCTGGGTGAGGAAAAGCAGTAAAAACTATCTTATTTCAAATTAGCTATTTGAGTGTTGTACTTGTTCATCTTTGTCAGATGTAAAGGAAGGGCATCTAGAAAGGCTCCTAAGAGATGTTATGTAAAATGTTACCCCAGAAATTATTTGGATCAAGAAAAACATTGTAAGGAAGACATTGTTTGTAAACTACTAGTATATAACAAATGATAACCAATACATTTATCAGTAGATATAGATAAACTGAAATTGATCTAAGCTTTTCTTAGATGCAATTATTTTACTTGCTGGCTCTACTTTTGGCAACTTAATATAAGATTAAAGAGCAAACTAGACGGAACTATTTTACATCTGCCCTTGACCGTGTAAGGTTAAGATGAGAAACGTGAGAGTTTCACTTGGAGATTTTGTAAGAAATCCAGAGGCTTTTAATTTGAAATCATTCCCTTGATAATGACAAATAAAGGTTTAGAGCCCAGCATACAGCCTGGAAAGTAAGAGCGGTGGCTCACCCAGCCGCTCTGACGCCAGCCCATGACTGGCAGGATGCTAAGTCTGTGCAAGGTCAGGAGCCGGTGGGAGGCACGGCGGGCTGCCAGGTGCCCCAGCAGTGAGCCTGCGGCTGCAACACAGCCCTTGCTGGCTGGCCACCGGGGAAGCAGCTGCTCTCCACTCTAAACCAGGCAGCTGGCCAAAATCCAGGACTGAGAGCTCTGAGGTCTAGCACAGAGAAGACGAAGGAGTGGAGCTTGCAGGGGTATAGTAAAGGTAAGATGAGAGACGAGTAGGTGCAAAAGTATAAGCTGTTATCCCTGATCAGCTGATGAAAGCTGCTGCTGTTTTCAGCCTCTCGCTGGCTGGGAGTGGACTGTTGCTGCAGGTTGCTATAATAAAAGTGCTTGGAAGGTCAGGATCACAAAGATGTGAAGTTACAGTGGTGTACTGAAGACCTGATACTTGTATCCTTAACATCAGGCAGTACCACTGCTCTCATTTCTCAGTACTGTGCTGTTTTCTCTATGGTGATGCCATTTTCTGATCCCTTGTCTCTTCTGTATTTGCACTGTGAGGTCTGATTTGAGTCCCATGTTTCAAATTCTGTTAATAGCTTATATTCTCAGTATTTATGCTTTCCCCTATTTCCAAATATGTCAACAAATATACTTAAGTATTTAAAATACAACAGTCAGTAAGATGATGTTAAAAAGCAAACAATTCTTGTTTTTGATTTAAAAACGAGAATATTTTCTGTGTTGACTAACGTACCTGATATGTTTCTCATTCTTAAAGAAAGCATTTCATTTCAGTCAGCAGGCCTTTTAAGTGTATTCAGTATTCACATTCTTCTCCCTCCCCTCCTAAAAATCATCTTCTCTGGAAACACTGGAGGCAAACCTCAGTTTTCTGTGCTTTCAGTATTTCTGTCTTTGAGCAGCCTTTGTCTCAGAGCAGTCTTAGTGTTAGACTAGATTAACAAAAAAAAAAATTTCTTCCACTACAGCAAAAATGAAATTAGTTTCACTAACTGGAAGTAAAATTACTCGTTGTCATTAATCGAGTTTATTTCATAGGAGTTAAATATCTCGTCTGCAGTGGTAATCTCAAATAAGCATAAGGGAACTCTCTCCCCCTTCATTATTTCCTTTGCACCATGTAACAAAGCTTTTGACTTGATCCTTTCTGCTTTTGTCTTCTTAAGGCGTCTCTGCATGAATGATGTAACTGGATTTATTTGTATGTAAATCAGTGCTAAAAAAAGACAAAACTGCATTCAAAAAGTGCAAATCTTTGAACTTAAAATTCAGAAATTTTATTCATTTCTGGACAAAGACTGATTTGAAGACTGTTCATATACCCGTCTCTCTGCTCTGGATTGTGTTTGCAGTCTACCGCCTCTCTGTTCTCTTTGCTCTGAGGCTTGTGTTGAGCAACCACTGTGTTTACCTGTATGATGTCTGCTTTTCCAGTTTTGCTTTTGGCACCTAGGTATTCTCCTGAAGCACCAATTCTTCCTTTGAACTCCAGAGAAGTACCACCTTGATTCTGAAGTATTTCAGGCTGCTTAGGTAAGAGAAGTCACTTCCAAAACTGCTTGGTAGCTTCATGGCTGTTTTGCAGGGTGTAAGGTGATGGCAACAAGAGAATGTGTTATAAGTATGCACTGTGTACTCTAGATTACCGACACCATAGAAGCTAAAGCAGCCTCGTTCATGGTGGTTTGTTATTTCATAATAGTCCATAGTTATCTCCCTATACCTAACCTTCCCGTGTGGCTCCTGCTTGAGCACATGCTAAACGGACTACACCAGAAGACTCCAAGCCCCACATGGCTTGTGGGCACTATATTACCGAAGAAGACTTTCGGACATTGTTCATAGCTGTAAGAAATTAAAAGGTTGTAACAGAGGTTAGCAAGAACCCAATTTGATCTTACCTGCAGTATGTTACTTGCTTAGTATTGTCCCTAATGGACTAGCAAAAGCTTGGACCACTAGACTATAAAGAATTAAGTATCTAGAAAAATATTTTGAATAATAAAATTAATGAATGTATGAAGCTTCATATTGTGTTTAATTAGATTAAAGGCAGCACTTTTTAGTATGTGGAGGAAGAAGAGAAAACACTGCGTGAAATGTTTTCAGTGCCAACTTAGAATGCGCTTTGAGCAAGAATTATATAATAGCATGATGATGGTTAATGCATTATGACAGCAAGTGAAGAGTTATCTTTCTTACAGTATCTGAACAAAGCCAAAAGGAAGTTACGCCTTCCTTCTAAGTATTTGTATGCATATTTATAGTATAATTATGAAATGTTAACTGTTTGCAACACTTTTTCTAACCGTAATGGGCTTTTTCCCTTCTCTCAGTGTCCCACCTGCAAAATCATCTCGGTACTTTAGGTTGTAGCAGTTAATACTGAAAAATGATTTGAACAGATGTACAGGGAGCTACATGATGTAGAAATAACATTTCT
Source organism: Theristicus caerulescens (assembly GCA_020745775.1). Lineage (NCBI taxonomy): Eukaryota > Metazoa > Chordata > Aves > Pelecaniformes > Threskiornithidae > Theristicus > Theristicus caerulescens. The sequence goes on along the minus strand of CM036558.1, from coordinate 55,654,155 downwards.
TGCTATTCTGGACAGTTACAGGGATGAACTGAAGAAGGTAGGATAATAGAAGAACAATACAAGACACTTTACACTTGGAAATCAATGACTGAATAACTTGTCTCTATTCTAGTCATGACTGGTAGGAGACAGAATTACATCTCAGTGTTTCCATGAGTTCTGTGTATTCTGACCCAAGTATCCACGGCAGGCCCCCCTGCCTAAGCACAAGATCTGGCCTTCATCTCTGGTAAACAATTCAGTGTAGCACTTCTGTGAATAAGTATTATCACATGTGTTTAATATAAAAGATGCACAGAGTAAAAAAATCATACTATAAGCTCTTTAGTAAACAGTGACTTGCATCATAACTCTGAGTTTCTTTGGTTGCATGCAAATTGCTGCTAAATCAAAATAAGAAGCTCACAATATGGCTCCTGGTTTCATAAGAAGGAGCATTGGAAATAAAAATCAAATTGCCTGAAATCCTTTCATTTAGCCAGACAGAGTAGTAAATGACACAGTTGTCTTGCTCTTTCTATGCCAAGCTAGTTTGCTTTATGTTGTAGTACCAAAACAACTTGTAAAATTGCTAGTATCTTTCTAGAGCTGAACTTTTGGATTATGACCTCTCTCTGACCCAAAGACAGTGAATGCAGTTTAATACTGAGGCAGTCCCCATCAACTCAGCACCTCTTTTGTCTTATCTCCCACAGGTGTTATTCCAAATGAAGTTTCAGGTGCTGGAGGACAAGTTGAGGTCAGCTTAGTTTTTCTTGGTATAATAGTTAGAGTTCATATTGCGTTTACTATAAATTGAACTGTATAATTGCAACCCTTAGGTTAACACCCCCTCCCCTTTCAGAGCCACAGGGAAGTCTGGGTGGTTTGAAAAAAATTACCAGAGGAAGTACTTGTGTGAAGAGTTGTCACTATTTTGTGATAACAGGGTTTTTTTAAGCAGTTTTTTCCTCTGTAAATATAACAATGTAATACTTCAATTACAGGCATCAGAGTTTACTTTGAATAGTTGGAAGGCTGGTATTTTGCCATTTATAAGGTAAATGATCCATTTTAATAGATGCACTCATCAATAAGGAATATTTTATAATAAAAATTCAATAAGGAATATTTCATATTAATAATTAAAGATAACTGTGCTGTGAGCTGTACCTGGTATTTGTTAAGCCAAACCCAATGTCTCTGGCCTTTTCGGAATAAGCAGGGAAAAACTTCATGTGTGCGAGAGAGGAGTGTGGAATCAAAGTGACAAAATAAGCTGAGGAAAGTCTGAGAGAGAACGATTTGATGATTAGAATTTGAGTTTAATTTGAAAGAGTGCATGTTAACAGATGAAGATGCAAAATCACATAGTTGGAGCATTCTGAGCAGTTTGGCAATCACTTCCTTTTAAATAATAGTTTTCTCAAGTCAAAGAAGTGCTTCACATCTCAAGATTCTGCATTGGCAGTATTTCTTTGCAGACAAGAGAGGATAATAAAAAGGAAGCATGCCAGCATGTCATCCTTTCATACAGATGAGCTCCTAGAGACGATGAAATAACATGAAAATACAACAAGGGGAGCATCTCTTTTCATTATGTGTGTATGCAATTAAGTAAGGATGTCTTCTAGACCACAGGGTTAAAAGTATTTTAAATGATAAATCTGGGAACAGTAATAAATTGTTCATGTTTCAATCCCATATCCATCACTAAGTTGCTGTGCAGTATCTTGAGTTTTCCAGAACTCACTTTACTTGCCTGTAAAATGACCTGTGTTTATTTTATGGGCATACATACCATCAGACCTACCAAGCGTTTGTTTCTAAAGCACTTCAAGAGAGCCAGATATCATGTATGCAAATCACTACTGGATAATAACTCTGCTCCTCTAGTAGTTCAGCAGAGGTGATGAAGTAGTCACTATTTTCAACTGAAAGGTAAGTTACTCTTCTTTATGTAGAAGTGCCCTATGGGCCTGTCATTGTGAAGTAGGTCAGACATGAAAGGAATTTCAGGCCTAAAACCCTCAGGTCTCTTGAACCAGATATTCCACCCTACTCAGTGAGTGGTAAAGCTTGTAGTAAATCCTGGGAGCTAGAAAAAAGAGTTAAGGAGGATGAGAAACACTTCCCTGCAAAACATTTGAAAAGTAAGAGTAGTAGGGAATTTAGAGTACAGCAATAGTCAAGCAACAATATAGCAGTATTAGGATACTATCTTAAATGCTGACAAATTCCTAATCTGAAATTGGTTGTGTGTTCTTAGAGATGTGTTACATTCATAACCTTCACGTGTCCTGAATTCAAGAACTAATTGATAGATCTAGCTACATAAAACTATTGTCTCTGTGCTTTTGTATGTAATGGCATTGTGTAATCCCAGAACAAAAATGTATATTTGTCTGTTTTGTAGATTCTAGAAACTGTGATGCAGGGAAGTCGTATAATTATTCCTAAGTCACTGTTTTCTCTATTCTGCATCCATCAGTTTCATAAATTTGATACTGCAGAAGGAAAGTGAGTGTTTTCCTTAATGACCTATCAAATTATACAGTATTGTAATTGGAAAAAATAATTCCTGATTCTCCTTGAAATAGTTGCTCACCTTGATAGTTGCAAATGTTATTCAGTACACCTTTTTAAGAATCTGTCATGCTATGACTCAGTGACTTTCCTCAAAAGTTAATTCTGCTGGGCGTAGCATCTCCAGTGATGTGGTTTTATATGTTCCACGCTTTAGCTAAAGGGATCACAGAAATTAAATTAGGTTTTTTAGCTCTTCCCAACTGAACAGCCTCAGTGTCTCAAGATCTTTGCATGTATTCTTAGCCCTGCTGACTAGAAATGACTAAGCACAATCATATGCCATTTCTTAATGACAGTGCTTAAGGGGAAAATGTTATCAGAGAGTCAGAAAAATCCCAGCAGGGAGATAATTGTGTCTTTTGTGTATCTCAGTATTCTTAAAAAGCATCTAAATAAGTAGTCGTTCCTTAGACCTTTCTATCAGCAGTTGGGCAAGCAAAGAGGAAAACTAACCATGTATTTGCAGGAATTTGGGTAGCATCACTGTTCTTGATTAAAATACCAATAGAAGCACCGAGCAAAACAGCTTGCCCAAGGTGGGTGAGTAGGGCAACGGGAGAGCTGGGAATAGAACCCAGGTCTCCTTGAAACCAGCCCACTCCTCTACCATAAAGAAGGTCTGCCTCCAGGAGCAAGTTCTTTTCTCTTTTTAGATATAAGGCCCCTATTGTTTTGGGGTTCTTTAATATTGTGATTACAGAAATAAGAACAAAAGTACTCAAGTGACAGTCTGCTGCCAGCTAATTTACAATCAAACTCATGATTAGCATCACTGTTGATATAAAGGATCTGCTGTTTTATAGCATCATTGGCTCTCTTTTCATGGCATCCAGAGCTTTTAAAGGAAGTACAACAATTACAGTGAAATGGAAGTTGAGAGAAGGGTTTTAAGGCTCTAAGCAAAGCAGAAAGGAAATGCCACTTAACAAGGTAGCGATAAAATGAAGATTTTTGTTTTAGTGTAAGTGTCAAGTAAAGCTCTTGCAGGATCAAACCCTGTCATTTGCTTTTAAATCTCTTCATGTCTTATATTCCCATTCACAAAAAGATGGCTCATGTTCTTTCAGCTGAATAAATCCAAATAATTTTCCTCCTCCTGCAGTCCTAACTAGTGAGCCAGTTTACTGCAGTGGTTCTTAGTAGTCTTCAATGCCTGAGTTTGCACTTTGTACTTTTGGAAAGAGAGGTGCGTGGCATGAAATGTGATCTCTGAACAACTTTCCCACTAGAGCAGAGAGGTTCCTTTCCCTCTCAAGGTGCAGAGCAGCATTGCCTGTCAGCTTTTCCTCACTCTGAAGTGAGTTAGTTCCTCTTGTCTTGTAAGTTTGAACAATTGCAGCCTTTAGGCTACCTTTCAGCTATCTCAAACGCTGTCCTCGCTCTTTTCATAGCCTTGTGTGTTTTGAACACACTCAAACCCCTGACTTTTCCCTCAAGTTGCTATCTTTATTCAAATGGCTATTAATGAACCTTTTTGCTTAGTTTTAACTTCACTGAGATCAGACCAATATCTGGGCACCACAGATGAACATAGGAATACACAAATAAACAGCAAATAGACTGTTTACTAAGCAACCTTGAAGTTAGCCACATGGTAAGAAATTTAATATTTGATATCCAGGAAGTTACTGAGAGCAGCCCGTACTTTGTACACGGCAGGAGTATACACCTGATGTAGAAACTTTGGGTTTTGTCAATTCCCTGACCTGAATGTTTTTAAACTCTCATCCCATTGTTGGAGTAGTTTTGCATTTATAATACTGACAATGACTCTGTAGAGGCATAGTCGTCATCTTCTAGAACACTGTCATCTGGTGGTGGTTCTAAGTCACAACATTTAGATACAAAGGTAAAAATAGCAATCAAATCAAGCTAGACAAATGCTCTGATTATGCATTAAGTCCATCTTTCATATTAAAACTGGTATGGTTCTAATCACAGCACTGCAAAGGATTTACCTTGCACAACTATTTCTCCTCATTCTGTAGGCTGCAAGTACAATGAGTTGTCACAGTTTTCACTGCACTATCAGATAACGTGCTGTTGTTTGTAACCTTTGTGCTGAAGTAAAGATCAAACCACTTCCTAAGTGAACCTGATTACCTGTGCACCTATGTATGGTACACTCTATGACTGCTTTAACATCAACATTAGTATTGTGAATTTTATGAGTAGGAGTAAAAACTGCAATTATTACCAAATGCAACATTCCATAAGCTGTCTGTAAAGAACTGTGGTGTGTACATAAGCTCTGGACAGTAACTGCTGTTACCTGATGAATGCTCCCTTCTGCTTAGATTTGTTTATTCTATCACTAGTTCATGTTCATTTATTTTTAAAGTAACTCCCTCAATGTCAAATATTATCCAGTAGGAATAATAGGAATATTTTGTATTAGGCATTCTTTTAACAGCATGGTGATGTAAAGAAGAATTCAAACATGGCAAAACTCCTTTCCAAACAAAATATGAACCAACATTAAAAAGTTATCAGAAACACTACATATGTTAACATTGCTTTCTTCTATGTCTTTTCATATTTGTGATGGATGACTGGGTAGAAAGAACTAGCTGCTAGCAAATTCATACATTTTTCACAAAGTAATTGGAGTTGTAGGTGTGGAAAAGAGTGTTGAAAGCCATATTCATAATTTATGCCCGTGGCTTTTTTGTGACTTCCAGAAAGCTGCAGGAACTTAAAGACAGCATTTTAAAAATCAGATTAGACTGGCTGGAGGCCATATGCATGAATACTTCAATCATTGTTAGCAACTAAGATAGTTACAGGTTGAAATAGTATCAATTTTGTCAGTAACAGAGTTGCTTGTTAGGTGAGCTTGAAGTAGCACTTACTGGGATTACTTGAGTTTAACGTTAGGCAAATTGCTCGGCAAAGGCTGTATGTTCCTGAGCAATCTGAAATAACTCTGGCAGCGTAAAGCTATCCAGCTCCTGCCTGCCTCTATCCCTCTTGCAGCAGCCCCTGTACTCAGGGGACTCAGCACAGTAAGTCAGCAGAAAATTATTTGCTCTTTTGTCAGGTTAGTTTTCTGCAGACTCAACATGCAGAAGTGACTAAGGGAAAGGTCTGACAAGCACTGGAGCTAGCACAAGGCAAGCAATGGGACTGCAGGGATGTGTGGGCCACTGTTGCTGGCAATTAGAGCAGTCTAGACGGCTATGAAAACAGAACCTTTTACATTTATGCTCTATTCCCTTTCCCACGGAAATACATTAATGACTGCTATAGATTTAATTTGGAACAGACCTTTATTCTTAATTATCCACATAACCAGTGCTGTTTGCAGAAATACATTTATCATTCACAGACAGTACAATAGTGTCAGATTTCTTTTGTTTAGCCTATGTTAACTGGTGTACTTAAGGAAGATAAAAAAGGGGGGGCAAATCTTCACTTTCAACTGCTACTTTTACCTTCGCAAAGAAATGTACTAAGATCAGATTGACCCTCTAGAAAAAAAGTACTATTCAGTTAAGTAAGGGATTTTGACACTGCGTGTGAGAATATGGTTCCAGACATTTCCCCCCGGACTTCTGTGGGGTTTAGAGTAAGTGCTCTGTATATTGCAATGTTTTAATTGCACTGGCCCAGGCGCTAAAACATTTAAAGCCCTTTTAGAAGGCTTATGATGGTATTTTGCAGAGTTATCATATATGTCTTCAGCATTTGTATACTACCACTTAATGTGGGATACCACTTTGTATTACTTAAGCAACACTAGACACATAGCCGTGTATCACAGAATATTGCCGTTTTGTACCAACTTAAAAGCACAGAAATTCACATTGTCCTTGATTTTTTAAATGCCACCAATCTGTAAATGGTTAAATGATACACACAAATACTACTTCGCCTCTTCCTAAAACCCAGGTTAGGCACCTCCTGTGGAGAACAGGAGGTGATTACGTACATTGGAATTTACACAACAGAAGACCTTGCTGTAGTAAAAAAATCCTCTGGAAAATATCTATCTGCCATATGATTACTACGTTGGGTTAGTATTATTGCAACTCATTAACAGAGTTCCAATTAATTAACCACCTTACCATTTTCTGTAGCAACTGAGACTTTAGTGTTGGAAAAAATAACTTATCTTTTATTATAGTTTCTAGTCTCGTGCTTGTTCTCTTCCACATAGCTTTTAGTCCTATGAAAACAGCTGCATTATGAGAAACAGTCAGAACACGCTATTTCAAGCTTTAAATTTTCCAAGGAAATAATACAGATCTCTCTTTTGTGTTGGATACATTTTCTGAAAGAACTAACAAAGCTCTGCGTTTCTATCTGATAGCTGTGGGAGCTCGTGTCCTTCAATTATGCATCTAGCCACCAAACTTGCATACTACATTTAGTGACTTAGCTTTAAAATTAAGGTGTAATCTGTAGATGCTGAAGAGAAGAAGAGAATGTGAGCTAGCATTTGTAACAGACCACATAGGTGTGACAGAATTGCAGATTTATTAGACTGAAGGTTGTTAAGAGAGTTTCCCAAAGCATCCATCAGGCAATGCCCCTCTTGCTTGCTAACCTCCAAATTGTACATCTGTGCTGCTGCATGTCATATTGAGAGGGAACAGAGGCTACCTAACTGAAATAGAGAATTTTAACTTTTTATAGCTGCAGTAAACTTAATTGCCCATTTTATCTCATTTTCTTATGGACTGCTATTCAGGCGTTTTTGCCCCTTTAGTCCTGGAGAGTTTTCCCTGTACTTTGGTTTCAAGTCTACTTATAGAAAAGGGAACATAAAAATCTTCAAAATACTTATCTGACTATTATGGCTTGTAGGTTCAGACTAGGTTTTTTTGAAGGTGCTACAAATCAACAGTTGTTCTCAATAGAAATCAGTAGAGTGCTCAAGTCACTGCTGCCATCCGATGTATGCATAGTAGCCTTCATGGGAACACAAAGAAAATGATCACTACCAGTTTCTCAGTTTATCTACAGCTAAATAGACTGCTGCAATTACTTTTTTGTTTTAACATGTAGCAAAAAATTAGGAAAAACTAACAGCAGTTTATGTTTGCTGTGGATGTATCTTGCTTTTTTTTTGGTCAGTGTACAGCAAACTATTTATTTCCTATGCACTTTTTTCCCTCAAATAAAGATGACAGGAGCGTATTTCAGCAAAAACATTTCTGGATGTTTGCGATAACCGCATACAGTCTTCATCGTACGGTTGCTATACAGAAGAACCCTCATGGTTCAGCGTTTCTCACAAACAGCGCGAGGTATTTCTAGCCTTCATGCAACATTGCTGTCGCAGCGAGTTTCAAAATAGCCCCACGGCTGGAGAAAACGCCGGCAGCTCTCCGCACCGACAGGACTGGACACACGCACACAAATCTTGGCCGTTGGGTTTAAGCTAAAGCGGATGAGAATATTTCCCCCCAGTTTTGAAGAGATAAGAACAACAGTGGCGAACACCGCCTTTATGGTCTAATGGTAGTCTACTTGTAAACACTATGCTTCAGGTTGACAAACAGAAGAGTACTCGGAAGGTGTCCGGGTGGGCTGAATGAACACAGCCTGACTTCCTTATCAGCAGGTAGGTTTTTCAGACGGTTTCAGAAAGCAACTTTTGAGCATTTTTTAGTCAGAAGCTTTCACACGAGCCCAAGAGTCGAGCACCTTGTCATTAATTTCCCTTGCAATAGCAAGGTGCCCGGTTCCGCGGCTTGCGAAGGCTTGTGTGGGAGACCGTTGCGAACTGATGCGGAGCAACCGTGCCGCGCAATGGCCTGCAAGCCCCTGTTGCGGCTTTCTAGGATAAAAAGGATTTATATTCGTAAGGACTCGGCCAGCCGCCCGGAGAGCAGCCGCCGCGGGAGCAAACGACGGAGAACGGCAGCGGCGGGAGCCGCATCACCTCCCGCCTGACAGGAAAGCGGTGCCTCCCCTCCGCCCGCGCTGTTCCCAGCAGGGCGCCGCCTCCCGCCCCGCCGCCGCCGCCGCCGCCGGGAGGGCGGTGGAGGGAGGGAGGGAGGGAGCAGCCCGGCCCCGGCGGCGGGGCGGCACACCACCGGCGCACCGCCAGCGCCCGCCCCCCGGGGGCGGGAGGAGGGATGGCGCAGGGAATTCCGTTGGGAAGCTTGTGCCTCGCTGCGGCCCGTACCGCGCGCTCGGCTCCACGTTGGCCGCGCAGGCGCAGTGGTGGCGGCGTTCACCTGCTCCCGGGTGGGGGGGACCCAGGAAGGAGAGGCGGCGGCTCCTCCTCCTCCTCCGCGGGGCCGGGGCGAGCGGAGCTCGGTCCCGCTACCGCCACCCTCCCGGCCGGAGCCCCTCGCCCCTTGCGCGGGAGGCGCTGCCTCAGCGGCCGGGGAGCCCTACCCCGCTCCCCTCGCCGCCGGCCCCCGAGCCCCCCCCCTCCTCCCTCCCTCCCGCCCGCCACCATGTTCAAGAAGCTGAAGCAGAAGATCAGCGAGGAGCAGGCGCCGCCGCGCGGGGCGGGGGGACGCGCCGGCCCCCTCCCGCCGCAGGTACCGCGGGCGCTGGGGAGGGCGGCGGGGCGGGGTCCCGCGGGTCGCTGCGGGGGGCCGGGACCGAGCCCTGGGCGCCTTGTAGCGCCCGGCCGGGCGCCGGTGGCCTCTCACCTGGAGGGGCAGGGCCGTGTTTCCCCCGGGAAGGGCCTCGGCGTCCCGCCGGCAGCGGGTCGGACCGGTCCCGCCGCCCCGGCCGCGGGGAGGGTGGCGCAGCGCAGGCCTTGGCGCTGGGCGCCGGGGTGGATGGGCCGGCCAGCGCCGCGCCCCGGCTCCCCGTCAGCCGCCGGGCCGCTTCGCTGTGACTTGGAAAGGCAACTTTGTTGTTGCCGAGCCGCCTCCCGTCCCGGGAGCCTCTGCGGAGGCTCCTGAGACTGTTCGTCTCTTTGGCCACTCGACAGAGGCTGTCCTTCGGAGGAATGCAAAAACCATCTCTTGCTTGGACATCAAACAGAATGAAACAGGAGCGGGTTTCTTCTGTAGCATGTAAAGGAATGACACTTTCCTGTGCACTGGGTAACAATCCAGCACTGAGACCGCTAGTTGTCTTCTTCTCTCATCTTAATGTTTCTTCTTTCAATTCCTGTAAGTCCTTTCTGTTTCTATGGCTTAGAGGGCTGGTCTGCTTACCTTAACCTTATGCTTGCTTTTTTCTAACTGTGGAAAAATTGAGAATGCAATATAAAGCTGAGAGCAAAGCATCTTTTTTTTCCCCAGTCATAATTCAGTTGGCCATTTTTCTCTTAGGTGTACTTTCACAAAATTATGATTAGTGTTGGATTCTAGAAACTACTGTTTTTAAACGGTAGCAATGCACATTAGATATGACATGGGTGCAGAGTATCTCTGAGAGTGACAGTGGCCAAAAAATGTTGTGATGATTTCATGCCTGTGTCGAAGCAGAATAAACTCTCTCTACCAGTTCAAACTTGGGTAGACTTTGACAAGTTAACTTTGTATTGGCAAACTCTGTGCTGAAAAAGATAACGTCTGCCTGTGTCTCTTTGGTTTTTTGATGGGTTAAGTATCCTTTGCATCTTGAAATCTTAAATAATAAAACTGCTGTAAACTCTGTATCATGTGAATGTTAAGCTATAGGCAGATAATTTGGCTAATTTTGCAAATAGGCGATCAGTTGCCTGGCCTTGATCTGAATGTAATTTGAACCACTGGGAGATCTGACACTGCATAGTCTCAGTATTAGACCATGGTTTCAAAACTGCTGACATTCAGCTATGTAGTATTTTTTTAAATCACTCATTTGTCAAATAGGGGCAGTGTTTATTGAAATAGATCTACTGTAAAGCTTTATGTAGTTTGTTGAGTTTTATTTTAAACCCTTTCATAGTTATTAATCCTGGGTCTTCTCTAGTTAATGAAGTTAAGTACATTTTTGTCAGTGGCAGTCCAGAGTGCTGTCCTGAATTGGCATATGTGGTGAACTTTCAGTACAGTGTAAAGAGATTGAGCTGCAGAGCTTACTATTGTCCATAAGCAGAAGCTAAATTATGATACCTTGCACACAATATTGTAACCCACTTAGTTCAGGATACTCGGTGCATGTGTTAAAGGGTCGGTACTTGCTGAAAATCAACCTTGTGAGTTAATTTGGGCCTGAGTGCACCCGACAGTGTAATACATGGCAGTCTTTATTTGGCTGTTAATTTTAACATTGACAAATTTCATGAAACTTAATACAAGAGCTTACGATAAATGATACTTTCACCTACTCCACTGTACTGTGGACAGAGTAGATTGTGTCGCTCAAAGGTTGACATGAATGGAAAGGCAGAAGCAGAAAACGAGAACAGATTTTTATTTTCATGTAAAATAGTTGTCTTGCAGTATTGCTTATTCTTCAATTGCTCTCAAGTAACACTAGAGGAAAATTGGAGTTAAATTTGATCTTAAAAGTAAAATAGGCTAGTCTGCTCATTCCTCATATGAAAACAGATTCTGTAAATGAGGAAGGAGCGAGAAGGTTTTGAGGCCTGTAAAATGTACTGGAGTCTTGCAGAGAGTGTGGAATACAGTTTTGTTACCTTGCTTTTAGTAATTCAGATCCTTAAAATGCATTCTACTTATTGAGTACTCTGTCATCATATAGATTATCAGCTGCTTTCTATCGAGATCTTTTCAAACCAAATTTTCCAAACACTTAACATTTCTTAGTTTTATGAGACTTCTGCTTGCATTCATTTTTGCTGTTTTCTTTCCTGTATCCTGTTGCAGGGAGACTTCACTCACCATACCCTCTCTGCTCTATTCATGTCTTCTGCTTTGAGACCCAAAACTTGTCATTCATATTCTGATTTGTAGTGTCTGAGACTAAATTTACTGACTTAAGACTGATAAAATCCAGAGGTAAAATTTCTCAAGTGTAACACTTTTTCTCAGGAGGCCTTTGTAGGCCTCTGTCTTTCATATGACATCAGTTAGCTAACCGTTCATCTGTCAGATTGAGAATACCTGCGCTCTGCCCCTCACAGGCTGAAGAACACATCGGTTTCTAACTGCTGACATGGAGAAAAAAAAAAGCTATTGCAATTCCAGGTGCCTCCTGAAGCAATACTTGTTGAGGACAATCACCTGACAAATAGGCATGAAGAAAAAGCAGAGGCATTCAATGCGTTTTTTGCCTCAGTCTGTAATAATACTAACAGATCTTGGGCTGCCCAGTCCCCTGAGTTGGAGGGCCATGACTGCGGGAGCAGTGACTTTCCACTTGTGGACACTGAAATTGTAAGGGACCGGTTGTATCAGTTGAATGTTCACAAGTCCATGGGGCCTGATGGGATTCATGCCAGAGTACTGAAGGAGCTGGTGGATGTTACAGCAGGACCCCTCTCAAACATCTGGGGAGTCTGAGGAGGTCCCCCCTGACTGGAAGCTAGCCAACATTATTCCAGTTTACAAGAAGGGTGTGAGGGAAGACCCAGGGAACTACAGATCTGTTAGTCTAACCTCAGGACCTGGAAAAATTACGGAGAAGTTCATATTGGGTGCTATTGAAAGACATTTAAAGAACAATGCAATCATCAGGCAAAGTCAACATGGATTCACAACGGGAAAGTCCTGATTAATTTGATATCCTTCTATGCTAAGGTCACCTGCCTAGTGGATGAAGGGAAGGTGGTGAATGTAGTTTTTCTGGATTTTAGTAAGGCTTTTCATACTGTCCCTCACAGCATCCTTCTGGACAAGATGTCCACCTGTGGGATGAGCGGGTTCATGGTGTGCTGGGTGAAGAACTGGCTGAAGGGCAGGGCTCAAAGGGTTACAGTGAAGGGGGCTACATCTGGCTGGTGACTGGTCACCAGCAGTGTTCCTCAGGGTTCAGTTCTAGGGCCAAATCTGTTTGATATTTTTATCAGTGATCTGAATGCAGGAGTTGAATGCACGGTTATCAAGTTTGCTGATGATACCAAACTGGGAGGTGCTGCTGACTCTCCTGAGGGACAAGAGGCCTTGCAGAGGGATCTGGATAGATTGGAGCATTGGGCAATCATCAGTGGCATGACATTGAACAAGACCGAATGCTGGATTCTGCACCTGGGATGGAGTAACACCAGACACAAGTCTAAACCGGGGGAGGAGTGGCTGGAGAGCAGCCCTGCAGAAAGGGGTCTGGGGGTGCTGGTTGGCAGCAAGCTCAAGAGGAGTCAGCAGTGTGCCCTGGCCGCCAAGAGGGCAAACCGCATCCTGGGGTGCATCAAACACAGCATAACCAGCCGATCAGAAGAAGTGATTATCCCGCTGTATTTGGTGCTGGTGTGGCCTCACCTTGAGTATTGTGTGTGGTTCTGGGCCCCACAACTTAAAAAGTATGTTAAGGTACTTGAATGTGTCCCGAGGAGGGCACGAAAGCTGGGGGGAAGGGGCTGGAAGGCATATCCTCTGAGGAGCGGCTGAGGACATGGGGTTTGTCTAGTTTGGAGAGGAGGAGGCTGAGGGGTGACCTCATTGCTCTCTACAGCCCTGAAGTGGTCATGTGGTTGGACTAGATGGTCATTGTAGGGCCCTTCCAACTGAACTCTTCTCTTCTATTCCCTGCACTTACCATGAATCGAATAACGATGAGACTGTTACTTGCCTGAAATGCCAGGCATTTTTCAGCTCCAAAAACACTTTCAAGAACACATCACACAAAGGTTACAAGTGGAAACAGGATTTTATTTGTATTTTTCTGAATCTGTTTCAGAGCCGATGCTCACAAGCATTAACACAATGCGCATTGTGTCCTGCTAGGAGCAGGCTGATGCGTTCTACAGTTTAGCTTGAAAAAACCTCCCTTGCAGCCTGGCAAAGGCAAGCCACAGAGCTGCAGAAAGCAGCAGCAGGAACACAGGCCAAACAGTCCCTGTTTCCTGAAGAGCGAGAACGTGAAAGATGAGGATCAGGACCGACCACACACCAAAGAAGAAGAAGAAGGTGTGTGGTACCATGAGGTATTTTCCAAAGTATGACGCGTATCGATGACAAGCACACATCTGCCTTCCAAAACTTGCTCCGCTGCTGTGCTTCTTGGGCAGTGATGCATGCAAAGCGCTCTCGTGCCTGCCCTGCGCTTGGCTTGCACGCAGGGAGAGCTGCAAAGTGGCGGCTCCGGATGGTGCAGCAAGCCTGGAGCCCTTCCAAGCACAGGCTGTTTTGCACAAGCAAGAAGCCCTGGGGAAATGGAGCCAAGGGAAGAGCAGAGCTCGCTCCTTTCCCAAATTGCGGTGGGCACGAGCGGCAGAGAGAGGCAGGGCACGAGCGGTGCCTTGGAGGCGCAGGAGCAGCAGGCAGGAGCCGAGCGACAAGGGCCCAGAGGAGCCCTGACAAGGGGCTTTGCTCAGTGCTACGGAGGACAAGAAGCAACCCCCGGGGGCCACCCTGGGCCCGCCCTGGGAGCCTAGAAAGCTTCCTCCCCCCGGATGCGGGGCACGAGGGCCACCTGCGTGGAGCAGGAGCAGCAGGCACCTAGCCAAAATGGCCCAAAGCGGCCCTGGCAAGTGCCCGTGCTCGACGCTGCGGAGGAAGGCAAAAACCCCCGGAGACACTTGCTAGCCCGCCGTGGGGAAAAAAAAGCCTTCCTCCCCCCAGCTGCAGGGCACGAGAGGCCATCTTCGTGGTGCACGAGCAGCAGGCAGCAACCTAGCCAGAAGGGACGAGAGGAGCCCTGACAAGTGGTCGTGCTCAATGCTGCAGAGGAAGGCAAAAAACCCCCGGGGAGCAGTGCCAATGTGCCCCGGGGGAAAATTCCTTCCTGACCCCAGCGCTGGCGATCGGCTATTCCCTGAGCATGTGAGCAAGACCGGCCTCCTCGTCCCACAGCCTGGTCACGCCTCCCAGGAGATGCCCAAGCCCTCTTCTCCCTCACCCTGGAGCCACCTCAGGAGCTTCCGAGAGTGGCCAAATGTCCCCAGCCTGAGCGACCTTGGGGGCAAGAAGCCTCCTGGACACCAGCGGCTGCTCCAAAGCACTGGCACCCCTTGCTAGTTATCTAACATCTCTGCATCCCATTTCTTACGGCTGCTGCCCCTGGCTCCATGGGGGATGAGGACGGCGAGCTCTGCAGTGCTCCTCCAGAAGGCATTCCCTTGCTCTTGCCACTGCTCTCCAGCTGAAAAGGCCTGAGAGCCTCGGGCACCTCCAGGGCTTGGTGGTTCTTCTCATCTCCTGAGGGGCTTGTGTCTGCTCCGCAAAGGCTGAAGCAGGATTTCCAGCCATCAGATGGGCTTTGAAGGTGGCCCCGCCGGGAGCTGGCCTTGCAACGCAGAACCTCCAGCAGCCTCGTCCAGCCTCCGGTCTTCTTCCCTCAGCCCCCCTCAGGGGGTCCAAGTAATTCCACTGGCTCCTCAAGGACTTTCTCTGGGATGTCTTCGGGCTGCGCCCAGGCCAGCTATGGCAGTGGGACGCGGGACGATGCTGCCTTTTATCCTTCCCCGGGGCATTGTGACTGCTGCGTTGCCGGGTGGTGGCCCCGTGACATGGGGGTGACGGGGCCCCCCCTGCGCAGCCCCGCCCGCCGCCCCTCCGCCCAGCATCCTTGGGAGGAAGGCCTTTGGGGTGCTGGCCCTGAGGCAGTCCCTGTGCCCAGGAGGCCCAGGGGGCCATCCCTGCCCTTGGTGGCCTTGCACTGGGCACAGCTGCTAGGCATTCCTGTAAATTCATTTGTACATTCAGACAATGCAAATAAGGGCATTTATACCATAGACATTCATTTGGTTGTGGTGATGCCAGAGGCGAAAGAAAGGGCTTTGGTTCCCTCTGCGCAAACTCTGCAGACACATTGGGAGCATGCATGATTTCCTCACCGTTCCTTTCCAATGCACCAAGGGTCATTTGCTACTACGCTGTTTATGGTGAGGGCTTCTTCTTGAAAGAAGTCCAGAATTGTTTTGTGTTCATGACCATGTTTTTCCTCGCACTTCAGTAGCTCTTTTCCTCCTTTGGCCTTCATCCTCAATACCTTTCTTGAAAGTGATGGCAGCCCTCTCAGCCTTTGTCTCGCTCCTTCCAATTGTCCTCTTCTTCTGTAGGCCCTCCACGCCCCTAATCAACGGCTTAGCCTTTTCTCTGCCTTTATCCCAGATGGACTCTGTCTTTCTGGAACCCGAGGAATGAGAAATGGTGGTACAGGTGAGTTCTCACCAGCGCTTTGCATAACGCTTGCCTTCCTTGTCTGACACACAAGAACGCATTTGCCTGTATCCCATTCGTGGCTCACAGTCACCCTGTGGTCTGCTCACGCCTCCAGGAACACTTGCCTACGCCAGGGTTTCCAAACTGGAGCAGAAAGTCATGGTGCTCCACTTGACGACGTGTTACCTATTTGTCCCCTGCAGTTCTTCACGCAGGCTTTATTGATGCAGGGGATCTCTCTTCTGTCAGAGCTTCAGCTGGTAGGGAGGATGGGGGCTGTAGAAGCATACCGTGAGACAGAGCTTTTTCAGGCTCATGCATGCCATGAAATCCAGAATACGATGTGAACAAGGAAACCTCCGTTTCTTGAGCAATGCTTTTCTGCAATTTAAATTCAAATGGCCTGACCGTCAACGTCACTCTTTCATACGTTTGATGGCAGCAAAGCGTGAAGGGTGGAGCCTGAGGGATGCGTTAAGGGGGCTTTCACCCATCAGGAGCCTGCTGGAGTCCAGCTCCATGCCGCCACGACCAGCAGATCCAGCCCTCCACCGGCCGGCTGGGCAACGGACGGGCTGTGCAGGTGGGCTCTGAACATGACATCCAGAGGGCTTTGAGGAGAAAGACAGCCTTGAAGTAGCAAGGATTTCAAACCACATGGGATTTATGAGCTAAAACCTATGCTTTGGGTTACACTTGAACATGAACTGGTAGCCAGTGCATTTTAAGACCATGCTTTCCTCTCTGCAAAGGGCTGCACAAGGCAAATGCATGCTGACGTAGCACATCCTGAAATACCTAGCTAAAGCTGTGCTAGTTGCATTCCCATGCTGTAGGG
Source organism: Theristicus caerulescens (assembly GCA_020745775.1). Taxonomy (NCBI): domain Eukaryota; kingdom Metazoa; phylum Chordata; class Aves; order Pelecaniformes; family Threskiornithidae; genus Theristicus; species Theristicus caerulescens. The sequence continues at coordinate 55,637,622 of CM036558.1, read as the reverse complement.
GATGCAATCCCATAAATTGGGCCCCACAATTTAAAAAGGATGTGCAGGTACTTGAACGCATCCCGAGGAGGGCAGCAAAGCTGGTGAAGGGGCTGGAAGGCACGTTCTTAACACCATGCTTGAACTTTTGGTCACCCCTGAAGTGGTCAAGCGGTTGGACTAGATGGTTGTTGTAGGGCCCTTCCAACTGAACTATGCTGTTCTCTTTCATCCGCTCTTTTCTACCCAACTTCAGTTACATAATCTTTCTGTTCGTTACATAAGATCGATGAATATTCGTGCTGCAGAGCTTAGTGCCACCGAAATGGCTGTAAATTGACAAGAAGTCTGAATGCAGCAGTGAAAACTGTAGAACTGTTAAGGGCAGAGTGAAGAGAGATGTTCAGACTCCTCCTAAACAGTAGCTAAGTGGCGATGAATGTTTGGAAACCGTTTTCCTTCTGTATGGTGAGGGCCAGAAGAGAAAGAGGAGAGTAGGCTATTGGCATGAATAGATTGTTGTTTTTCAAACTCTATGAATACTTTTGACGTGAAATTTTTCAGTAGGACAGAGAGCTTTCGTGGTGAATGGGTATTTGGTACTAGGTGAGGTGTTTGACTTTTGAATTGTATTTTCAGGTGGGAACATTGGATCCACTTAGTAAGACCTGTAACTATGACTGATTTTGTAATAATCTTGTGTTTTGTATGATATTGGAGTTAATTCATTAGTATCCAAATTGTAGAAAACGTACCCATAGATTTAGGCTATAAAGTGAGTGTAATTCTCTGAAAAACTGTGTTTTTTGGTAATATCTTTTCAGTGGTCTGATACTCTCTCAATCATGTTTTAGAACATCCAACTCTGTCTTGTGAGACAGGCATTTTGCAAGGCAGAATTTATGTATGCAACCTCAATGATGGTGGTGCAACAAAGTGTTACAGGATTTGTGGTAGTTATGTTTATAGGTTTTTGGTGGTGTGTTTTTTTTCTTTTTGCAACACTTTGTTCATTATGGTTATATTGTAGAATATACATAATGGGAGATCTTGCTAATTAGTTTCTTTGTACATAAAAGCATGTTGATGTTTTAATGTTTATTACATTTATACTGAAATTTTATATTTGAATTTTGAAGTATGAGGCTGCCAAGCTACATTTGGGTTGGGTTGGCGTGGCTTGTTACAACCTCACTCAGCATGAAGTTGTGAAATTTCTTTGAATAGATGTTTATTGCTGACAGGAACAACAAGTTCATAATGACATAAAATGTGTCATTTTCTTCTGCCCTTTTTCTTTGTCTAGATTCAATTTTATAAGTGGGGTTTTAGTGGTTTTTTTTTTTTTGTTAATTTCTTAAAGGAATCAGATGGTATTCCATCTGTAAATGCTTGAATTCATATCAGTTTGCTAAACTTTTAAACCTTAAGCAACTGTACTATGTTGCTAAAATATTAGGAGGCTTGAGTTTCAAATCTGGTCTAAGAGGACCATGGTCAGAAATAATCAAAATAACTAATTTTGTTGCATGCTCTCGTGGCTGATTCCTGACATAGTCTGCTCTGGAGACTTGGTAGTAATGTAGAACTTGTCACAGACAGTATGTGGAACTGGTTGTTTTCTTCAAAAGGAAGATCTAGACCAGGCTTTACTGAGCTGTTATAGTTAGTAATTGTTGAAGTAAATTATGATATGGAATAATTAGTTTTAATTTAATATTATTACTTGTTGATATATGTGATCTCTGTGTAGGTCCCTTCCAAATCCCCTCCACCAACTGGCAACAGAAGCAGGACATCTTCGTTTACAGATCAGAATGATGAAGGCACTTTAACACCAGACAAAGAGGTCAGTTGAGAACTGTTTTTCTGTATTTTTCAACTTTAAAAAAAAAAAAAAAAAATCTAACTTTGTGTCCTTGATTAACTTATTTTTTCATTCCTCAATCTCACTATTTTCTGTGCATTTATAGATATGCATAGTCTAATTTTTAGGTTAAATACTGAAGTGTTTAATATTAGTAAAACAGGCCTTTAAGATGTAGTGGTTAACCCCCAGATTAAGGAACTTTAAGTTCTTCTTCAGGTCTTAAAAATCTTACCCCTGAACTGAACTCAGTGAGGTAGTGGGACAGAAGTTACATTCAGAGAGACTAACTTTGGTTTTTATGCCTCTTTTGGTTGAAAAGTTGGGGAATCCAGTTAACTGCACAGGTAACTTGAGGTGGATGAGCCTAAAGGCTTAAACTGAGCCTTTATGAATGTTTCTAACCATATCAGTAATAACTATCAAATTTAAACACCCCCCCAAAAAAAAACCCCACAAACAAAAAACCAAACTGAGTCTAAATTAATTATCAATCATAAATTATCATTCATAAATTATCATTAACATCCCTATCAGGATGATGAGTAACCATGACTTGCATAATAGAGCAAACAGAGGAGATTATCTGCACTCATCTTTTTTCGTATTGAGTACTATGGCTTTTTTGCAGTGGCTTGATTAAAAAAGAAAAAAACAAACAGAAAAAACCCTGACTTAGTGAGTGTGAAAATAGGCCAGTGGAGTAAATCAGGGAACTTCTGTGATTCTGTGAACTTTGTCAGAGGAAATGCGAGTTCCTAGCCAGAAAATTCCGTTGCTGGGTTTTGCTTCAAAAAAAGATGTGTTTTCTTGCAGTGTGACAATCCGCTTTAAGTTGTAACACCACGTTTTCTTCAGGAGATGATCAGCTATACCTGAAATTTGTCTTAGATTCCATTATGAACACTAACCAGTGATTACAGCTTGGCAGTTTGCTTCCTGCAATGAGAATAGAAATGAAGAGTACCTCATGATTTTGTTTTGTATTTTGGAAATGCAGTATTGAGTTTTCTAACAAATGCTTATTTTCTCTACTGTTTTTTATATATGTGTGTGTGTGTATGTATGTATGTATCTAATGACTTCTCTCTGTCCCTGGAGAGAGGTTTTCTGTTAACTGCTGCTCCAAAATGTCAGCAAGCAGTGTCACCTAGGATAAATTAAGTGTTTCAGTAAGGAGAGTTTGCTGGTTTTTTGTTTTCTTTTTTTTTCAGGAAAAACAACCTGCATTTCTATTTTTAATGCAGAGTATAGAAGTGGCATATTGTCATGTGAGAACTACCACTGTTGCCTAGAAGGAATGAGTTGGTGCCAAGAGTTAGTGTCATCAGTGACTGGTGTAAACATAAAAATTCCCCCCTTTTTAAAAATTTTATTTTATTATGTAGATCCATTGTAGAATGCGCTAGAGTTTAAAGGACTGATTTGGCCACGGTTTTCAGACTTTTTAAGCAGCAAAAGCTTAGTGGAATACGAAATATTGAAGCCATGAGACACAGTGATGTTCCTCTGTGTGACTGATTCACTGTTTTTTGTCTGTCATTAACTTGGTGCTGCCTACACTAAAGGAATAAATCTTCCTCTCTCTTTTCAATGGGAAATAAAGGCAAAGGTTGTGGTAACACTCGTCCTCCCTTTTATTGTGCAAGTACCAACTACTTTTCTGCTCAAAAAGTGTAACTCATACATTGAGTGAAAGGCAGAATACTTTTCCTTAATTTGTATTTATTTTTGAGGATGTCTGCTTTTATTCCATATCTGAAAAAGATTTGTGAGCCTGAAGGTTTATCTTCTTTTTCAGTTTATCAATTGATATAGTAAAAAATACTAGCTCTCTTCACAATTCAGATAACATTTAAAAAATAAATAAATTTCCAAATGTTGTTGGGTGCTACTGATATGACACCTGTATGTATCAATGCTTTCTGTAGTGTTCTTCATTTCTATGGAGAACTATGTTTTGTCTTGTACCGCTTCATTAGATATATGTTGCCCCCCAGCAGACTGTTTTTTCAGACTGCTTTTCCAGACAAACAGGAGAAGCAAAGGATTCCCCACAGGACATGGCAAGTTATGTTGGAAGAACATTATGCACTAAATACAGTGCTTACACTGGAATGATCAGAGAGGCAGAAGGAGAAATAAGATTAAGAATGGAAACAGAGTACTAAAGTGACCTCAGATTTACGGTTATCCTTGGGCTTGGGGAGCTGCTATGAGAATTTTACTTGTGAAACATATGCTGTAATAAGAAATTCAGAAAGTAGTGAAGCTGCTAAGGGAATGAAAATCTCTTCTTTTTTTTGTAAGGACTGGGTTTATGTCAAACGGAAAATTTTACTAAAATAAAGATAAAACTTAAATGATCAAGACAGGAAATCTCCTTTCTCCAGATATTTCTCATAAATGTTAACAGAATGATTAAAAGCAAATCATCTTTGAAATTTGTTTGTTAAATTAGATTTTCATAAAATTCAGTTCAGTGGCAGTATTACTATGCTTTAAAAAGATGCAGATATTGCATACTATCTCTGAAAATATCTGCCCTGATTATATGGGGTGCATTATGTCTTTCCAGGGGCATTTTTTTTGCAGTGTTCTCGTTTGATCAGGCAGATGTTTTATGTACAAGTGGCGATGGCATTATGATGAACTAAAGTTGGACAACATTTAATACACTGAAAATGTTTGTTTTTTGAAGAGTATCATAAGCTAAAACGTTCTTGCAGCACATGAATAATTGCTAACCCTTTTGGTACCGAAAGCCAAACAAAATTACAGTGTTTCAGAGTTTTCTTGTATGTTCTCTGTCCTTTCTCTGGGCTATTATGTTTTAGTATGTCTTTAATAGATCGTGTTTTCAGATTTTTAGTGCTGTAATATCAAAGTTGCAAGTATTGCATGTGAAAGCTTTGATTTAAACTCAGAATATTTTTAGAATAAAAACAATATCAGAGTGAATTACAGTTGTAAATTACCACATTGGTCTGATCAAAGAATTCTAGTAAAATATACAGGCAAACATTCTTGCTTTATACTCTGCAATGATAAGATTTTTTTATTTTTCAAAATTCCAAAACATTCTCAGTTTAAAAAAAAAAACCAAACCAAACTTCTATGCTCCATTCATAGAATACTATGTACGTTTCTTTTCTGTGCCCACTTTCTTCTTGAGCTTTTATTTTAGTGGAGCTGTGGGTTTCCATAGGCAGTGTAACAGAGAAGCTCATAATTTTTTTGTGTATAAGGAAAAAGCAGAAGTCAGTCTAGTTCTGTATTCTGTTCTTACAAGTAGCCCATAAAAGATGACTAGAGTGTGAGGTAAAAGCGTATATTGGTACTTCATAGAACTTCAGACAATTTGCATATCAGATGCTTTCTGAGTTGGTCTTGGTGCCATTTGAAACAGCCCTGGATGATTAAAACATGCTTACTTAGTGCTTCCAGTCTTTTCTAGGGAAGAATAGTGTTTGGTTTTCAAACTGTTACTGTGTTGACTCTTGAACATAGTTTGAGGTGAAATACATCAATCATATTCAGTATAGTTCCTAGAAGTTCAAAATTTTTTTTCTGTTCTGTAATATACTTATTTACAAGTCAGGCCCACCTGCAGAAGATAACAAAGCTAGTTCTGAGCCATCAACTGAGAGCAAACAGCTGATAGCTTGCTGTGGGTGACCTACCAGTCATGCAGATCCAAATATCACTCACATCCTCATGAGTGTTATGGAAGTGACAGCAGAGCACAATATATATAGCTGTGCTTAGAGCTAAAGATAAACTAGCCAAGGTACTTTTCAGTCTCACTTTAGTGCTATATAATGACTGTGTTTTTAAATTAATTGAAATGTTTTTCTAGTGTGGGCTATTAATAAAGCAGGACAAACAAAGCTGAAATAATATTCCTTCAGTACCTTTGTTAATGCTGCCTTTCCTGTATTCATATACTTAATTTGAAGTACTTCTAAATAGACATTGCCATGCAAAGATGGTAGTGGTTTAGATATGTCTATATTCTTTTCCTTTCTGACATGCAAATTTAAAACTAAATTTTGGAGGCTGTATAACCTAGTTTGTATCTAAAGCCTGGATTTTACAATTCCGGATGCATAGACCAGCATGTTTAGATTGCTCATCAGAATGAAAAACAAACCAGAAAAGAGTGTGGTTTTGATTTCTGTACTACCTCTTTCTGAAAATGCAGTTCTGCACTTTTAGATTCTGGGGCTTTTTTAATTGCAGAGAGAAACCTTGAACTTTCAGCTCTTCATTTTTTTCCTATTCCCTGATTGCAGTAGGGATGAGGCATAAAAGGTTATGCTGCAAATTGCACACACCTTCTATAAATAAATATTTGTGTAAATCAGCAACTTACTGAATTATTCACAACTTTTTTTCTGGCATTCCCCAACTTGGACAAATATCCACATTGATTTATTTATTTTACTGAGGGGAATGAGTTACTTGTCAGTAAGAGTTGACACTCTCAACCTTTAGCCTGATAACTGACATCCCCCAGCTCCTTGAACTAGGTGAGCAAATACTGGCTTGTCTCTTAGACAAGCTTATAGTCTGATCATCCCTTTCCCTCTGTCTTACTGTGCTTGTATACAACATAGCAAAACTGTACGACCAATTATAGAAGCTTTTAAGCATTAACATACTACAAATGCACATATACCATGATGCACTTTGCTAACAAAATGTATGAATTTTCAAATTTGCTTGATAACAGGTTAATCTGAAATTTGGAACCACTGATTCTCTTCTTTTTTTCTGAAAGGGAATAATGACTGCTTTTGTCAATCAAACATGTATTATATGTATGTAACATGCATTGATTCAACTACTGCCATCTCCAGAGCAATGAGACTTGGGTCAAACTCTAATCCCTGTTCAATTCTGGTTTTTGTTTCACAGCATGTTAAGGAAGCCCTTTGATCTAGGGATCACATGTACTTTGGCCTTTGCGCCCCACTCATCAGAATCTTAGAAAAGGAAGATTTGAGCATGGTAATTCTTCAGAGGGAGGAGGAATAGCAAGAATAAGATGAAGACAGTTGGTTCTGGAGTTCAGAAAGTCCATAAAGAACGAGTAAGGCTGCTTAACTTAGGCCTTAATTTGAGGGCTACAAAAACTGTTCAGAATTTTGGAAATACAAAGGTTATTTAAAAATTGATTCTGTGTAAAAAATGAACTTTATGTATTGTTCTCTGGTAATACTGAAGGAAACATGGCATCATCTGGTGTCTGGCTTCATCACCTAATTTACCTCATTTGTAACTTTCTCTCCAAGATAGAAATGTTTGTTTGTTAGTAAGATTTTACGGGGGGGGGGGGGAGTTAAATATTGTGGCAAAAGATCAGCAATATCATAGTCTTAATTTGGTGCCTGAGATTAAGGTTGGTAGGGAGTTCATTTACCCTGGAGAACGTTTGAAACAGAGCGTTGGAAGAACTTAGTAGGATTTCTATAGCAAGCTTCAGGTGTGATTTGATGGTGTTCAGAGGATTAGAGAAGGTTAGTTAAAGGATTATTTATAGCTTTGCACATTCTGTCAGTTTCCAGTATGCTTCAGCCCAGTTGGCTGCCCTGCTTGTCTAGTTTTATTGATCCCATTACTGACTGATACTGGTGATCCATTAGACAGTATAGCATCAGATATGTTAAATGTTTCTGAAGCTGCTAAGGTAATTCAGAGTGGGTTTTAGGACAGATCCTGAAGTGCAAGAATCCACTGTGGAAATATTTTATATCTGCTTAATTTTGGCAGACTAGCAGGTTGTTTCTTGCCTTTTTCCCCAGTCATAGGTAAATAATTTTTAGTGACTTTTAATACCCCTCCCCCAAGTTAACTGGACAGCTAGTTTTAAAGCGGTACTGAGTAGTTGATTAAAAAAATTTAAAAGTGCAGATAAAAACACATGTATATCTTGGAAAGCATTAGGTAGTGTAATTATAGGACTTATTAGACAACTCTGCCTATAATTTAGCTGTAAAAACATAGCAGGTAATGAGCTGCTGGAGTAACAAAAATACTGTGAGCAAGTACTTAAATATTTTCATTGTTGGGCACCCAACATCTGATAATGGAGGATGAACTCACTAATGAGAAGACGCAGCCAGTTGTAAATGTGCTAAGGAAATACTACTCTTGGACCATGACTGAGTATATTCTGTCTTTGGTAGCTGTCTGAAGTATGAAACTCTTGTCTTGGCTACTGGGGAGGAAATATTTTGCGATTTCATTTTGAAACAGTGATTACTGTTCTGCTTCAGTATTGTTGTCTTGTGCCCTTCTTTATTTGTAGAGTTGGCTCCATCCCTTTTGTGCTTTCCTTTACTCAAGCAACACTAGGGTGAAGCTGAGATAATTTAGTGATGCTCTCATATCAGGGTTCTGACTAACATCTGTGAAACTCAACAGTATTGTTAATTGCATTTGACTGTTTGTGTAAACTATTAGTTATGATACAGACCCTGGAGTTGTATGTCTGCAAACTCCAGCAGTACTGCATCAATTTATATTCATAAGCTTTTTCCTTTCTTTTTCTTAACCATAACAATTAGTAATGTGGATTGGCATGTTTTAGGCTGTGGATAGCTTGGATCTTCTGATCTTGCTGAAAAAGAGTTACGTACCCTCCCTATCACTTGCCAACAGGGAGTTTGAGTGAATTTTTAAAATTAACTCTTTCTATTGTTTAAAACTCCTGTTAGAACTTGGCTGCACTGACATGGTCATGGACTTCAGGGGATGATTGAAAATATAACAAATCATGGATGCTGAACAGACTGACAGTCCAATTTTTTTTTTTTATTATTTTGGGTGAGGAATAATAACTTGTTAGAGATTAAATAGGAATTATTTTTCATGCAAGTTGCTTTGTGTACTATTTAATGGAATTGGGATTAAACAAAATAATGCTGTGGTGAAATGTCACAACTTAATATTTTGAGAAGCAAACATTAGCATACTGTTACTATGAAGAGATAATTTGAACCATCTGTGATTCCTGAAGTTCTTGATGGTCATGTTTTTAAAAGTGACTTAACTAAGATGAAGATAATGTTACATGTTGAAAGTGTTCATAATCTTTTGGTTAATAATATTTGCCATAATCCGTTTATGAGTGTTTTGCAAATTGTGTTTCATCGTCTTAACTGGTCTTCTCTAAACATACAATGTAATTTTTATCTTAAAGATTTCATCATTTTATTTGTGATTGAGAATTTGCATGCTTCTAATTCATGAGGCCATCAGGCATGCTTTGTAGTACTGCTGCTGTATGTTTGTACACTTGTGTATACGTAGTATTTGCCATTTCTTGCGTATGCCCTTTCAGGAGATACATGTACAAAATGCGTAGCACGGCCAAGGCTATGAGCTTCTACAACCATCACCACTTAACAAGGATTTTCTGGAATCATTAATGCTTGTCAGCTTTCTTATTTTTGTTTTGCCTAAAAGCTCAGATGAGGAAAGAAACTTACATGGTTTTTACACACTTGAATAAATATATAGCAGGAGCTTTAACACAGCTTACTCTTAAGAATTATATTTCTAATGGGCTGAGAGAGGGACTGGTGACCAGTCTGACCAAACTCAGCATGTGGTTGCAACCACAGTGGATGCACTGGTTAAGTGTGCCCAGGCCAGGGGGAAGAAGATTGGGAGCAGGAGAAATGGGACCATCTCTTTTGTTAGCAGCTAGCGTTTGTAGTAGCTTGTAAGTGAGAAGTTTCACCTGAGTTTCTTGGACCTAGCTAGTTCTTGGCAAATCAAGTGAACTATTGGAGCACTTGTCCCATGCCAGCTTTGGGAATGCCAGGACAAGGGCAGCTGAATAATAGAAGTCAGAATTAATTGTCACTGTACTTGCCAGTTTGAGAAGTAAAAGTTGGGCATAAATTTTAGAATTAGTGCTCTGCAGATACCCTGTCTGTAAAGACAGGTCACAATTTTGTAGTGGATTTGTTTTGTGTTTTCATTTTTTGTTTAGTTGGGGTTTTTTTTGACCATGAACCAAAGCTTCTTTCCCTTTGTAGCTCTGGAAGGTCTTCTGATAAAACTAGCAGGACTCTCCAGCAACGGACTGGGGGGAGGTGGTGGTGGTGGGGTGTGTGTGTGTATAGTATAGTGAATCAAATAGGAGGCAATAAAAGCACATTGTTTAGGTTTTTATTTTGCTTTGTTTTCTGCAGGATTGGTAATTTAGGTCTCATTTTTCAGTAATTATTTGGGGTTTTTCAGCATAGAAATACATTAGAGAAAAGACATAGGGAGTCAGTACCAACATTCAGAGGCTATTGTGTATGGCTGTCACTGAACATTAAGCGCTTAATACATTTTCTGAAAGGGTTTCGTGGACACGAATTGCAAGTCATGTAGCATTCCAGATCTTGCACATGAAAATATTTTTTTCTCTCTCAGTTTGAATTTATGTAATTCATCTACTGGAGCACTGGAGTCAATGTAACAGTCACAAAAAAAAAAAATCAAACTCTAATTTACATTGTAATAGATTTGATTCCTAAAAATACTATTTAGTAACTTGAAATAAAACAAAGTTGTTCTGAAATAATGAGAAAGAAAAACCATATCGTGTTTTGGTTCAGTCAGCAGACAGCACAGTTCTGAAATCTCAGGCTGTAATAATGTTGAACCTTGAACTTTTGTGTGTGAGTGAAATCATGAGTGGAATATTTTTTGAAACCTGTTACAGCATCCTAACAGCATTAGATTGCATTACATTACATGTATATATCCAGTTTGAATTCAGATTCCAGTCTCTTTCTCTTCATGTTTTTTGTCTCTAGGAATTTAAATCTCTTCCTTGGTAGTGACTTGATAAAATGGTTAATTCAACTGCTGGTGTTTTTACAAAATAGTCTGCTAGTAGTTTGAAAAATTGCATAAGTAGGTTTTTTTAATGTTGTTAGAATTCTAGTGTATAAGAGCACTAGAAGATAAATAGTCAGTCATGCAATTTATATTGTTTATAACTGAAATACTGATGGAATTTTTAGAATAATGAGTTTTTCACACATAACCGAGAGCAAAGAACACTCAGTGGTATCTGAAGATAAGTCATCCACGGAAACTTAAAAAAAAAAATTACAATATCAGTGCCTGAAACGTTGTCTTTATCTTTGGCTAAACTAGGATCTTTGTTTTTAATTGTGTGTTTCTTCCCTTTAAATGATCAGAACTGTATTTTGGCTGTTCTGAAATGATTTAATGTGTATTTTCTGGTTATGTCCTGCCTTTATCAATATTTGTTGTCTCATAAACTGTTGTATTGTTTTATGATGTTCTTAATAGCGTGGAAAAATTGAGTAAAATCATGCAACATTCTTTACCTTACTACTTGATTTATTTTCATTTTCCTACTTTTTGCATTGAATGACAGCTGCTAGCCGGGATGATAGCAGAACCTGCTTTTCTCTCTGAGTATACTATCTTTGCTTTGGATCCCACCAAACAACCTAAGCCACAGAGTGACGGTGTGGTGAGTCCTCCCACCCCTCTTAGTGACGCCTTTAGCAGGGGGAGGAGAGTACTGTACTAGAAGGCAAACCTAGTGTTGCTTGTGGCTTGTTCTCGCAAAGGCATCTATCTTAACTACCCTGTTGCTAACCCTGCACTAAATTTCATGGAGGTAGTACCTGATAGCTCCTGGCTGGTGTGCTGATGTGAATTTATTGTAACATAAAAAAATTAACACGTTTTCTGTTATACAGGTAACCGTACTCTACACAACTTTTAAATAATTGTTGCACAAGTTTGTACGTTTGGTTGCTTAGACTTCATTAATGCCATTGAAAGTCTTCCTCTTCATTTTTATGTATGTCTGTATGTATTTCAAGATAAATGGATATGATAAACATTGAGGTTATTTTTATCTAAAAATTACATGCTTTTTGCTGTGTACAGTGAAAGCCTCACAATGTCATTTACTACTAATGGTAGCAGGAAATAATTATCTTACATAGCCACTGAAATTCAGCTACTTCTAGTTGGTAACTTGGCAGCTATTACTGTGAGGATAAATAGTCTTTTTTAATAATTAGATTTTATTTAAAATATATATTTCTTTGCCTGGAAATGTTATTTTTATAATATACAAGTGGAGAAGCTCAGTGAGACGAGAACAAGGAGTGGAGAAAAAGAAGCAGGCATAGGGAGGAAAGCAGCCTCCTACTTTCTAACATAGACACATACAAAGCTGTATTCTTCTCATTACTGTCACAGGACTCGGATGGCATCTTTCACATGCTTCAGAGACATAGCATTCCTGAGTCCATAGTGATTCCAAACACAGTGTTTTTTAGAGTCCCACCTCATCCTCATACTTCATGGTTACTTTGCTTTTCCAGTTTAGCAAGTGCTGTGCTGTTCATGCAGGGGCTGAAAATGACTAGTCACTGAAAGCTGTAACAGGATAGACATTTGATAAGCAGATGGGCATAGCACAACACACCATGTTCTGTTGGCCTTGTCTCTCTCAAGCTAAGCAGGATTGGACTGAAGCAGTGATTAAAAAGGTGATCTGTGGAAAGTCTTCATTTGTTGTAAAGAGTTATGCTTGTTTAGAGAATGCCCTTAGAGCTCAGATTCATTACTAGCTCAGTCATGGTGTTCTCAAGATTGAGCTTTTTGATGGGGAGCAAAGAGGACGTTCAGACTGTCCTGAAATGTGTAGTTTTGAAATAATTACTAGATTATTTTTTTTTTAGTTCTAGGTATTTTGACCATATTCCAGGTCCAGTGAATTCCAGGTCCACTGCAAATCTAATTAAGCTTTTCTACACTTAGAGCAGTAAACAGTTGTGGGCTGTTTTTCACTACACTACAGAATATCCCTAGTACAGTTGCATTTTGAAAAACAATTCTGTGAATACTCAAATGTTGTCTTTATATTGTCTTTTAGTATATACTTTAGTGGCAGGGATCACTAACTTGCATATTTATATACAAGACTGCATACATAGCAAATAATTATAATGTAAGAGTTATCGTTAGTGCGTTACCAATGTGTATTAATAATACATTATGTGTAAAACTGATTTTGTTCTCTGTACTTTTTGAAAGCACTAGAGCTGTACTCTCACAGTAAGAACTGGGGGGAGAAAACTATGATATAAAAGTTTATAGGGAAGAGGAGAGCTGATTGTATACAAATATCTATTAAAAAACTCATTATATACATCTGGGAAACCTAGGTAAACTAAAGATGCAGGAGAGGGAAAGTTTCATCAACACACACAAAGGTGTATTAATTCTGCTAAAACAGACCAGTGTTTTAACTGTGTGTGTGCAAGTGATGTGTGATCCAAGGGACTGAGCATCATAGAGAAGTGATGGTAATTGTGGGTTTTTTTGGCATAGATGAAGTTAGTATAAACTCTTTACTAACTAAGCTGCATGGGTTTTGTTGCATGAAGAAACAGTTCAGATGTTCTTGGACAGAGAGGTTTTTTAAAGAAAAATTAAAGGAAAATGAGGGAAGAAAATGTGTACTAAGCTCTCCTTCCTTCCTCCATAATTTACTCAATTTTGGAATACCTGAGAAGGAGGGATAACAGTAAAATGTCTTTAAATGCAGACATTTAAGCTTTCACTCTTTAGGCATACAAATCTATTTATACCTTTGAGAAATGAATAAGATTAATTACTCTGCATTTCAGAAATAGGGAAGCAAGGAAGGACAAGTGTCACTAGAACACCCTAATGTGCTCCAGTTAAAACTGAGCTGTGGTTTATACAACTTCATAACAAAAAGCAAACTTTTTATTAGAGATTGTAAGTATAGCTCTCTTTGGATAGAGATAGTTGTGTATGTTCTATGGGTTCATGGAGGAAAGACTTCTGTTGGGTTCCAGAAACCCTGATGTAACTGCTGGTTTTAAGACTTTCAAAGCTCCAGCCTGAGCTCTGTGATTCTAGTTTTGCTGAAACATCTCTTAAGGCTTATGAAAGGCTAGGGCTTTTAAGCTCTTCAAAGCCTCTTGAATCTGTACTTATATATAGCAACTTCCATTCATGCTTACCTTTCACTGTGTGGACACCAGAATATGACCCTTTGCCCTAGAGCACAATGACTTAGAATTACAGCAGCTAGATGCCTGTGGTGATCCAGTTTTTTTACAAAAGATTGTATCCCGTGTATCCCTTTTACGATTTATGCCAATAGAAAGTGTAATCCCAAATATAGGTTCTACTTTTGTTCATACAGATTGAATACCAAGATGTCAGCACAATTAATAGGAAAATTTAAAAAGTGGCGATGTTAGTCTTAGTTTTGAAATGGCATTTTTTTAAGGATCTTCATAGATCCTTAAATGGCAGCTTTTTAAGGATCTTCACAGCAAAGAACAGCATCCATGGTTTTTATATTCATAAACACCTTATTAGATTTAATAAATCTACTTAATTGTGTGTTTTAAAATAGATCTTTAATATTATTAAATTATTTTTATGAATCAGATGTACAAACCCTCCATAGTTCCCTTTACTTCTTTTTATGGGTATCAGAATATATGACTGTTGAAAGAAGTGTTTGTAGTTAGTTTGCAATTCTTTACGGTAAAGTATTTGTCTTCCTCTGATGTCAGTCCAGTACTAGCATGGCAGATACTTTGTAAATTATAAAGCAGAAGATAAATTTTTATTTGGATTACCCTTATTATTAACTTTCCAGTTAGGAAATGAAAAAGAACAGGTAATGGAGCCGAGAATAAAATGTAGGAGTGCTTTAGTTTAAAACCCAGTAAGAGCTCTTAATCTACTAGGAATAAATCCACTGCAACAGGATAGTGCTCTGAAGCAGAATGCAGATTTTGTTCAAGCCAGGTGAAGCGCAATTTCCAAATGCAAACAGTTGTCTTGTATGACTGGTTATTGCTTATTTCACTATGTCTGAATCTGGGTGACATTTCTCTGGCTTCCTTAACTGTCTGGATTTACCTTTCTTCTGTGGTATTTTTGTACTTCCTTAAGTTTGCTCCATGTCAAACCTTTCTGAAGCCCTTTTACACTGAATCATTCCTCTTCTACATTTACGTTTATGTATGCTTATCTGTGTATCTGCACAGAGTAGAAGCTGTAGGTGTAACCATATAGCAGATACATGGATGATTATGCTTGATATTTTAGTTCTATATACACCTTAGACTTTACAGCTTGCATATAACTATCAGGGTGTATCTTGATTAAAAATTAAAACTTACACTGCTTTTAGCTGAATTCCTCATACTTAGTTTGATATGTCTCAGTGCTTTGCTTCTCTTGGAAAAAATTCGTATCCAAGATTGTTTCTAGCATGTTTTGCTACTTCGGTTCAACCTGGTTTAAACACCAGAAAACCCTCTGGATTTGTACAGGTTAGAAAACACCTGAACACAGGACATAGGAAAAGCAGGATAGACAGACTAGGAAAAGAAATGTCTGAACTCTGAGGGGAAAAACCAAAACAAACCCCCCAAAACTATTGTTTTCTGTTGCAGTGGGTTTTGTTTGGTTTTTTTTTTGGTGTGTTTTTTTCTTTGTTTGGGAGTGCAGAGGAATGTATAGTAAAGTTTTGCACAGGATGTTTTTTCTGAAAGTCTAGTTTTCTTCCTGTGCTTGTTTGGAGTCTTAAACAGCCTGTTACCAGCACTTTCTTTTTCCAGGTAGTTTCCATCCCCCCACGCCCTCCCACCCTAGTGTACTTAAACAGAGAATGACAGTGTGATTCCACTGTTACTCATGTTGGCTGTAAACAACACTGGTCATCAATTAGATTTTTCCTGCTATCATTTTGTCTTTTTGATG
Organism: Theristicus caerulescens; assembly: GCA_020745775.1. Taxonomy (NCBI): domain Eukaryota; kingdom Metazoa; phylum Chordata; class Aves; order Pelecaniformes; family Threskiornithidae; genus Theristicus; species Theristicus caerulescens. The sequence goes on along the minus strand of CM036558.1, from coordinate 55,621,958 downwards.
CTTCTTTGATTTGTGCATAAATGTTACATAAATAATCATTATGAATAATTTAATTGGAGATGTCAGCATTTGCAGATGTCTCATACTAATCCATGCACACATAGCTGCTTTGTAGTTCTGTATACTGCAGCAGTCTGTTTTGAATTTTAACAAACTAGCTTGTTTGCATGAAGACATCTTAATAAACATTCAAAAGAAAGTACTAAAAACACAGGCAAGGAAAAAGCACAGATGCTATTTGTAGGAATCGGTGAATTGCAGTCTTTGTATTCTATTCCTTCTAACAGTTGTTTTTCCTCCCGTAGAACTTAACTAAACAACCACTTCCCAGATCCACAGAAAACAATGGAAGTGAACCAGCCTCTCCGCAGGTATGGGGAGAAATGGGGGGTTTGTTTCCTCCTTCACTGCCGTGTTGTCTTTGTGTTATGTTGGCTTAAGTGCCCCGTATATATCTTCATGCTGGAGCAGGGATGACGAGTACTTGCCTGTCAGGATACGAGGGTGTTTTGTTTGTGTATGATCCCATTAGCTGGTATTAAGTGTTGTCACTGATGCATGGAGCTTTTTTTGTAGGGACAGGTTAGCAGTATCTGACAGGGTGCTACAGGCTACCTGCACTGAGGTGCGTCTCATTGCTCAGGGACACAGCCAGCGCAGGATACAGAGTGTTAACCTTGCTTTCAAAAGTAGACAGCATATTGTGTGGCTAGAAAGCTAATTTCTAGCTGAAGGAAAAGAACTGATAAGCTTAAAATATTGTCACTAGTGATAAAGGTGGAGGTCATTCTTTAATATGTCTCAGAAAAAGTTTAGCTTGCTGGAGTGGGATTAGCAGTGGCACCTAGTACATGTGTCCCAACATTTGATTGTGGGGGTAACATCGTGCAGTAATGCTTTCAGATCACTTGTGTAGCACCAGCAGTTCTGTGCCATAACACAGAACCTTTTATTTTAGAACAGCATAAGTACTTCAGCTGCATAAATCAATAATGGCATTTTATGTAAAAATCATAAAGCCATTTAAAATAAAATAAGGAAAGGACTGTTTAAGACAGCATGCTAGAACTAACTATGGTACAAGGACTTTTACAATAAATTTGTTCTCTTAATCATAGGAAAATATCTTTGTGTCTTTGAGATAAATACAGTCATCTGTTTAATACATCAAGAAGTGAGTCACACAATTGATTTTTTTTTTACATTTGGGGCAACAGGAAATGCAACTATTTATTTTAGTTACATATTCTTCACTTTTTAAAGGGGTTACACAGAAATACATTCTTTTAGAAGTTTAAATCAGAGCTGTAGTTTATTGGATTTAGTTGCTGTCTGAAATTGCCCACATCTGGTAGTTGCATGCTTGATTTTTCTGCACAAGGAGATGGTTCTTCTAAGGGAGTGGTAGCTCTTTGGTGTCATGCATGTGTTAGGCAACAGTTGTTCCTTTGCCCAGGTCAGGTCTCTGTTTCCTGGGCTTTAGTGTGTGTATGTCTGCCTAAAAGCAGTGCAGAAGTAATTACTTGCTATGAATTTTTGCAGCTGAGTGACACTCCGTCTTTTGCCCAGAGGCTTCAGCTCCGAGTTCCCTCCATGGAGTCTTTGTTTCGAAGCCCAGTGAAAGAGTCCCTGTTCCGAACTTCTTCTAAGGAGTCCCTGGTACGAACTTCTTCAAGAGACTCATTGAATCGACTGGATTTGGACACTGCTGGTCCCACCTTTGATCCATCTTCCGACATTGAAAGTGAAACAGAAGAGCCTCTGGGAAATATGGACAGCCTCAGCAAAGAGCAGTTGCTGCAGCGACTGCGCAGAATGGAGCGCAGTTTGGGCAACTATAGGGGAAAATACTCAGAGGTAGGCAATGTTGTCACTGGCTTACCTGGGCAGAGAGGGGGAAAAAGATGAGGCTAACAGATACTGCAGTAGTGGATAATATTTTTGTTTTCCTGTTTGGAGCAAATGGATCAACTTACAGCTAACATGAAAGTTAAGTTATTGTTGTAAGTCTAGTTATTTTTGGCCTAGATAGGCCACATGTTTTTCTGGTAAGAAAATGTGGAAATCCTTTTTTTCTCTTGTTTGTAAATAATTTCGTGTTGTCAGCAATGGAGATTAATTAGTAGTCACTCATACAAAGTAGGCCTGCAATGGTTTCTGCTGAAAGCCCGTAGCAAGGGGTGGAGTTGAGTACAGAGGTGAGCATGGCTTGTACTCACATGACAGCAAATTTACTTTACTTCTGAAATTTGTTCTTGAAGTACACAATGTATATTCCACGTACGTGCGATGGGCAAGCATTTTGTTTTCAATAAATAAGTTCTTCTCCCCATAATTTCCAGGCATTCCCTGAAAGGAATAAATTCAAGGACTGTTTCTTCTGCTATTTTAGTGAAAACTAATGATATAAGTAGTTTTGTTACTCATTTTCCAAGTTGTTGGGAAAAGTAAAGCTTTCCAAGTGGTGGTGTTGATTTTTATTTTTTTTAAGTATGTGTGTGTTTTGCACTTAAAACTGGCCATTTGCACTGTTTTTTACAGTTCTTTAAATATTTGCTGCCCTCAAATACAAAAATTCCTGTGCAGACTTTTGTCTATTACTGTCAAGATCCCTGGAGTCTAAAATATGTATACAGCAATTACAGTATTCAGCATGTGCCTGAAAAAACAGTTGTCTTCCATTAATTTTTCATTCTTTTCCAGCTAGTATAGTAAGATGTATTTTTTTAGAAGTTTATGTAAACAGTGTTGCCAAAATGAAAATTCTTCAGTTGGTAGGTTGGTTTTGGTTTGGTTTGGTTTTTTAGTGTAGTCTGTCTGGCAAGTCTTAATTTTCTCTGTCAAAAAGGTCTGGGTTTTTTTTCTGTTTTTGTGAGTTTCTTTAGTTCAGTTGGAAAAAATCATTTTGCTGAAGCTTGGAAGAAAGTAGTTTCAATATATAATGAGAATTTAAGATGTAAAAATTTTTTTCTCATTTAAAGTAGGATACAAAGTTAGCATCTCAAAAAAATATGCTAAGGGAAACCATCCATAGTAGTTTTAGTTTTATTTTAAGTGCAAAATAAGTATGACTCTGAAATTAAAAGTAATTTTGAATTCTGACAAATCCTAATTTATTTTAAATAAGAACTTGAAGCAATCTTTTGACTTGGAGATTCCTGGTTTTGGTGTTTTGGATTTGTTTTCCTTTAATTTTTCAGCAATTTGAAAATGGAATATTCTAGTTCCAAGTGCCATTATGCTACTTCAGCTTTGGACAGCTTAGGCAATTGTGATCAAATTTTTAATTAAACTAAATTGTGCAGTTACTCATGAAGTCCTTTTGTCAGTTTACAATGAGAAATATTGTCCACTTCCAGTCTCTTTGTCTGCTGGGTATATGCAAAGCACATGGGATGAGAACATTCAGTATGACACAGACCTTTTTTTGCTAGACTTGTAAGTGTATTTTTTTAATGCATACTCATTGTAAAATTAATTATAGTTAAGCTCTCTGGGATGTGTACCCTTACAAATGTACATCCCTGTGGGGCAGCTGTCTGGGATGTAACTTTTTGATATAGCTGGTTTTTTTGACTGCCTGTATTGAAGCATGACTGTTCTTAGAGGTCTTTTTAGTGAAGGGAAAACTGTGCATGAATGCTGAGTAACCTCATTGTTTTGTTGTGTAGGCTTTACTTTTTTAACACATTGTAGATATTTTATAAATGGAAAAAGGAAACATTGAGGAAAATTTAAGTTTGTGTATGTCAGAGGAGCTTTCTCAAGTGAAGAGTTTGAAAATGCAGATAGTGCTACAACTAAGCAAATTATTTTGATAGCTATAAGCGGATGCGTTATCATCATTATACCCGATTTCTGTATTTTAGCTAGTGTCTGCTTATCAAGTTATCCAGCGGGAGAAGAAGAAGCTACAGGTAAGCATTACTTTTCATTCTCTCTTACCTGAATGCTTTTCTGAATCTTAAAATGTATAGTGCAAATACAGATTTAATTTTCAGTGCACTGTGTGTTTGTGTTTACACAATACATTGTGTATATATATGTGTGTGTGTATATAACAAAAGACTCTTTCTTAGCTGGGATTTCTAAGGAAGCCAAGCTAATATTGGTTTGTCAAAATAACTGTGAAGCTATTGTACTCCAGCCTTTTTTGCTGCATCAGCTGAATTCAGGTGATAGATTGCCAACCCACAGTTGGCAGTTTATGATAATACTTACACATCAAGTTTGACTTGAAAGAGAAATACAAAGCATTAATTCTTCTGCTGAAATACATTCTATGAATTTATTTATACTTTTATATATAAAAGTTACATTTAGTACACCTGATATTTATTCTTCGTTTCTTTAAGGGCATTCTGAGTCAAAGTCAGGATAAAGCACTTCGCAGAATTGGAGAGCTGAGAGAGGTAATTTCCTTTATTGATTGAATATTTACTTTATACCACACATACCTAGGATCTTCCTCTGCCTAGCTTTTGATTTTTTTTTTTTTTTTTGGTTCACTTTACAAAATATTTTCTATTGCACAGCAGGGTTTTTTACCACTTGTTTTCATTTGTTTATATGAGGTTATTTCTCTGGTGTTTCCCATTCAGCAGCTGATTGTCATACTCTAAGACAGAGCAGTTCATCGTACCGACTGAACTGCTTCTCTATTCATTGTGAAATAGGTAGAAATGTGTGTGGTTCTTGCAGTGTTGTTGGGCCCAGCAGTAGATATCCCTGTGCAATTTGTTGCTCTTCTAGCATTGAGAAATACTAATGCTGGGTAAATACAAGTAATAGGCACTTTTTAATAAGGGTTTTAATGACTATCAATAAAAAAATTTAGGATCAAATTTTTAAAAATACTCATGTTGATCTTTGTTATAATATTTACGTTGAATTTATGGATTTGCGTTATAGTTTGATTTCAATCATAAAATCAGGTAGGTTGTGTTATGTTTATTGTCTCCTTAGGTTATAGTGAAATTAAAAGGAGAAGATCTAATGTATTTAGTATTGATAATAAACACATTGGGCTTAATTAAAAGACATGTAGAAATTATTTGGCAGAGCAAATTAAAAGGGCAAGTTCACAAAAGCCGTGTTGTCAAACCGTGGTGAAGCAGAATGTGAAGCTGAAGCCTTTTTACTGCCCCAAGAGCCAGTGCAGCATCAGGTTCGGAGATGGGTGTATATGGCCCTCTCTGTCCGTGCTCCTACCTTGCTTGGGAGCTGGGTACCAGCTCGCTCAAAGCCACAGGCTTTCTCTGCGCTGCACCCCTGGTTTTGGCATGTGCCATGCGGAGCAGCAGCACTGGTGTGGAGGTTGCAAGAGCCATCAGACCATGGCGAGGTCCCACCTTTGCCGGAAGGCAGGCTAGCTCCAGGCAGTCGCTGTCTCATCTGCAGACAGGGGCCAGGGTTGGTCCCTTGAGGCGACGGTGAGCATCCGGACGTGCAGGTACCCAAAGCTGATGCTCACCTGCAAGGGGCTGCCCTTGTGCAACCAGTCGGGCAGCCAGTCATTTCAAAGGAGGTCACTGGCAAATTGCGGAGCACTCTTCTTCAGCGATGCAGGGTGTACTCCAGGTAAGTAGGCTGTGAATTGTGTGTGCCACAGGGATAGCATTTTGGTTCAGATCTGTGCTGCTTCTGCCCCAGCAGCTGAGAACAGTGGGTCAGAGCGCTGGGTGTGCTGCGCTCGTCTGAGCCGGAGCCCGTGCCTGGGCTGTCGCTCTGTCCTAAGTTAAGCTATCAGCCCATAGGAGGGGAAAACCCACAGCATTACTGACAGAAGTGGCTTGCCAGTGTTTTTTTTTTTTACGGTTCACTACAAGGTCAAATGAAAGGAGCTCATTCTGTGGTGTAAGTCTATATCTGCATGCTCCAGTAGGTTTAGTTTTCCAGCTTATTGGTACTTAGTAAAATTTGCAAGGCATATATATACTGGACTTAAAGCTTTTGAATATGAAAAACGGTTGGACATGTGCATACGTATTTTTCACTTTTTCTATCATAGTCTTTCTGATTCATATATCTATAAAAGTTATATATATGTGTTTCTGATTTATATTTATACATTTGTATATATATATTTGGTGTAAAATTTAAGTTCATTCTTATAAACCTTGTAGATTTAAAGATTCCTTCAAGTCTAACACAGAAATCCTTTTTTATTAAATGAAAAAGTTGAAAAAGTATTGTTTTGGTCTTTTGGAAGCCCAAGTGTTATAGCATTACGTAAAACAGACTTAAAAGAAAAATTACAAATAAAATGGTATGTTTCCATTGTGGAAGCTAAAGTGGTACAAAATAGATCATTCATTGATGTAATAATTTGTTATCAGAAATTAATTTAAAAAATCCTTGTCTTCATCATACAGTCCATTTTCCCCATAAATATGTTGAATCAGACAAGTTTCTTGTAAGAGGGCCATGTAAGAATAAACTAAGTCGCCTTTGAGGCCAGGTTGACAGTGTGAAATAGTCCCTGGAAATCAATGTGTCTTTTGCTTACCTTAGTTTTTTCCTGCTAAGAGTAATTCCTCAACAGCAGTCTTCAAGCAGTCTTCAGTGTTCTTCTTCTCAGACAAGGATCAGAGGGACTTTGGGATCCAAAGAAGACTATTTCTGTGTTGGTTTCAGTAAATCTCTTTGGCACTTCTTGCGCTGAGCTGCTTTGCTTTGTTTGGAAGGAATTACTTCTAAGGCTCAGAAGCACAAGGCAGAAGTGTGATCAGTAGCTGTTGAGAACCTGAAGCAATGCAGTGTTAAAAAGTGGATATAGTTACTTGGGAAGAGAAGAATAGTTTTCCCAGTGGTGCCATCCAGCACTGTCCTGCCTGTGCATGGCTGGGCAGGCTCAGCTCAACACAGCTGTCGTTCTCAAAGCTGGTATCAGGCTCAGCTACGACAGCCGGGATTCACTGTTGGAGGTAAGGGATGGGCAGCAAGAGAGCATAAAAGCAAGATTCAGGGTCGGAGGAAAGCAACACAGGAAGCATCCAGTGCCCTGTGTTTTGTCTCTCGTTTGCTTTTTCATCCTTTCTTTCTCTGTCATCCTCTATCTTTGCCTGGCCAACAGAACCCATGTTTATGGGTGATGCTTGCTTTTATACAAGCGATCTTTGCAGAATAACGGTCATAGAAGCATTAGTTTCCTGGGGTATATCACTCAGAAGATATAGATGGATGAAGTAAATATCTATAAATTAAAAAAAAATAAAAGACAAGTTTGGGAAATTATTCACAGTGTGTGCATGAAATGAGTATGGTTCTGATTCTCTCAATAAGCAGTTAGATGTTAATTAATTTAACTTTAAATACATTTATTTTCTGTTAGAACAATAATTATTTAAAGAAATTAAAATATTTAAACTTTAAAAGCATAGGAAGTAAATCAAAGAAATGTCCCTAAGGCAGTATTTTATAAGGTTATGTAGATCCTACTAATGAATTTAGGCAACATCTACGAGTTGCTAAAGGTGTTCAGCCAAATGAATGCAAGTAAGTAGCAAGTAAATCCACATAGCTAAGTTCTTTGGCCTTCTCTGGCTTTCTCATTTGAGACACATTTGAGGAATAAAAAAAGCTAACTTTCTGCTCTTATAAGTGGCATTCATCCTATTAGAGTGCTAGCATATTGAATGAGCATAAGAGAAATTTACATTTCTGCTGTTTATGTTGACTTAATCTGGTGATTAAATGAAGAATCTAGTTTACCGAAGTGCAGTCTTCAGCTTCCAGGAGAAATGTGTGCCTGGAAAACAGTTTTCAGAAGCAGGCTTGAAGTGATCCCTACACAAACTTATTTTTAGGAAGAAAGAATCCTTGATACTTTGCATCAAATCTAGACTCTTGCTGTTTTAATGCTGGTATTATAATGGGATGTTCCTATCATGTTGTGTGGAATGTTGTATAGTAAAAGAGATATCCACTTTATGGTTGTATTCTGGGGTCACAACTGTGAAGAGGTATTTTTAATATTATTTCATAATATTTTGATAAGCCTTTTAAATTCACATTTCAGTTTTCATTTGAGACACATTTATTTGTGATTCTCAGGAGCTCCAGATGGATCAACAAGCTAAGAAACATCTCCAAGAGGAATTTGATGCTTCCTTAGAAGAAAAGGATCAACTTATTAGTGTCCTGCAAACTCAGGTAAGATACCTTCCCAACAGATGTTCCTTAAAACTGCTCTTCCTACCTTTTTTTTTTTAATTGGGTATTTCCTATAATGCATGTCCATTTTTTATTAGAATTGCTGCAATGTTGTAAAGCTTCTTGAGAATTTATGATTATCTAGAAAAATAAGTGCATCTTTGTGGTAAAGGACACCTTTGTAAAATCTCACTCATGTTTAATATGACTGATCTGCACTTAAATACCTTTATAATATATTTGTTATCAAGAAAATAACATTAGCAAATGTTTGAGCTAAAATTGCTTTGGCAAAATTTATGTGTTTTGCTTAATTGGTCTCTGTTTCTCCACTTATAGTGATACTATTTTTGGTAGTTGGAAACATAATTCTCATTTTTAAAAGTACTAAAAGAATTCAGACAGATTTTTCCTTTCTCTACTTGCTGAAATCAATTTTATTTAACCCTCTCTAGTTTTGAAGATGAGAACATGACCTACTTAGAATCCTTGTTTTTTTTAACAAAAAGAACATTTCGTTTAGGTATCGTTGCTGAAACAGAGGTTACAGAATGGTCAGATAGGTACTGAAGTGCCTGATCCAAATATCCAATCTGAACCACAAGTTCCAAGTCCAACAAAAGAAACCAGTACAGAAAATATTGTGGAACAAGGAAGCAATGGTAAGTGTTGCAGCTTTTTCAAGAGATCTTGAATTTTGGGGAATAAGCCTGCTGTTACTTATGATGGAGTAACAATACTTGGGGCTGAACATGTCAGAGGAAGGATACATTTTCTAGAAGGAGACAATTGTTTTGAAAACAGTGTGGCAGCTAGAGGACAGGATAACCTTTCTAAGATACTAAATTTTCATAAGAATTTAAATCCAACGCGTATTGCCTTTGTCAATAATGATGATAGTATTGTAATTAGTGCTTTTGCTGGTAGGGGTTGTTACTATCCCCACTTAATACGATTAAGAGATTCTGTCCCACATAAGCAAGGACCTATCCCTGGAGTCTGGAGAGGAGACCAGTTGCCAGTCTATCTCTTTTGTTTGTTTGGTTGGTTGGTTGCGGGTTTTTTTTTTTCTTTCTCAGGAAAAAGTAAAAGCAAAGATCAATTGTGATATTCATGCTATTGAATAATCTAAGTGTTTCTCACATCAGGAGGTTATTTGAGTTATGGGACTCCCAGTATTGTGTATTTTTGAGTACTAAGCAAGGAGCATTATAATGCTGATATATAATGAAAGTGTCATTCATTGGTATCCTTCATAAAAGGTAGGGTTCAGACAGAGGTGAACATGCATCTTGAAATGATCTTTGTTCAGCATCTGCCATGTTTTTCATATGTTAGGATGATGTGAAGGGTTAGATCAGAGATTTTTTTTATCCAGTGTCATGTCTTTTGTAGTGCTTAGGAAATAACCTAAGTATCTGGTCCCTAAGAATCAGGGTTCAAGATGTTTCCTGTGCTGGAGTCTGCTTCTGGACTATAGTGTGTAAGACTTATGGTCGTGAACTGAACCTCTGAATTTGTCTGATCCTGTTTTCATGCCAAGTACTCCTATAGCCTCCAGAGCATCAGAGCAGAACACACAGTAAAATATTACCCAATGTGTTAGTTATACAGAGAGGAGTACAGCTCAGAAAGATGCTAAACGTGGCCTTTATCCTGCCGAATACAGCATTGCTAACCTGGTTACTTTAGAATTAGTGTCATAGCCAGCCCTGGGAAAGCAGGAATCCATGTGTTTGGCACTTTCAAGATGCGATTTGCTTTGCATTTTTTCCTGCTTGTGAGTATTCTGTTAGTACCAGCAGGCAGGTTTATAAATCATGATGACTTTTTAATTGCATAGAAAACCTTGTTGAATAATAGTTGGTTTTTGAAGCTTGTTTAGAAACTGGGGTTTTGTAAATTAATTTGGGGTGAAAGACTGTCTTTACTGTTCTATGTATGTGTAACATGTTTCTGGCAGTTATAGTAGTCACTAAGAGGTTTTGCAGACTGTGCATGACTTTCTTTAGAGGCCTGTGAGCCACCTGCAATGTGAATGATGAATGCAGACCTGCATTTTGGAAATCGTGTGCATATGGTAACGTTGGTGTGTTGTCTTGTAGAGGGTAATGAAGATTCTGTTAAAACACTGGAAACTCTTAATCAGAGGGTGAAGCGCCAAGAGAACTTGCTGCAACGTTGTAAGGAGATGATTCGGTCGCATAAGGAGCGCTGCGCCCAATTAACCAACGAGAAAGAGGCACTTCAAGAACAGTTAGAAGAGAGGCTTCAGGAACTGGAGAAGATGAAGGTATGGAAAATGCTCTTAACTTTATGGGTAGCTACTAAAACACAGTAAGAACTCCAATATTTCCAAAATTTATTAATAGGGCAGACAGTTAAGCAAACTGTCCCTGTACTTTTTTGGAGTTAAAGGTGCAAAACCCACCTGGAATGAACACATTGAGCAATTACTCAAAAAGCTGTTAAAGAAGGGTATGAAACCTTACTGTATGAATAACCATCAAAATGGTATCAGAAATAAAGTAGCTGTGGGAAGTTGGGGTGAGGAGAAGACTTTCCTGGCACAGAAGACAGGACGTAAAGTGAGAAAAGTGAGGCAGAGCTAAGCCTTTAAGATATAGTGAAAGAGGCATCAGTTTTGTAAATGAACAGGAATCACGGAAAGGCAGGACTGTGGAGAGCACAATATAGTGAAGATAACATAAGTGCAGTCCCAAAGCTAAATTATTACTTTGCTCAATTTTCCTTTTAAGGTCATTAATGCAGAGTGTGGAGTAAAAGTAAGGTGACTGATAGTGATGGAAATATGAAAATGTGATAAGTGTTGCTGTACTCAGCTTCAGTTCTGGAGCCTGGATTCTCTTCTCTGTCTTGGTCTTTGAGCACTAGCCCAGTTTGAAAGAGCTCTGAAAGACTCGAGTATTTTAAGGGCCTTTTCCAGAACAAGGCCAGTAATGAGCAATTATGTTGCATTGCTGAGATCCTCTTGTAAGCCGAGATGCAGGTAATAGAGCAGGTGCCTTAGGCATGTTTCTTGCCCATTTTACTGCAGCAGCTCTGACATACATGAGAGAACTGTGGAGGCTGTAACAAAGCCTTCAGATATCTGAATTATTATGGGAGCCATGAGGCAGCCTAGCACTGGGAGATGTAAAAATAATTTAAATCTGTCTACTTTAATTTCCCTGGATTCTGTTCTGTGCTCTGTGCTCTTCCTCCAAGGCATAATGCAGGGTAAGAGCCAAACCTAAGCTGTTTGTCAGAAGAAGGTATTTTCTTACAGATAGCAGTGCTTTAAACTTGTGGTTGGGGTCATTTTTTAGGACCTTCACATGGCTGAGAAGACTAAACTGATTACACAGCTGCGTGATGCAAAGAATTTGATTGAGCAGCTAGAACAAGACAAGGTAAACAAAAAAAATTTCTTTAAACTCTGTAGTTTTTGAAGAAGATTGTTTAAAACTCAAAATATCTGGCTTCTTGGTATTAGAAACTGTTCTTAGCCGTCTGATGTGGTTTGGTTTATGTTTTAACGAACAAATAATTTAAGCTACCTGAGAATTTTATTGTATAGATACTTCAGGGTATTTGTCTGTTAGGTTATACTTAATACTGCAAGATGATGTTATTTAGGATGGAGCAATTATGCTGAATACGCTCCTCAATGCCAGCTGTAAAAGAAAACAAACAAACAAAACCCCAAACACTAATGAAGATGAGATACCATGTAAATTAATTAAAAAATGATCAATGAAGGAAAAGTAACTATAGTTTCTTAAGAATATGAAGAGTTTCTCAGTTTTCTGTTCCTTAAAGGTTGTTTTTTTGGTTTTTTTTGTTGTTTTTTTTTTTAAACACAGTCTTGGTACGTGGAGTAACTTCTGGTGGTGTAATAACCACCATGATTAACAGTCATTATATGTGCATATTCTCTAATGAGAAGCATGCACACTACAATGCTCTTAGTTTTGGTTTGTTTACAGAATGTGTATTTCAAAGAAAAGTATCTGTGCCAGAAGGAGGAAGTTTTCTGACGGTCCTTAGTTGCTGGAGGAGTTCTTTTCACCACTAGATAAATTTTGATTTCTCTTCAAAATAATCCCTATTCTTATCTTTTTTTGTTAGCATTTTCTCTTTTCTGACATAGAAAAATACCATGATCTCTGGTCTTGTAGTAATAGACTAAAGTTTATTCCTGACAAGGATTGTGTCCTGGCTTGAAATTGTTTTAGCTATATGTTTTATTTATTTGCTAGCTTTTTATCACAAGGACCTTTTCCATAGGGCATGGTAATTGCAGAGACAAAGCGACAAATGCACGAAACATTGGAAATGAAGGAGGAGGAGATAGCCCAGCTGCGTGCTCGGATCAAACAAATAACTACAAAAGGCGAGGAATTAAAAGAACAGAAAGAAAAATCTGAAAAAGCTGGTAAGAAATTCTGGAGATTATTAGCTTTCATATTTAAACATGAGAAAGCTTCAGCGTGGTCTTTTAGCGCTCTTTCATCAGTTGTTGTTTGGAATGGATATTAAGAGATGCTCTTTTTCCTAATGTTCTACATATCACCCCTGCCAGCGTCATTACTAACTTCACTTCCGGCCAGCAGAGTTTAGGGATGCTTTTGACTGGTTTGTCTCTGTTATCAATTCAACTGGAGTTAGGAAGGAAACTGCTGAAGGGCAGCTGTACTTTCCCATTTGTAGGAGGAAAGATTGATAGAGTTTTGTGCTGGTATAACTTCAGGAGGGAAACTTGCAACTATCTATAAATTGTCATTATAATGCCACCAGTATTTTACATAGAAAACATAGCAGTGAGTGTATAAGAGCTTGGGAAGAAGTAGAAACAAGAGGATGTGTTACAACCATAATAAGCATTTTCTTTCAATAATCGTAGCAGAAGCATTTCTGATTTCTTTTTAGTGAAACAGCAGTGATGATTCCTTTCACTTCAGGCTTGGAACCTAGTGGTTATGTAACTATTACACACTGTAGTTTGCTTTTGATGGAAATTAGGTGACATTAATTATGTGTGCTTGCAGTTCTTTTGCTTGAAACTAAGTTAAAAGGTCAATCCATCTCACCTTTGTCTTTTTAAACAGTGAAATTGTTTTGCACTAAATCTATCAAAATTCTTTTAGAAGAACTTAGTTTGCTCTCTCTCTCAAGAGTTCACTCTTTTTGGCAGAAACTCAGATGTGGTTAGTTTGCATAAAACATTATGCATATTTTCTTTCTCTAAAAAGTGATGAGAAGTTCAAACAATACAGTTCATAGGGGTTTATTTTAAATCTACGTAGATTTAGATCAGAACTTTCAATTTTAAAGATTAGTTTGGGTAGATCATTCTGCTGTAATGCAGAAAAGTAGCTTGCACATCCATCTTGTGAAAGCAACAAACATTTTGGTTAGGTGCCCTCCTCTCCTACCCTTTCAGGTTGCATGTGTCTCTTTTTAGCTCTGGCAATTCATGTTTCAGAAGTAAGTCAGTCCTGCTAAAGTTGGATTTTGTTCAGTTCTTGGAGACTAGGAAGCTTTTGTTCATAATTAAAAAAAAAAGCTGAAGAATATTTTAATACTTCTGTAGATACAAAGTTATTGTCATCATTGTCTGAAACAGTATTTTTTGAAGCAGTAGAAACCTCTTAATTAAGAACTAATATCTACATGCCCTGGTTAACACAGTAATTTCCTCAGGTTTGTGTAGCCAGATGTTGAAAATGGGTTAGAGATTTGGGTACCTGGAAAACTTAACTATTGTAGTGAGAATTAATTTCACTTATGAATAATGTGTTGAGTACACTGTACTTTTCTAGGGAGAGATTTGTGTGTTAAATATGCTCTCTTTTAAATAAAATTTTAAAGTACTTTTGGTAACTTTTATGGTGCATAAGCATCCACTTTACCTTTGAGTGCATTTATTTTTGCACTCTGTTAAGCGTGCATATATAAATGTTGGAACCCTTGGAAAATTAGTTAATACTGCTTCTAAGATAGGCAAAATTGTAAGGTGACCTTTATTAGATTGTCCTATTTACTTCCTTGGCTTTATGCTTTCCGAAAATGTTGTAACATACAATGGAAGTGTAGTTCAATACAGTTGAAATAAATTGTTCAGGCATTTGTGAAAACCACCACTGATATTGGGAGAGCCTGAAATTACTTCTAGGTGACAACCTTTGAGTTGTACCAGTTTTAAGAATTTGGCAGTTTCGTGTATTTGAGGTCAACATGTTTAAAGCTCTGTTTCTTGGATAGTTAAGGTGAGATTACTTTGAATTCTAGACTTCTCTTTTTCTATATCATGATTTAGTGAAGAACTGACTTCCTGGAATACAGCATTTGTCAAAATGTTAATTTCATTTATGTTGTGGCAAAATAAGGATAAGCATAATATATGTACACTTGGAATTTACTTTCATAGTGCTATATTGTAGGCTAAAAAGTGGTATATTTTTCCACTTCATGTTTTTAACTTGCCTAGAGTTACGTGTCTGGCTTTTTTCTTTGTAATTCAGTGACTTTAGTGAAATGCTTCAGTGTTTTGATTTAATGTTAATGCATTTTTGTGTACTGACATAGTGAAAAGATATGTATGCTTATTTTGTGCGTGTTGTGTAAACTGTAACTTGGTATCCCCAGTTGAAGTTCATTTTTTTTGTAGTTAGAGGTACATTATGTTGAAATCTCACAGTGCATCTTGTTTTTGTGCATCCACACATGCCAATAAGTGAATCATGGTGCCTTTCCCAAGCCTTGTATGAACAGGACTGGGGTAAGGGCTCTTTTTTCTTACATCACACATTGGGTGCTTGAACTGGGCTCTAAAAAGTAAATTCTGTGCTTCTCAGGCACTTTTACTTGAAGTAACTGCAACTGAGGTTTTTTTTTTTTTTAATGCTTTGCAATGTACATAGAATATTTACATTTTACTTCAACAAAGCTATTTATAGTATTTGTAAATTTAGTGGTGAACTGAAGTTTGTTTTTCCTGAGACTACTTGGCATAAGTCCTTTCTGACTTCTCAGGATGCAGATTATTGATTTATTTATATTCTGTACAGTAAACACAAAAGAAGTCTTTAGAAAGCAAATTCATTTTGCTTTACTTTGCCATTCTTCATAGGTGACATTTCTTTTGCAAGCTTAATTAATTAATGCTTTGCACCTTTCTACAGAGAAACAAAAAGCTTGGACTGTGCATTTAAAATCCTGCCTAGATGCACAAATCAACTATAGGAAATGAATTCAACCTTTGCTTCTCAAAGTTTTGACAAGATGCCTGCTCTGTCTTCAGTAAGAAAACACGTAAATCCCTCCTTTGCCATCCTGTTCAGTGCTTTCTTCACAATTTTCAGCGGTAGATGGCACTATAGTTGAAGATAACACGTCTGCAGCACCGGGAGAGTAAGCAAGAAGTCTTTGCAGTACGGACTGGTCTTACACTGGGTAGGAGAGGCAAGGCGAAGGGAATGGAGACTGGTACTTTGGACTAGTGTATGTAAAGCAGTCAACTCTCTAGCACACGTTTTATATAAATCAGTTTTGCAACCTTGCACTTCTTAAACTCTGCTCAGGCTTTTTTTTTTTTTTTTTGGTCTAATTGATATACTGCACAAGAAGGTTCCCAGTTTGCTTGGCTTGGCCACAGGAATAGGATTTTGCAAGACTCACCTGAGACTCTGTTGGTGTGCTTGTTACTGTTTCTGATTTGCCACTGTGCCTTTGTGAGTCTTCACTTAACTAGTGCCTTGGTTAAAAGATCTTTCCTTAGCAGTAGCTCTGCTGGTTGGGGAAGAACACAGACAGTGCCTTTACTCTTTGGGTTCAGAATAGATGTATTTGCATAAAAACATGGACTTTTACTCCAGGCTTTTATCCACAGTAGAATTAAAATCTCCCATAGATTAAAAATAATAATAATTTAGACCATGTTCTGCCTGCTTGATGATATTTAGCCCCCTGCTGGTTTGAAACTTGGTTGTGTCATGCTGCACTAGAATTAAGTACTTTGAATAAAAATGTTCTGTTTTGCTTAAGTGCTAAAAGTGCCTGAGATGCATACAATTTAACTTTTAGAGAGCTAAGTGTGTTTCTGTGAAGTATTGCCTCTTTGTGCTTTCATACCCCCTTGGTGTTTTATCCATCAGCTTTTCTCTAGCTTTTGTATTGGCATCCTGCTTGCGATTACGGTGATGAAGCTGTCGTACTGCATGTTGCTCAGCTATCACATATCAGTAGTCAATCCTAGTGTGAACCTAGATCTGTTCTTTGGCAGATTTGTGGGCTATGGCAAATGCATTGTCTTTCTTTTTGCAGAAGTAACAGGTTTCTCAAATGAAAATAAAGTATATGTTGCTCAGAACAAGAATCAGAAAACGTGTATGGAAAAGTGAAATAATTTAATCTTTTACTTGCAGGCTTTATTTTCAAGCTATACTTTGTAAAGGTCTGTAGGGTTGGGTTTTTTGGTGGTTTTTTTTTTTTTAAAGCCATTTATGATGCTCTCATACCAAAGGACTTGGCCAATTTTGCTGGCTGTACATGCTTTTGTTAGGGCTGAGCGGAGCATCAGGGGAGTCGGTGCCATTCTCCCAACTCACTTGTGCAGGCTGTGTTCATAACCGAGTTGTGCTGGGGGTGGCAATGGGGGAGGGCTTGAGTCCTGCGGGTCCCAGGTGGCAAATGCCTTGGTGGGGACTGTGAAGAACTGTGCTTGGAAAGTAAGGAGCTATAAGCCTCGTTCATGCTTGCATGATGTTTTAGACCATTTTGCTCTTTGAAATAATCTCTGGTGCTCTTAATTCTTTTGTAATGAGGTTTAATATTTATTATTTAAGTAGAACCAGGAGTGAAAAAGTGGATATGCTGATGTGCTTTGGTATTGCCAGGGTCAATAACAACCCTGTTTTGCCCTAAAATGTGATTGTTGTCATGAGTAGTCAGAGAAAGGCTTCCTCAGAAAACAGAAGAAAGTTTTGCAAAAGGTCAGAATTCGGGTGAATGCAATTTTATGGAATTAAGTTACTTGAAAATGTATTTGCAGCATTGCCTCAAAAGTGTAGATTGTGGTTAAAAGCTCCAGTTTTGAAAGTTATCAGGAGATGTGAAATGGAAATTATTATTCACTTCTCAAACTCCTACCTGAAAGTTATTAAAGATAGTTTCAAAGAAACAAGGACTACAAGAATTGCTGTGAATGCCTACTAAGTAATGGTGAAGCAAGGAACCCAGAGATGTGTGTGTCTACTATGATTTTCTTTTTGGGATAGAACTAAGTAGAAGAAAGCTTACCATACTAAATAACATTTTAATTTTTTTTTTTTTCTGTCTGTTCCCAGAATAGTATCCAAGTAGTCCAGGGTATAGTAGAATAATATACTTTTAGGGGTTTTGTGCTCTGATAAATTACAGTCTTGATATTGGCACTGTGATTTTGATTTTTACAGATTTTTTTTTTGCCAAAGTTCTTTTATGCAAAAAATTAACCATATAGTAGACTGTTCTGAGACTGAATTTTCCTTTGATAGGCAGCAGGGGTTTTCCACATTCATGATCTATTCAGGAAAAGAGATTTCCCTAATAGTGATCAAATTCTAGTCTTGTGTATATATATTCTATATAGATTCTGCCATCAGTTTCAGTGAGGGACTCCGGTACTCGTATTGAATAATATTAATAATAATTAAAAAAACCAGCTCACAACACAGGAATTTATTTGCTTTCTTTTTATATCTGAATGATCACCTGTGAAGTGAATAAAGTATGTTAGAATACTTCTCCTTAGCATGGGAAGAAGCTGTGGAATTATTGCTTCCGGTTTGTAAATTAAGATGTGTTTCAGCAGACTTGTACATCTTTTGCAAACATAAATAAATTTCATCACTGCAGCTTGAGTGTTCTTTTGAAACATCTTATAGATATTCAGGTTTCCTGGGAGCAAATCTTAATATTTTTTCCTTACGTTTTATTTGCGAAGTTTAGAAGCACAGGACAGTCTTCCTAACACACAAGCATTTTTCCACTGTCTCTGAATTGCATTGATAGTAGTTTACATTAAAAGTGAATAGGGAAATAATGAAATCAGCAAAGCCATCTGTATGGACTCCACCAAACCCACAGGTTAAGGAGAAGATTACCTAGGTTGTACAGTTTGACATTAACAACTGTTAGGTAAATAAGGTGCCTGGTATTATACTTCAGTGTTCTATTCAGGGAGAAATCTTTCATGATTCAGTAAAAACTGACTTGCATAGCAGTCATTCCTGGTTTATGCTTCTTGTCTGCTGTTTTAGTGGAAGAACAACTTGTGAATTGCCTTTCCTTCATGCAGCTTTTTTCCTCTTCTTCAAAGTTATTCAGCACATACAGCCAGAAGAGCAGCCATAGTTTATTTATATGGTTTATGTATGTTATAGTGATTTTTAGGGGAAGAAATAGAAGTTACAGAATGTATTGGAAGACATCCACAGCTATTTGTCAGTTCTCTTTCCTTCCTATATAATAAACCCATGTGAATTCTTGATGGATTCCTAAGTTCATTCTTCTGTTACTTGTGTAATTTACAGTTACTGAGAACTCTGTTCTTCTATCAAGGCACATATATATTTCTTGACTACCATATACTTTTTTTTTCTTTGCAGCTTTTGAAGAGCTTGAGAGGGCTCTGAGTATGGCCCAAAAGACAGAGGAAGCTCGGAAAAAATTGCAGGCAGAAATGGATGAAAAAATCAAAGCAGTAGAAAAGGCAAGTGAGGAAGAGAGGGTAAATCTTCAACGGGAGTTAACCAGAGTGAAACAAGAGGTGGTTGAGATTATGAAGGTAAAAGCTGAAACTCACCCTGCATTATTGGCTTTTAATCTAATAATTCAATTACAATTAAACTACAGTTGTAAAATACATTGGTATATCAGAACTTTGTTATAGAATTTTTGCCATTTAATAAATTCTATAAAAATTAATTTCTGGGACTAAACATTTACTTAAGACAAAATAGAAAACTCCCCATATAGATTTTTTTTTTCCTCTAACAGTTTAAAATCAGTACATTAGAGGCATGTAAAAATGAACAGTATTACTCTGTGTTACAGTTTTTAATAAAATTATTTACTAGAAGTACACTTGAGACTTTAAAGGGAGTCAAGAAGAAGAAATTAATGGCAGTCAGCTCACACATCTCCACCAGGATTTGGGGGTTTAATACTAAGTACTTTTAATGATTATCCTAGCCCAGTATGTGTAAGCGTTTAAGAACTTGTTGCCAGCCTGTTTGCTAGTTAAGAATTGCTAAAATTTGCTTCATCTGGTGTATTCAGGTAGGAATTGCAGGAGTACTGCACGTGCCTTGCAAAGCTGTAAATTTGAACACCTTTAAATTGCAGTTCTTGTGTTCGACATTTGATGTTATTAATTTTTCTAAGAGAATACACTGGTGCTTTAGGGGGATGACTGACTTGCATTACATTATTCTTAAATAAAGCACGTATGTAGGTTGTAGATAGCTGTCTACGTAGAGTATCACCACTTGACTTTCTGTCTCATGATATAACAAGAATACAGGGAAAGCTACAGACAGAAGTTCCTTTTCCAATTTATTATCACATTTTAACTGAACCTGAAAACACTAAGTTCACCTTGGTAGAAGAGTCTGTAGAAAATGTGGTGTTTCTTTTAGAACTGTGAAAGACTTGAGAAGGAAGATGGATAACTTCAAGCTTGAAAATAAGAACTGTCAGGGCTTAATATTAAGCGCTCCAAGTGATTGTTACTTATTCAAAGGGAGCAAAGAGATGGTTCTGGTTTCCTCTCTCTGTTGCACTGCTTTTCTTACTAAGAAATAATACAAAGTGGTTTGCTATTTAATATTTTGAAATTAGTTCTTTCTGACTTTGATTCACAGAAGTCTTCAGAGGAGCGTGTTGCTGAACTAGAAAAATTCCATAAAAAAGAAATGGCTACCAAAGATCAGGAGCTAAATGACAGATTACAGGCCCAAGAAAAGGCGTTCCAGGAGAAGATGAAGGCAGCTCTTGTAAGCATCCCTAAAATGTGTAGAAAGACATTTCTCTTAAGTGTGAGGTGGGACTAGATGTCTTAATCTGACCCTGTTCCGCAGTGAGAGTCCTTCTGCGCTCAAAGATATGAGTGTCCTCCAAAAGTCAAAGAGCTCAGAGACTTCAGCAACATGAAAGGAAAGCAGCTGCGAGGATCCAGACTGAATAATGATAATTAATCACCATCACTGCTCACTAACAGCTGCATCTTGTGGGAAAGACTTCTTTTTTTGAAAACTCTTTTTGTTAGAGTTGTGTTTTTTTAATTTCTTCCCCTGGATCATTGACAATCAGCCACAGCAACTAGAGTAAAAGAAGTACAAAGAATGAGGCTGTTATTTGAAAAGTGTTGGTATCATTATGTCTGGTTACATTGTGTTATGTGAACAGGCTTAACTATTCATAGGGTTTGACCTCAGAAAAGCATTTTCTTCTAGGTCAGGCTGGGAGGAATCATTGGGATTCTTTGCTCTTTTTCATAAGTTGTAATCCACTTTAGATCATCGCATAATTTTACCAAACAAATAGTAGATTTTCTTTTGTGCTCCTCCATGATGGTTGGTGACTAGGACTGAGGGACTTTGACAGTCCCTTCCTGACCATATTTTTCTACCTGTTTCTCAGTTGTTTGTTTTTTTTTTTAATTATAAGGAATAGAAGCTTAAAAATACATTAGCAGCGGAATCAAGTGAGGACAGACCTCTAAGGTGTTACTCTCAATTAATCATGGTAAACAAACCAAAATGAAAGGCTGGATTGCATTATGTTTCTCATACAAAGAGAAGTAGAAGACAAATGGTTCCCAAGAAGAGAAAATGGAAGTGGTTTTTAACAATTTTGTTTTCACAGATGAAATACAAACTCTGTGTGTGTGTTAGTGTATAACTCCCATTAACTGATTTGTAAATATCTTAGTATACTGTTTTTGAAGGTGTGATGACTATATTTATAGTTTATTGTTTTAACTGTAATTTTTGATACAGGAAAAAAATCAGAGCGAGTGTTTAAAAACCCTTCAAGAACAAGAGCAGCAAGAATCCCTAGCCTTAGAAGAATTAGAGCTGCAGAAGAAGGCGATACAGTCAGAGTGTGACAAGAAAGTTCGGGAGATGCATCAAGAAGTAGAGACTTTTAGAACTGTGAGTAAAGATTCCAAAAGGGTAAACATTTACAAGAATTCCTTTCAGTATATATTTAACTGTGACAGGTTTACAAATACTGTGGATTTATTGTGATTGGATTCTTTTAATCTCACAATACTTCTTATAGTGACAGAAATTTAATGTATTGCCATGGTATGCTTCAGTCCCTAGTTTTTTACAAGATTAGATGGCAAAATATAGAAATACGTTCACTTTATATCATGGTGTGGGATATGAATTTGCATCCATCTGCATAACTTTTATGCATGTTATGCAGGAGTGTTAAACTTTAAACTGTTTAACTTCTGGGTATTGCTACCATACAAACACTTATAAGGATACTTGAGTAAGTAAAAAATTTGCTTAAATTTTTGAAGTGTCCTTTGCTTTAGGTAATGGGTAAGATTATATTATCTGCTAATGCAAGCTTGTACATTGTTCCACCACTCTCAAATATTAGTTTGGAAGTTTTGCCTATAGAAGCATTTTAACTTTACAGCAGCATTTCCATGAGAGGTGGAATTAAGATAAATCAATAGGTATATACAAATCTCCACAATACACATGTAGAGTCCTGATATCTCTTGTCCTATGCATTGGTACTTTAGCTTAATATGAAACTGTGAATGTATCTCTCATATCATGTGAATTATTTTATTTGAATTAGTTAAATTCTTTCCAAGTTTTTATTGTATCTATTTTTGCTGCAGTGAAATAGAAAACATTTTGTTAAATAACTAACTCACCATAATGGAAGCAAAGTTGAGAACAAACTAGATGAATGAAAGGCTTATATAAAAAGTTGATATTGACTAAAAGTAATGGAATAAGTGACTTGCAGTTATGTGAACCTGGTGAGATTTTTTAAAATTTAATCAACTTGTTACCTTATGAATATTCATATTCTTTAAAACTGTATTCTCTAACAGAGGATTCTTGAACTGGAAAGCTCTCTTGCAAAGTATTCGCAAGATGACAGAAAGCAATCAGAGGAATTAAGTACTCTGATGGAGTCCGAAAAAAAGCAGCACAATAAGGAAATCAATGATATAGTCGAAAAACACAAGAAAGAATTGGAGAACATGAAACAGCAGCAGGAAGAGCTTTGGACAGAAAAACTTCAACTCTTAAAGCAACAACAAGTAACTGAAATAGAAAAAATGAGAGAGAAACAAGAACAAGAGATAGATACCATTTTGAAAGAGAAAGAAACTGTTTTCCGTGCACACATAGAAGAGATGAATGAAAAAACATTAGAAAAACTTGATGTGAAACAAACAGAATTAGAAGCACTGTCTTCTGAGCTATCAGAAGCACTAAAAATACGCCATGATTTAGAACAAGAGCTCTCAGAATTGAATAGTAAAGTGTGTGAAGCAAAGCAAGAATTGGAAGAGAAGTTAGAAGAAGAGAGGAAACGGCACAGCGAAGAGGTTGAAATGATGTTAAAAGAGCATGAAATGTCTATTCAAGGTGTTGAGAAGGTACTCAAAGAGGAACTCAACAAACTCAAGCAGTTACTGGAGGAGAAAGACAGACGTCTGGAGGAACTAAAAGTGCATGAACAGAAACTAAAGGAATCTGCAGAAAGATCTGAAGCTGAACTTTTCCAGGTGTCTGCAAAGCTAGAGGAGCTTTCAGAGTCTCATCGGAGTACTTCTAATGAGCAGGCAAAGATTTATGAAGAGGAATTAGCAAAGCTGCAGCAAAAGCTGACAGATCTTGAAGGTGAAAAATTGCAACTTAGCGAGCAGCTAGAAAGAACTGAATCCCAGCTGAATGAACTGAAGAATGAGCTAGAGGCATACATCTCTCAGGTACATGACCTGAAGCAGCATTTGCAAGAGCAAAGCAATGAAAATACACAAAAACTAACCTCTCTAACACAACAATATGAATGTCAACTGAAGGATCTACAAAGAGAGGCTGATGAGACAAAGAGAAGTCTAACTGAGAAGGAAAATGAAACTGAACACATGAAGAAGTTACAGAACAAGCAAGTGGAAGAGCTTGAACAGAAACTGTTCACCGCAGAGGAAAGAATTAGTGCTTTACAAGGAGAATATGAAAGTAAACTGAAACGTCAGGAGAACAAAATGGAGAAAATTAAACAGAAATCAAAAGATATGCAGGAAACTTTCAAAAAGAAACTTGCTGAGCAGGAAGCTAAACTAAAAAAAGAGCTTGAAAACAAGCAGTTGGAGTTCAGTCAGAAAGAGAGTGAATTCAGTGCTAAAATGTTGGAAATGGCACATGCCAGCTCAGCCGGAATCAATGATGCTGTGTCAAAACTGGAATCTAATCAGAAAGAGCAACTAGAGAGTCTTGCTGAGGCTCATAGGAGGGAGTTGGAAGAAATTACCCAGAGCTGGGAAAAGAAACTCAATCAGCAGGTTGAAGAGCTCCAGGAAAAACATGAAATGGAACTGCAAGAGAAAGAGCAGGAAGTTGGAGACCTGAAACTGAAACTTGCCACCTTCAGCGCTGAGAAGGAGGGCTCCAGAACAGAAATAACCCAACTGAAGGAAGAACAGGTGAAAAGGGAGGAGTCCCTGAAGGAATTGGAAGAACAACTAAGGGAGTCAGTGGCTAAGGTGAATGCTTTGTCAGATCTGGAAAGTGACCTGAAAACACAGTTGAAAAAATTGGAAAGTGATCTTAATCAGTCCCTGAAAGAGCAGTCAGGACTTCAGGAACAGCTCAGTAAGCAGAAAGCAGTTGAAGAAAAGGACAAAGCCAAAATTACCGAGCTGGCTGATACACTGAAAACACTTGAAGAGAAACTCCAAATTGTGCAGTCTTCTCAGTATAAAGATCGTGAAAATTATGAGAAAAAAATAGAGGCAATTCAGCTAAAAGAAACTGAGTTTAAAAGGCGGTCAGGAGAACTTGCAGCCCAGTTAGATGCTTATTGGAAGAATGCTGAAGCATTATTGCAAACGAAAAGCAATGAATTAATTGAAAAATGTAATGAAAAAATTGGCATAGTAACATGCAAAATTGCAGACTGTGAGCGCCGAACTGCAAAAGTTAAAGAAGCAGTATTAATTAAAACGAGTAAGATTCCTGAACTAGAAGCTCAACTTAGAGAAGTGACAGAGCATCATTCTGCTGCAAGTACTTCTTTGCAAAAGTCAATGCAACAGCTGCAAGAGAAGGACAATTTAATTATGTCCATGAGAGCTGACATTGAAGGACTTGTAACAGAAAAGGAACAACTGCAAAAAGAGGGAGGGCATCAGCAGCAAGCAGCATCAGAAAAAGAAACTTGCATAACACAGCTGAGGAAGGAGTTATCTGAGAATATCAATGCTGTCACCTCAATGAGGGAGGAACTCCAGGAAAAAGAATCTGAGATCTCTGCTCTCAACAAAACAATTAATGACCTTAATGTTCGACTTGAAAGCACGGTAAGTTTAACAGAGAAGGAAGCAGCCATGTCTCTGTTAAGCAAGGAACATCAAGAGGATCGGTTGCAGTTGTTAAACCAGGTACAGGAGTTATCATCCAAAGTTGAGACGCTCAGTCAAGAAAAAGCATCAGCTCTTGAGCAGGTAGATCATTGCACAGCCAAGCTGTCAGAGTGGAAGATGAAAGCACAAACCAGGTTTACACAAAATCATGATACTATTAAAGATTTGCAGAGCAAACTTGAATTAAGCAATACTGAAGCCAATAAAAAAGATGAAGAGCTAAATAAACTGAAGGAGCAGCTGACTAAACAAAGCAAGAATCTCGATAGTTTAAAAAGTGAATTGGAACAAAAGCAAAACAGGAGGGAAAAGCAAGAAAGTGAGTTAACTGCAAAGTTAAAAAACCAAACAGCAAGAATTGCTGAACTAGAAGAACACATTGCTCGGAAAACTTCAGAAAATGATTCTTTGATGGAGGAACTTAAGAAGTATAATGAACAAAAAGACACAGAGCAAAAAGAGATAGCTTGGCAACTCCAGCAGGCAGAGAAGGTGGCTTTTGAAAAGGACAATAGATTTAAGGAGGCTGAAGAAAAAGTGCTTAATCTTGAGAAGCAAATAGGTTCACTGACAGCTGAATTTGAAGCCAAGGAGCGGGAATTTGATCAAATGAAGTCAGCGATACTTAAAAGCAAAGAGGAAGAACTGAAAGAATTAGAAGAGAGACTGAATGTAGAGAACAGCACTAAGCTGGCAGATCTGAAAAAGAAGGCAGAGCAAAAAATTGGTTCTATTAAAAAGCAATTGATGTCTCAGATGGAAGAAAAGGAACAGCAATTTAAGCAAGAAAGAGAAAATCAGTTAAGAGACTTGGAACAAAAAGTGCAGGAGAGAGAGGCCAAAATTGAGTCCTTAGAAGAAAAAATTAAGTCAACAAGAGATTCCACAGAGTTAGAGAAAGAAATGCTGCAAAAGGTAGAGAGTGTAAAAGCTGCTGTAGAACAAGAAAAAAATAACATGCTTGAGAGTGTCCAACAGACATATGAAGAGAAAATGCGCGTGTTACAGAAGGGCTTAACTGAAAAAGATGAATTATTGCAGAAGTATGAAAAGGACCAACGAGAGAGTAATGACTCTCATCTACAACTGCAAAGCAAACAGGAAGAACTCCTTAAAAAACTCGAATGTGTTGAGAAGAGCCATCAGGAGGAGCAGAGTAGAACTCAAAGCCTCAGGAAAGAACTTGAGGAGCAAACCAAAAAATACTCATTGTTAGTGGATGAGCATGCTCGTTGTGGTGGTGATTTAGCAAGCAGTAGGGAAGAATTAAAAGCTAAAGAACAAAAACATCTTGATATGGAGAATGTAATTGGAGATTTCCAGAAAAAATTGCAGGAGAAGGAGGCAGTCAGTCAATCTTTAGAACAGAAGATAAAAGAGTTGGAAAATAATCTAGCGAAGGAAAATGAAGTGCATAAGATTGAGATGGAAGATATGAGTTTGAGATATGAAGAAAAGCTAAAAAGTTTACAGCAACAGTTGGATGAAAGAAATGACAGTCTGAAAGCTTTTGAGGAAAATGCTGAAGAAAAGGCTAAATCTGGTTTGGAGCTGCAGAAGTTACTAGGTGATATGCAGAACCAGCAGAAGGACTTGCAGACTAAACTGGAAGAGACTGAAAAGGAGAAACAGAAACTACGCAAAGAAGTGAATAATCTTCAAAAAGACTTACGTACTCTGCGAAAAGAACATCAGCAGGAACTTGACATAGTAAAGAAGGAGTCCTTAGAAGAAATGGAGCAGAAAATCAGGTAAATTCTTTGTTCCTGGTCTTGTTACCATTTCTTTGCTTTATCTTTAACCACTAAAACCTGAAGAATATTTTTAAAGCTCGAATTGTAACAATGAAATGATGACTGGTATTTTTCTGTCATTTTTCTAAATAGACCTAGAGAAACAGCAAGAAAAGAGCTACTTGAAAGTAGCACTTCATGAAGACATAAGACACTATTTGAGTCATCAGTTTAAAAAGTGGTTTGTCTTTTGGCAAAGTAATACTGCTTTTGATTTGTTTTAGTGATGATCATTTTCAGTGTTGCTGGAACATAAAATATAGTTCTGTTTTCCTCAAACAGGAAACAAAGTTTATTAAAACTTAGTACTGAGAGCTTCATGTTCAAATGATATCAAGAATTGTTCATATGTACCGCACAAAATTGTGGTATGCTGCTCAGCAGTCTAATGGTTTCTCAAGCAAGGAATTCCCTAAAAATTCTGCTTTTATGCGGCACATTCTTTACTTCCAGTTCTTCACCTTCCTCAGCAAAAACTCCCATCTTTTGGAAGGGTTCGATTCTGGGTTGTTTTTTAAATGAAACACCTACACCTTCCAGGTGAATTCAATAGGAGGGGAACAAAAAGCCTCCCTGAATCCCACAGAATTCATATAACTCAAAACCATCCCATTCTAAAATAGTTTTGGAGAAATTCCCAGATCTCCTACCTTGCTAAACTGTTCTCTCACTCTCTTTAAACATTTTATTTCCTCACTGTATTTTTTGACATTTTTGTACAGATGTGAACAAGAAGACATTGAGTTAAAGCACAACTCCACCTTAAAGCAGTTAATGAGAGAGTTCAATACTCAGCTGGCTCAAAAAGAAAGAGAATTGGAAACAGCAGTAAAAGAGACAATCAGTAAGTGAAATACTAATGTAACTGTAATCAGTAAAATAGCCAGAAAACCAAATCTTCAGATGTTTTGGGGAAGGGGTTTTACCTGGGACCCATGTGTTTTATGAATGCCTAGAGGACTCAGGGAAAGAACTTATTTTGCTCAGGAAATAACATATAAATGTGAATTGTAGCACAATTAGGAAAACGCATATGTAGCTGTTCTTCCTTACCCTGCAGGATGGACCTTTGATCTAGCACTCTGTTTGCATCTGTCATGGCAAGAGTTACCCGTGGTAGCCATAGGTACCTATCTTTTTATCATATGTACAAAAGGAAAAAAAGGAGAGTAAGGTTTTAGAGGTGAAAGCACGTTGGTAAGTTTTCATTGTAATACTACTTCGGCTTCAGCAGTACAAACCTTTAACACTCCAGTATTGAATATATGGCAGTGAAGGATGCCTTTTAGAGAAACCTAGATCCATCTGGGAATCAGAATTGCATTTTCTTAGCTGTGTCTTGCAGACTTCATTCACTGTAACCACTAACAAGTACCAACTGGATACGATGTCTGATTGCTATACCATGTGGTTATAACCAGAGTACAGCATATTTCAGCTTCTCTTCTCTGTCCATCTTTTGCCACCATAGTGTAAATTGGAGGTTGGAGAAGTGAGCAGCAAGTATCTTTTTGACTCCACAGTTACTGGAAGAAACCCTACAAGTGAGGAATTTCTGAAGATTTGCAGATGTTTCAATCACCTCTCTAGATAGAGCAGGAGATAGAATTAGTTGATAAATACTGGTTGTGATTTTAACTTTTAAAGAAAAGTTCCAGCATCAGGTAGAAAAAATTGCTCCAGATACAAAACCGCAGGCACCAAACTTCATACATATAAGGATCAAGTGACATAACTATCACTGACAGTGTGGAAAAATGACTTTTCTTGACAAATTTTCCTTATAGATGCCTTCCACAGTCATCTTTTTTTGATACTGTTGTGACATAATTTGACAAAATAAATATGCTTTTTTTATATTGCCTGACTTTTTTTTTTTTTTTAAATAGGTAAAGCCCAGGAAGTAGAAACTGAATTGATAGAAAATCATCACATAGAGACAACACAGTTGCATAAAAGAATTGCTGAAAAAGATGATGATCTAAAAAGAACTGTGAAAAAATATGAAGAAATCCTTGAGGTATCTTTCTGAAAAGTGCTATGACTACATACATTTCAAAATTTCCCCTTTTTTCATTGCACAAGTAGACAGAAAACCTATAAGTCTTTCTAGTAACGATCTTACTGCTTGAATTACACTTAATATGTGTGGTGACCTAGCTTGCAATTAAAATGTTTGTTTCTGTGTTTTATGAACATGAAAGAACACCAAAAATTAAGCCCCAGTTCTGATCACTGAATAAAAATTACACAGTTAGGTCCTTATGTCCTTGAGCAGTTTGTGTTCCAGATTGAAATAAGGAAAGTGAGTTAAATTTAAGCTTTACTGGAGTTGTGGTGGTGTATTGTTTCTTTTAAGGATTTAAATATGGTGTTTATGGGTCAGTGTCACTCTGTAGCTCCTTTGTCTGATGCTCTGTCCAGGTTGGCACCATAGCCCTTAAGGTAAGGTTCTGTTCCAAGCAGGGTGCAGTCTGTTTGCATAGTTTTTATGCTAGTAAAGCTTTCTTTTTTACTTGTAAGTGAACAGTTTGTCTGCATATTTGCAGACAGACATAGTTTTGCTCCAGTAACACTTAAACCAGAAGTTAGCAGCTGACTTCAGTCAGCTGATAAAGATACTTTACCTTCCAAGGATGCCTCCTGTTTTAGCCAAGTATATTGTTCCAGCCCCACGTGTATGGCAACAAAAGATTAAATGGTTTTCATTGCTAGGCTGTACATCATATTGGGATGTAGGCTCTAATTTTGCTAATCTTAGTCCTGTTTGCACTAATAATTTAATAAAAAAGAATGTCCCTTGAATAGAGCCAGTAGTAATAAATGTAAGTGAACTTCCGTTTGTTTATGCTCAGTTACCAGCCCAAAGAGCTATGTACTGAGCACGACTGAGTGTTTAATACTAACAATTTCAATCTTGTAGGCAGGTTGGTGTGTTCCACTCTGATTTTTGAAATTCTAGAAAGTTGTGTGAAGATGGCAGGGTTTTAAATTTAGAGTCCTCTTCTTTTGCTTCCTAATTTAGAAAAATTGTATGATTGAGATTTTTTTTTTTTTGTATCATAGGTCTAAATTCTGCATTTCTGGAAGATTTATATTTCCCTTACCTGAATGTGCAGTGTGTTGCCATTCAGGTCCTTACTTTACAGGCCCAAAGAGGTCTGTGATTTGAAGTCATGCAGATGTAATTCTTCTCTGTTTTCTGATGCAGTCAGTCTGTACGTATGTCAGAAACATGCATGCTGTACTCAGTGTATGATCTTGAAGGTTTAGGCTAATTTGACTACTGTGCAATTGGAGGACATGAACACTGTGATTTTTTGCATCTCATTGATGATGGCAATGACAGTTGCCTGGAACTGCAATAAGCTGTAATTTGCTATTTTAAATTTCAGAGTATGTGTTTCTTTTTTAGGTAATGGTATTAGTGTGAGTGTTTTGTTTCTGTTACTTTAAGAATGGAAAAAAAAGTTTAAAGAATTTGTTATCTTTTTTCCTGGAAAAGTATTGCAAACATCTCAAAAGTTAAGAAATATTTATGTTTAATTGAGTGTATGTCATATTCATTGAGGTCTCTGATAGAAATAGGAACATACGCATCAGCAGATGTATAGGTTTTCTCAGTTTATCCTAAAGTTACCAGTTATTACCCCACTTACACCTGACTTGGCTCATGATAGGTTTGAGAAATTTTGCATCAAGACATTTATGTGGAGAGGTTTGTCTCTGTCATGAATGGTAAGAAGATGAAGCAAAAATAATGCCAATTGCAAGAATGAATTTTGCTCATATAACCTTGTAGCTCTTTGTTGCATTTTAAACATGGTTAACGATGCTAAAAATTAATCTAACTTGATTTGAGCATATATCCTTAAAGACAAGCAGGAATCATTGAGTCTGTTAAACTTAATGTGATTTATTTGTGAAGTGCTCCCCTGGTACTTCTCTTGCTTTATCTGGTGTTTTCTTATCTTTCATAAAAACTTTTATCACTTAAGATTTCATGAAAGTCTCCCTAATTAAAGGACTTGTAAATCAGCATAGCCTGTAATTTGAGGCTTAAGTCTTTTTTCTTCAACTAAAGTATATAATTAGAGAAAAATTGAATGTTGTGCTCAGCTAGCTTATTTTAAGTCTACCTATGAGCTAAAAATAAAATATCTAACTTCAGGTGTGTGTTCTTTCATTTGTCATAATGCCTCCCATGTGAATACAGGATAGGCCTTGTGGTTAAGATTTGGGAAATTATGACTTTATTGAAGTCTTAGTCTATAACTGTAATTAAATCCAAATAGCATGCAGTTTATTTTCAGAGTATGCCGGATGCTGTATAGAACAAGTAGTTCTTATTGTAAATACAGATTCTGTAGCATGTTGGAACTGCACATGATCTCTAATTATTTGAAATTTTAAATTATGAGCTCTATTGAGGGGTTTATAAAAATAATGGCTCACAGGTAGGTCCCTTTTATAGAAGTGTCATTCATCATTTTGAGTTGAATTTCTTTTCTGCATTTCAACTACCTTCTATGACTAAGAATGATGTGCATGCAATTTTGATTTATTTCAGTGAACAGTAGTCTAAAAACTGTAAGATTTTAGATTCTTGATGTAAAAAAACCCTCAGAACCCCCAAAAAACCCTAAACCAACAACCACCACCACCCCGAAAAACACCCGCCAAAAAACCCAAACAAGGGAAAATACCAGTGACTGAATATGCCAGGTATTGAGGGGTTTTAAGTAGAGGAGTATAACCATCTATAAAAAAAAATGTTTAGAAAAGGTTAATTGTTGATATACTTTTGAGGCACAGAAAAATAATGTGAAAATAATAAAAAATAACACTCTTTGGAGGTCATGATGTTTGAGCAAGGGTTTTATTGGAGATGGATATTGTTAAAAATTCTAGGCTGCAAAACTTGCTCGGGTACTGTGACTTCTCATTCACTAGCTTTTGGGGGGGGTTGCTTTGTTTCATTTTGGTGGTGATTTTTGGGATGAGGGGCTACATAGGGAGGGTGTTTTATTCTTAAGTAGGGTGCAAGGAAAACATTAAAAAGTGGCCGTACAGGGAAATAATTCTTTCTTTATTTACGGCATGCCCTAAATCGATTAAGCCTGGACCAGCTTTCTAGTTCCGCGCTTACTTTTTCCAGTGAATATTCTGTATCACTATGGCTTGTACTCCTGAGATTTTGAAAGGCACAAAATTTTGATCAGCGGTTCTTGATAACAGTCGATTAATTGTACTAATTTGATCTGAAGTACTACTGCATAGCAGAGCAGGCAGCTCACTGCCCTGAGTCGTTAGCATGAGTGAAACTAGAGTTTTAGTTTAGTTCAGCAGTGGAGACATGCACTTTGAATTGGAGTGCATGTTTTATAAGCTCCCTAACATGTTATCTCACAAAAAGTCCAGAGGGGACACAATTTTTAAAAATACTTTTTGCAAAGTGCAATATAGGTGGATTTACTTGCTAGGATTTAGGTTGTCATAGTTTTCTCCTATAAATGTATCCTTCACACTGTCATAAAAGATACAGGGAAAGTTAATTTCCTCCCTGCCATTCTTGCCACTGCTTCTTTCCTCCACGCTGCACAGTGTCCTCCAAACCCTTGTGAACGGGAAGTCGTCGTTTCTGAAAATGTGCTTAAAACTGCTTTAGGAACATCTTTGCGAGAGTGAGTGAGGAAAGGATTTACGTCCTTGTCGCTTCCAGAGTATAGGAAGTCATTCTGTATCATCGTGTGTCCCTTTCATGAAGGTCATACATGCAAGCACAATCTCACCAGTAATACACTTACTGGATTATACTCTAATGCTGTTTTAATGACCGATAGAAATAGCTCTTTTTTGTAATTTTCAAAAAACTAACTGTAATCCTAACTATGTAATCTTAATTGTTGGAAGGCCTGCAAAATCTTGTTAAGCTCCTATATTTGCTTCTTGCTCTTTTCTGTAGTTTTGTAGTGTAACTACAAGTATATTCTTTCTGCGTATAGCATAACTCTTTTGTTGATTGCTTTCTGTCTACTGTAGTTAAGGTTTTGAGTGATTAGACGATTGTGTGAGTAATTTTTTTTTCCTGTGTTTTGAAGGCTCGTGAAGAAGAGATGACAGCAAAAGTTCATGAGTTGGAGGCACAGCTAGAAGACTTGCAAAAGGAATACAAACAAAGGATGGCAGAAGAGGAACGCTGGAACACTGAAAAAGTGAGCTGGCACTAACTTTTATTTTTATGTCTGTAAGTGTGAAATGCTTAGTCTTCATAAAATTCTGTAGTTTGCTCTTAATTGGATTTTATTTATACATTTGGCCTTCACTTTCCCATACAGTTTCTATTCATTTACATGTTAACTTCTTCAAAAGTGAACCTCTTTAGAATCTGCAGTGTTTGATACTACCTTTTTTAATGGTATGTTAAAAAGTCCAGTTGTGTTGTGATATTAAGGTGGGGGTTTTGCCCTTTACATGTGTTTTTTATGTTGATTTTACTGGTAGCCCTTTAGAAGGAAAGGAAATCACATTGGGTCATTTTCAGTGTGATTTTTTTTAAATTCAAGTTCCAAATGGGTCTGAAATAGTGCCTTGAATATATCAATTATGGACTGAGAGGTCTCCATTGAAAGAAGGCTGAGTGCGTGCTTTTGTCTTTCTGAGACCGCATTTTAGTTTGAGGAATTCTTTGATGAAAATATTACTAGTTGTTATTATAGTGAGAAGAGGAAAAGTATGTGAGGTGTTGAATCATTGATGAGAATTCATATTAACCTTATTTTTAAATTTTTCATTTTGATAAAAAGCAGCAATAGGGATACTAAATATATTTTTGACACTACAAACTTAAGAGTACAAATTACCTCACTGTCCTAATGTTTGTCCCTTCTGCCTTGCACTTGCTTACAACACCCTTTATATTACTTTTATTAATTATTCCATGACATGAGTGTTGTTCTCATAACAGGAAAAGCAGAAATACTTGTATCAGACTGCCTTGTATTCTTAATTAATCCTTGTCCACCCACTGATGATAATCTTAGATAATCTTATCACCTGGAGGAAGATTCTTTAAGAGACTCCTAAACCCTAAAACATGACTCTCAAAAGTATGAAGAGTACTTTATCTGTACAACTTCTGCGTTAACTGTTTCACTACTTACTTTGTTATACAAGTCTGCTATAAATACAGGCAGTCATTTAGCATCATATTATACATGCATCTTCGGTGTTACATATTCACTGATAGGACGTGAAGATTATATCAAATCTATATACCAGCAATGGTATTTCATGTATTTCTCGGTTCTTCCCAGAGATGCATCACACAGATTTGCAATGGTAGCGTAGAGCTGTAAAATATTTGAATATTGCAAATATTACATCTCTATGTAAAGATGAACCTGCTTACAGTAAACAAAATAAACAGCTAATTTTGCCTGTCTTTGGAATCTTGTCCACAGTTCTCCACTCCTTGGAGTTTCCATGGCAGACTTTGGAGAAACTCAAAGGAGTTCTTTCTGTGGTGGGTGTAAAGCAGTTGAGAGAACCCCATTGCTGGTAAATAGCTTTGTTTTAAAGGATAAATTACGTCTTGTTTGGAGGGAAGGAAAACCAGGTTGTGTGGTACTGCATGTACTTAAGTAAGTTAAAGCATCCAGATTCAAAGTGCTTGCAGAATGGGAGTTTTTGGTGAGTGTAAGGCAGTTAAATATCAATGATTTCGCTGGCACAAAGGCATCAAGCTTCCCTGGGTAATTTTGAGAATTCCAACTAAATTCAAATTTAGGAAATTGTTCACAAGCTTTCTTTTGCATAGCTCTGATTTAACTGAATGTGAATTTCGTATTTCGTACTATTTGCAATGGTGACTTCATCTCAAAACAACGTAACTATTCTAATAGTCAGATTATGCTATTGAACGTGCAGATAGCTCCTGGTACATCTTCTGGTCCAGTCAAAGCTCAAATATTTAGAGTGCTGTGAGTAAGTGGGCTTCCAGTTCTTGTTTTATCAGTATTTCAGGATTGGACTCTCACTCTGACACAGTCTGTTGTGGGGTCCGAAGGTAGTTTTCTTTTTTCCTCCTTAGAAATCAAGAGTACTTCTTCTTAACTCTTACCTGTCTTAATTTGTCTATTGTCTGTCCTTGATATGTCTGTAGGAAACTAATTTTGCTATTACCTGGTACAACAACATATATTTGCAACTGATACAATAGCATATATATGCAACATTACAGAGCTAGATGAGAAAGCTGGAGAGGGCTTGTGGACCTTGTCCACATACCTGAGCAGAAGTGTACAAATCCACATCTGGATTTTACACATGCATTCAGATGAATTCTGTCATCTTGTATTTGCCATGGTATCTTTTGTCTCATCTCATTTCTTCTTTATTTTGTTTTTTTTGTAACATTCTACTCCTTTGGTTGTTTTTTTTTTTTCCTTTAGCACTAGCAGTAAAACAGTTCAGAAGTCTTGCCTTGACTGGAAACAACTTTTTGTGGGCAACTGATACATTTGGTGTCTCAAGTTGGAGTCTCCCAAATCACAGAAGTTTGTCTGTGCTGCTTGTTGTCAGCGTAGGCCAACCAGCATGCATAACATATCCACTTTGACTTGAAGCGTAACTGTACATTTCAACAATATTTGTCTGACTGTGATATACCGTTGGTAAATACTAACATCCTTCAGCATTATTGTTGGGATGTAAAAATAACAGAAACTGTCTCTCTTTATGAGAAAATAAATGTCTGGTCAGATGACTGAGCTCTTCAGAAGCAAGAATTACAGTTAGAGGTTTGAGATCCATAGAGGAATGATTTTCCCCTATATTGTGTTTGCAGAGTGTAGGAAAACCCACAGGTCTTGTGAACCTACAGAGATGGGGAATAGCTTTCCTTTTCAACAGAACTCCAAAGAGGCTCGGGAAGAAACAAGTGGTTCTGTGCTAAGGTTTAGGTTACCTAAAAAAAAAAAAAAAAAAAGAGAGAGAAGAAATTTCACATACAAATTATTTGATGTTAAAATCATTTTACAGCCTTGAGTTATACCCATGACTACTAAAGCATTGTTTTCCTTAGAGTTGGAGCATTGAAAGACAGAAATCTCAGCTTAGAATTGTTTCTGTACTTCATAAACATTGCTATCTTTGCAAGATGTAGAGCTCGTGAAGCTCTTAAGCTGAAGCTGTTTTCAGATAAATGTTCACGTTTTCAAATGCAACTTGGAGAATTAAGGAAAAAAATACAATATTGCGAATAGTATTAATAGTAGTTAGGGTTTTCTGGCATGTGGCTCATACTCATTCAATTATCATTCATCTCCAATATGTGTTTTGTTAAAGATTTGGAGGTACTAAGTTCTTGAAGTTATATTTATGATAATTGTCTTACAGAATCAAAGGAGAGAATTTAAATATAAGCTTTATGTACTGTCAATACAAATAAGTTAAACTCTATTTCTGGGATGACTTAATTTTATAAGTATATGTGTGATCTGGTCATTTCAATTTTTATCATCCTCAATTAACACACTGTATCAGAACTAGGTGACTGATATTTCTTTCTTTTTTTACCCGTGTTCAGTGCTTGATATACTCAGTATTTTTCATACATTTTAATCTAAATTTTTGTTGTTGTTGTTCTAGGTCACAATAACAGAACTTCAGGTAAGTCTTGAATTTTACTGATTTTGCTCTCTAGATAATTCTGTTTCACAGACGCTTGAAAGCAGAAATACTGCTTATAAGTTTGTGTGTGTTAAAAAGAGAAAGAAGTTTATTGAAAAGGTACCTATGATATATCTTTAGCAGTTTCTTGATGATTTCCATATGTGGCTGTTCTTTCAGGCACAGCTTGCACAGAAGACAACACTAGTCAATGATTCAAAACTGAAAGAGCAGGAGTTCAAAGAGCAGGTAAGGGTGCTGTTTGAACAAGTAAAAAGTATTCTTGTTTGATCCTTTCTGTTTGCAGTATTAAAAGGTTTCTTCTTTTCAAGTGATGATGTAGCACATCTCCACATAGGTACTATGGAAATAATATGCATGTAAAATAGTTTTGACTCATACTTGCTCTCAGAAGATCTGTGCACTTTTCAAAGTACTCCTCTATCCCCTGAGAATGAAAATACCACATGCTTGTGACGCAGGTTAGCAAAACATTTGCACAGTGAAAAATGGAACAATGCACTTCATGAAATTATGGGTCTTTTTCTAAATTAAACCTTTTTTGATGTTAAGTGCAATTTTTGTCATGTTTTCTGTTTTATGTATGCTTATGTGTATAAAATACACATGTATGTGTCTATTATATGTAAATGCATATATATGCATAACATTTGCTATAGATATTCTTATGTGTATAAACACGTGTGCACACATTTCCTTAAGTAGTTTAGGGAGTTTTTAATAACACAACTTTTAATGTTTTCCTTCCTTAAAAAGCAAATGCATTTTGCTTTCATAGAAGGAGATTATGTTTAGCTGAAAATTGTTTCAATTATGCTTATTTTACTGCTTGTGAACACCATCTATCATTTTGACTGTTCTCTCTTTAGATTCACGTACTGGAAGACCGGCTGAGAAATTATGAGAAGAATATGTATGTCACATCAGTTGGAACACCATACAGAAGTAAGTACACAGTTTTCATCACAAATAAGTTTTGTGTTTGTTTGAAAGATGTGCTTCGGTATAGACAATTTATTAAAATGTCCATCTGTTTAAAACACTCATATAATATTTTTATGACATCTTGTCCTTGTTTTGTCTTGTCTGTTATAATAGAGCTGGTGTGTGATTTCAGATGAGCGAATCACACGGCATTTTGCTTGATGTTTGTTTTTATGCCATACAGTTAAAAGAGCTCTATATCAGAGTTCTTAAGCTTTCAGTATTCCCAGGGGAAGTGGTATAGGCAGTGGCACTCGAAAGTGGGTGGGGAGGAATTATCCATTTGTCTTGGCTAAATAAATATGTATTTTATGACTCTTTAAATTTCTTAACAATACAAATATTAGATTTTTATGGATCTTTCTTGTGTTACATGTCTGGGCATTTACTCTTCTTGTGATTTTTGCAAGATCTCCTGCTCTGACACAGTAATAAAATAAAAGCCTGTTTCCACTTGTAACCTTTGTGTTATGTGTCCTCGAAAGTGGTTTTGGAGCTGAAAAACTGCTGGCATTTCAGGCAAATCACGGTCTCATTGTTACTCAACTCATGGTGAGTGTAGGGAATAGAACAGAATAGTTATGCTATGTTATGCCTAGAGTTATGGATGCCAAGCCATGCCCGAGGCCTGAGGGCTCCGTCAAGGAGAGCAGCTCTCTGCAGTGCAGGTCCCAGGCCCACCCAGGAGACAGGGGCAGAGGCGGGCACCCCTACAGCATGGCTCAGGCAGGGACTGAAGGCCCCAGGCCCAGCTGAGACACGTCCCCTGGGCCCTTGGCTGGAGACGGTGGGGGTGGGGTCCCGGGGGAGGCCGGTCCCAGCCACTGAGGCCTATGAGCACCCCCAGGACCCTGGCAGAAGTAGGCTTGTGCTGCTCATAGGCTCTCCTGGAGACATTGATGGTTGGCCACTTTGGAGACCCAGTCTTGGGCCAGATGGACCAATTCTTCCAATTGCTGGGAAGAAATGGCATCAGAGATTTCCTCAGCATGTACTGATAGGGAAAGGAGGAGGTAGGAAGAAGAATAGAATAGAACAGCATAGTTCAACTGGAAGGGCCCCACTAGTCCAACCACCTGACCACTTCAGGGCTGACCAAAAGTTCAGGTGTGGTATTAAGGACGTTGTCCAAATGCTTCGTAAACACTGACCGGCATGGGGCATTGACCACCCCTCTAGGAAGCCTGTTCCAGGGTTTGACCACCCTCTCAGGAAAGAAAGCTTTCCTCATGTCAAGTCCAAACCTCCCCTGACGGACGCAGCTTTGAGCCATTCCCACGCGCCCTGGCACTGGGTACCAGGGAGAAGAGCTCCGCACCTCCCTCTCCACGTCCCCTCCTCAGGAAGCTGCAGAGAGCCATGAGGTCGCCCCTCAGCCTCCTTCTCTCCAAACTAGACAAACCCCATGTCCTCAGCCGCTCCTCAGAGGACATGCCTTCCAGCCCCTTCACCAGCTTTGCTGCCCTCCTCAGGACGCATTCAAGTCCCTTAACATCCTTTTTAAGTTGTGGGGCCCAGAACCGCACACACTACTCAAGGTGAGGCCACACCAGCACCAAACACAGCAGGATAATCACCCCTTCTGACCGGCTGGTTATGCTGTGTTTGATGCACCCCAGGATGCGGTTTGCCCTCTTGGCTGCCAGGGCACACTGCTGACTCCTCTTGAGCCTCCTGTCAACCGGCACCCCCAGACCCCTTTCTGCATCTGCTGTTACTCCACCCCAGGTTCAGAATCTGCATTTGTTCATGTTCAGTTTCATGCTGTTGGTGAAACTTAGATTCATGTGAGTGACTCTCAGTATAAATATTCTCTTGTTTTTGTTTACACAGGTGGAAACCTTCACCATACTGATGTTTCTCTCTTTGGGGAGCCTACTGAGTTTGAATACTTGAGGAAAGTGCTCTTTGAATATATGATGGGTCGTGAGACAAAGGTATGGAAAGTTGTATATGGTGACGTGATTCAGGTTAGAATACAGTTTAACATCCTTGCTGTATAGATTTGAAGTACCATGTTTGTGATTCATTCCATGCTGTTTATTACTGACACAGGATTCAATAGGCTTTTTACATTTATTTTTTTTTTCCCTTCTCCCCAAAGAGGCATGATCCATACCTTAAGAACTTTGTCAGCATGCCAGCATGACTGGCAGGGGAAGGGGGGTTGTCACATCTCTCACCAATGTACCTATGAAAACAAAAACCTTTGTAGGTAGGTATGGTTTTACTAGTAGAAGTCCTGTTGTTAGTCAAGCTTAATGTAATGTGAAAGCTGGTATGCACAATATTAGCAAAAGTGCTCTTCTGATGTCATCTTGACACAAACATGATAAGTAACAGTTGGATTAAATAACAGTTTGTTAGTAGCTCTGAAGATGGTGAAATATCTCTTTAATTGTTGCTTAAAGCTGTTTTATAGGGCTCCCAAATCTGTATACCTTGTCTAGATAGTATTAATTTACTCCTAAAATTAGTGAAAAACTGCACAGTAGGCTTCTTGTTGTATACTACAAGCTTGTGAAATCATTCCTAAGTTGGAATTTTACTAGCTTGTAACAATACTGATGCTTAGAGATTGACCAGATACAAAAGAGGTATGGCATAACACAAACATTTTTCTTGGATGATGAATGCTATGTGGATGAATTTTTTCTGTTTGTTTTTTGTCTCCTCCCTGGAGTTCCTCCATTCTTTGTTGCCCTGCTTTCAACTTGGACTACTATTAAGCAAAGAGGTTTTATGTAGGTTTCTGTGTTAATTAGCTTTGTTCTGATTGTGCTCTGTACAGAATAAAACTTGGTCTGTGCAGGACATCTTGTCCGTATGGGATTCCTCTTTCTCTCTCTTTTTATGCCGTTTTTCACTTTGATATTAATTCCTTTTTTATTAAAAATACAAATCCCTGATCCAAAAAACCCAGAATCACTAGTTACCTTCTGTTCGCAAGCCTGTGGCTCATTGAATGGCTCTCTTACTTTAATGACAAACAACTGAAATCATTAAAGAAAAATACATACACTACTGGATTTTATGATTTAGAATTGTGAGGGACTTAGGCAAGCAAAAATGCTCAAAAACATGTCAGCAGTGTCTTGAGACAGCTGCAGATGACTTGCAGATAGCTGATGCACATAGCACAACTGCATTCAGAAAAACCTAATTTGAAACCTCTTTTTCACTCATTAAGGCTATTTCTTACTGATCTTCAAAACGTTACTATACATGCCTCAAAACTTTGGGTTATAAAATGATAAGGGTTATTTTTCCTTTTTAACAGTGATGTACTTAAATTTGCAGTTGTTTTCTTCAATAACAGCAACAAACAACAATCAGTGCTAAAGTAAATTGACTTTAGGTCTCCCTTCTGTCTGTCTTTCAATTGCTTTCAGTAAAAGCTATATGAATAAATATATATAATAAATTTATGTATGTATGCCTTCATATGTATGCATGCATTTGTAGCCATATATATATGTATGTATTTGCCTTGGAGATCACATTGTATTTAACCAGAAGATGCCATTACAACATTGTCTGCACACTGGCTCCTAAAAAGATGAATATTGGGAGGAGAAAAAATAAATCAGCGAAGATAGACATCTAGTTCCTACAATAACTTGAGAAGGCATTGTTTGAAAGTTGATATGATTGAAATGGAAAGTATTGAAACAACCAACCAGCAGAAATAATTTTCAAAGCAGTACAATTTTTAGCTTTGGGAAGTTAGATGTAGATAGGTAAGGGAGAATGACACAGTTGTTAAAATTGAATCTGATTGTATTCTTCCCTATTGTGTGTTCATACTAATTTGTTTACCTCTTAGCAATTTTTAATTGAGGGTAAATGTTCTGATATGTTGCAAGAAGGGAAGAATTTCTGGTATTGTCTAGGCCTCTATTATTAGCTGATCAAGACTAGCCGTACTGACATTTACTAGTGGAAAATCAAAATGGAATGAAGGCTAGCATTTTTACTGATTTAAATATGAAGATAGTTTGGTCTCTTCACTTTTGCTTCAAAAAGTACTTTCAAGCTGATTTCATCTGCTGGTTTTCTTCCAACCATTAGATGTGTTGCAGGAAGACACTGAGCTTAGTGTCTGCTCTCATAGGGATTGTATGATATAATCTTAAATTTACTGAACTGTGTCTTGAAAACTGGTTTCATCCTGCTACACTGACTGGAAAACCATGAGCAATGACAATATGATTGATAAAATCTTTTAATGCACAGTCTTAAGTGTGTTTGTAAAGTATTAACATGTGTTTTTTCCCCCCCAACATAGTTGTTGAGTTAGAAGATCTGTATTGAGATTTACCTCCTCAGTACAGACATCCCTTTCTCTCAGCTTTTGTTTTCCTGGACCAGATGAGGCAATTTTTTCTAATTTTCTCTTGTAAGATCATTCGGGTGGCCTTTCTCTGTGCAGGGTCTCCTTTTATAGTGCAGCTATGTATGCTGTGTCTCAGAGGTAGTTCAGCAGTGGAATTGGTGACCTCTATAGACATTATTTCCCTTTTATTGAAAGGAGTTCAAGAGAATCTGTGCAAACTATCTAGGATGGATTGCCATTTATGCAGCCTGGTAAACGATCCTGGAATCATATTAAGTAGAGACATGAATGAATGCATCGGTTGTGTTATAGTGCTGGAGATGTAACAGAAATGTTTGAGGGTTGATAGTGGCTTGGTATCTGAGAGTCAGGAATTATGATCATAACGTGTAACCTGTCACGTTCTTTGTAAACTGCACATGTCTTTGCTGGGGGATTTTGCTGTCTTGCCCTCCAGTGCAACTTTATCTTTTGCCTTGTCCTTGGCAGAGTATATGGCGTGAGATTGCCAGCTTTTTCTAAGCATGCACCTTGTTCAGAATATCTGAACCTGGAAATACATGGCATAAACCACTAGGTCAAATAAAATCATCTTTTCTACATGAACAGTTGCACTGTCCAGCTGTACTGCACACTAAATCTTAAGTCTTGCAGAAATCCTAGATGTAACTTCCTAACTTGTAACTTCATGATGCTGTTTGGAGTCTGTTCTGAGGCCAGAAAATCAGTCCAGGGATTGTATGTCTGTAATAAATGTTTATGTTGATATTGACTAGGTACATGGAAGAATGTAATGGAATACATATGTCTAAATTTATGCAGATATTTTTGTGGCATCTTGATGTACTTTTGTGCATTGCAGAAAAATAAGGGGTATTTCTGTAAAACGTTGATTTTGAAGGTTCTACCTTTGACCAGCAGCTCTTGAATTATAGAAAGCACTAATTGGTATCACTGTAAAAGTATTATTTTCAGAGATGACATATCTGAATATGTCAGCCTCATAGAAAGAAATGGAGATGCAAACTACCATCTCTTATAGCAGAACTAGCTATTATGTTTGGGAAAGCTCAGGGCCTTTCTATAGGAAGATACAGAGATGCACGCACAGGAATGTGTGTGTGTGTGCTCACACAATTAAAGAGTTATTAGGGATTTTTTTATAGTACAATAGATTGTTAAAGCAATGAGGTAAGCCTATATTAAACGTGCTACCCTAAGTTCTGCAATCCTTGTAGCTTTGTTTCATAACTATGCAACTGTGAATAGCATTGAATAATTCTGCTTCAGAATCTCCCTAGTGGCCTCAAAAACTTGGAGATGGCTTCAAGTCATTGCTAGTGATAAATTACAAAATGGATGTTTTCAGGAAAGAAGGTTTTGGATCACCCCTGTTTAAGTTGGCACATAAATATCTATGCTTTCATGGAGTATTTGC
Source organism: Theristicus caerulescens (assembly GCA_020745775.1). NCBI lineage: Eukaryota > Metazoa > Chordata > Aves > Pelecaniformes > Threskiornithidae > Theristicus > Theristicus caerulescens. The sequence continues at coordinate 55,578,882 of CM036558.1, read as the reverse complement.
AGTGTTTGTAGATTTTTTTCTTTAATATTTGCATGCCATTGTGTCCTGTAGAAAGTTGTTAGGAGAGGGCTTTCTTGATAGCTCTGTTACTAAGAGTTTGAATAGATTGTAAGCTTAATGCTTTCTAATCTTTTGGTCCTGGACAACTGCGATGAGGATTTTGGCAAAAGAAATTAGAAAAGTGTTATGTTAGTTTGGCACTGAGCACATTCCTTTGTGTATCTGGGACCTGCAGTAGAGGCACTTACTTGTTAATTGTGGGAACTATTAATATGTTAAAATTAAGCTTTTTGAGCTGAAAGGATTCAACAGGGCTTGGTTTGTTTTGCTTTCTTTTCATTTTTATCCCTAGTTAAGTTATATACTGAAACAATTGTTGCAAATTAGGGCTTTACCTTTCACTTTTAGCTGCAGTCATTTTTGTCCTGCAACTGCTTTGTTGCTACAGCCTCTCTCTTCATTCCGCACGTGAGACTGGTAATAAACAGTAGACGTTCAGAGCAGCAATCTTATCTCATCCACATTCTTTAAGAGCAGCAGTTACTGCTTTTGTAGCAATCACCTTCTGTTTGAGCTGCACTGCAGCTTCTACTTTGACCTTTCTTGTAAAAGTCACCTGAGCCTGGTTTTGTGCCTTTTGGAGTTTTTTCTTCCTACTCATCTGTTTATAAAATGGAAATAATCATTGCCTGTTTTGCACAAAGCTTTAATATTCTTACATCTTCTGTCCGAGGATGTCTAAATGATTTGCTATTTAAAAATAGCAATTTAAATTAAATTTAATTTTTGCTATTTAAAAATAGCAGGTTACTGTCTGCCCGCTAAAAATACTTACACAACTGGAGTTCCACATCTGACATTTGGATCTGCTTTCTCAATGTTTCATTTCTTTACAAAATATTTGGATGATGTGAGTATAGTTGAATCCATAAGGACTCTCTTAGGTGCCGTGCACTTGAAATGCGCTTTTCAGAAGGGCCGTGTTAAGATCAAATGTGGTAGGAGCAGTATTTGTAACAGTATGCTGTCTTAATAATGGACTTCAAGTATTTGAGCACAAATACCATAGAGCTTACATCGTATTGCAGTAGCTGTGGTTTGTGACAATGTGAAATGAAGATTCTTCATGGTTTTCATATAATTCCCTTAACATGTCATGCATACATGATATGAAACAAGTAGTTCTGTCTTACTTGTTTCACTATGTTTTCCATTGATACTACTAAAAATAGCATCCAGTATTCTTAAATGAAATGCATTTAAAAATATTACAAAGCATTTTAGTGAATATGAAATTACTTATAGGTGACCTATTTCTTTTTAGACAATGGCCAAGGTTATAACAACAGTGCTGAAGTTCCCAGCAGATCAGACTCAGAAGATACTAGAACGAGAAGATGCTCGACCATTGGTAAGTTATATAAGTAAACCAAGTTTATGCAAGAGATTAGGTTGCAAGAATAAGGAATTAGAAACTTTCTTTTAAGTCTCCTTTTCCCCTGTGTCTGCATTCAAGAAAACTCCTTTTCTCCCTCCTTCCCTCTTCTTCAGTAGTATGTCAAATTCCAGCTGTAGGTTTGAGTTTATAGCAAAAGTGAGGAAAAAAAAGCAAGCATATTTTCTTAACTAGTATTTTTCATCATTGGTTAAGCCATATTTCTGATAGCTATGGGTACAGCAGAACAAAGCAAGTTCAGTCATCACTACTATTCTGCAGATGAATTTGCTAATCAGAGAAGTAATCTGACAGAAAATTCATGTTTCTTAAACTCAGAAGTTTCTGTGGAGTCATACCAGTTTTTGTGAAAAATATGTCAAGAGAGATTTTTTTAGCCCTGGGATAAAATTTCTGGCAAAAACAAAAGCCATTTTGCTTGTAGAATAGAAAACTGTTTAGCTCAGTCACGTGGGATATGTGCGTTTGAAGTGGGATATGTACATTTTTATCTTAAGTGAGTATCCTTAACAAGATTGGGTTTTTTTGTATTGTTTTTTGGGTTTTTCTTTTAAGAGCCTGCTTTATTTTTGTACTGAAAAAACACCAAAATATGTCAGGTTCACTCTGGGTCAGGACAGGTCAAAAATAAGAGTCTTAAACGCTTTACTTTGGTTTTGTTTGGTTATTTTTTTCCCAGTTTCAATACACTTCTTACTGTGTGACAGTTGCTCGGTATTTACCAGCTAATCTATTTACCAGAAAGGTGAATTTGGGTTTGGAGAAGCAGACCCCAAAAAGAAGAAGAATATATGAGCATAAACATTTCTTTGGTATTACTGTTACTATTTTATGTATTGGAGCCATTTTTTTCATTAAGATAAAAACTGCGGTAATGGTTTTCTCTACATCGTTTCTGGAGTCAACACTGTGATCTCTCTCTTTGTGGGTCAGCTTAGTAAAATATTTAGGAATCAAGGTGAGAGGAAGAACTGCATTCTGTTTCTCTCACTGGCCTTGCGTATATATTTATTTAGCACTTGCAGAAACAGAATAAAATAAAAATTTGAACATTTTTACATTTCAGTTGAAGTAGTTCCATTAAAGTCCTGTTGATCCATTGAAACAAATTTTTAAAAATTTCCACCAGTTCATCTGCTCAAAGTATCAAATGCAAGGAAAGTGTTAAATACTTCAACATTTTCCTGTACACTTAGTAGGTTTGAGAGTGTCTTGCAATCTTAAATATTTAAAATACCTTTAGAATGATAAAAATACTGATAATACTGCAGCTCCAGTAACTATCATGCATCCCAAAGATGATTTTCTCTTAATGCTCTCTCTGACCCTCAAGTAGAAAGCTGGCACTTTTTTTTGTTTGTTTTGGCAAGCTAGAGTAATATTTAGGAAACATTTTGAGTTGGCCAAAAGAGAGTCTAGAGAGATGGACCTTATTTTGCAGTCCCTTCAGCTTTTTGATACTTGAAACCCGGTCTTCCTAAAAAAGATATTCACAACTTCTGATACTAAATAAAACTTTAACTTGAATTAATCCAACAAGTTTTGGTCCTTGGTATTAAAGGTCCTTGGTATTAAATTTTGCCTAGAACGTGCAGTGAGTTTTTTTGCAGGCTGCAAGTGCTTTGATTGTTAAGGATATCATCATTCAAAGACCTTCATGTCCTGAACAAAAACTTCTTGGGTTTCACGTAGCAGTCCTTTCTTGGCTCAGATCTAGCCTATGAATTTTCTCCTTTCCAAATCCACAGAGATTAAATTAGACATCTAATGGGAACTCAAATATTAGGGCATATTATGGAGGATGTAGTAATTTTTTTTTCTTCACTTTCAAAATTACTAAGTTTGTTTACTGAAGCACAAATTATTTTTTGGTGTGAGTCTTTTCTAATTCTATTTAGGACCAAAAAGTTGGAGGGGTCTTCATAAATTGTTCTGTCAAGAAATATGCTTGGTTTTTTTGTATTTCATTTATTGACATTTACTAACATGGCAGTAGTGTTTCTCCACACTTAATATTTGAGTGATGCTGGTATTTGAAAATACCCAATATTTAGGTCTCATGAGCAATAAAGTTCTGAACTACAACGTAAATGTACATTTTTAACATAAAGCTTGGTTGTTTCTGTATGTTAGTTTGTGGCCAAAACATCTATAACTAATGTGTAATTGTTAATTAAGTGTGCTACTGGAAAAGAATAAGTGTGTGTAGTACTAAGTATCTGTGCGTAATTATTTACCCTCCTAGTGGGCATATATTTAACAGGTTTCTGAAAACTTTTAACAAATGCCTAGGTCGATAAACATATGCTAGATCAATGTATCTCCTTCACTAATCTAGCTTTTACTACGTAGTTATTGTGATCTAACTGCAGCAATCTCATCCATAAGCAGTAGATGTCCACAAAGTTCTTACCTACACTATTAATAAAGTAGTCCAATAAGCTGTTTTCTTCCTGGCTTTGTAGTTTGCCTCACCTCGCAGTGGTATCTTCTGAATATCCCATCAGTCTGTGCTTAGTTAGCATGTGGGTGAGTGAAGCCTAATAAATACTTGTTTAATTTAAAGATGAAACCTGTAGTATGAGATTAATCATTCTTGTGCTTTTTTTCCTTGCCTGCTTTTGTTTGTTTAAAAAAAAAAATCAAATTTTTTGTTCTATATGTGTATGATAAACTTTGTTCTACTCTTAATCATGTTTTGCTTTACATAGCTGATTTTGAAAATGGTAAATATTGATTCAAAACCAATCTTTTTGAGTTATAAGCATAACTTAAAATGTTGATTGAGCTACAGAAATCTTAGTTGTAGAAAAAAACAAATCAGATTTTAAATCAATTAATATGTAATAATTTTATTGCACTGGGCTTTGTTTTGTCTTTATTTACTTTCTGAGTGCCTTCTTTGAATAGGCAAATAAATCAGATTTACAGGAGTTATATACTCTACTTTTGAAATGAATTATTACATCTTATAAATATGAGAATGGATTATTTTTAAAAACATTGATGATATATTCTCTGTAGAGGAATTAGGATATGATTGCATTTAAACATCATTACCTTTCTAAATCAGAGCTTTGGCTTGGTATCAAGAGAAGAGAGATTCGGGAGAACAATTTGGGGAGCTTTATGCTCTCAGTTTATTGTGCCTTTTTTCAGGTTTTATTAAGCTGCTTTCATTATGAATCTGCAACACTTAATTGTAGTATTACAGAAAAGCAACAGCTGATTTAGGCCTAAAGATGCAGGTTGCATCAGAATAGCCAAGCTAAGCAAGCAACACACAAGCAGTAGCGGTTGAGAGAGGAGTAGGATATGGAAGTACACAGGTAAAACTTTCTGCACTGCTGATAAGATTGTCATTTGAGTCATTAGTGGTGTATGATATTTAATAAACTCTTCAGATGAATTCTGTAGGATACGGTCACCCCAACTTTCCTTTTCCTCCTTTGCGACTGAAAAGCTTTGCACAGTTGCCAGGAATTGATTCAGTGCATGTGAAGCAATCTCTATCAGTGGGCTGAAATGCAGTGGTTGGCCTGCACCACCGCCGTAGCAAAATGGGTTAACTTAGGCTGTTTCCATTGCCAGTTATCAGTGCAGTTGGCAGGCTATCTTCCTCTCTTGCAGTCATGCAAATACAGCCTTCAATACAAAATAATATCTGTTTCAAAGGAAAAAAATCTATTCATCTTAGCAAACAGTCATGGTTTCTACTTTATTTTGTGTTCGTTTAAACCTTTGAATACAATAGCGGATGCACTTTATTGCACTTAAAACGCAATAGAGTTTGGACTGTTTGCCTCTTAGCCTTGATCACTTCTTGACAAAATCAGCAACTGTTTTTTCTAGCCCTCTGCTGAAAATAACTGAATTGTTGGTAATGATAGGACAAAGCTATTTACAACACTATTGCAGAAAGCATGTTTGAAACTTAAATTCTCGTCGTGCTGTCTGTAATGCTGGTGTAAAAAGTTCAGGCGTTCTCAGCTGCATTTGAACCATATCACAGAAAGGCTTGATTTTGACCTTAATGTCAGCAATTACCTGTTATACTTGCATAACTTAAGCTAATATGTATGGGAACTGCTCAGACCTCATTACTGAACTGTAGCTTCTTACTTCATCTCAAGTATTTTTGTGACTTATGTCCGTAGATAGCCAGCAAACGGGATAATATTCTTGCGTGTATAAAACTTAGAAATTAAGATGATGCTGACTTCATTGTGAAAGCAATAAATATTTTCCTGGTAGAGGAGACTTTTTGCTAGCCCCAGAATTTTACTTCATCATTGCAATTTTGATGATAGGCCTTGTGCAGAGAGGGCAACTTTGGTTTCCGCATAGTTTCCTGACTGTTTTGCTACAGATTATTTTGTTTTCATCACAGTTGCTCAACTGGTTTGCAGATATTGGAATGGAATTACTTGCTCCAAATCAGTTAATAATTTGGCAATTTGACTTACCTGAAATTCTTCCATCTCCTATTCCTATCAACAAACAACGTTGTCATTATTTTAATATTAAGTACTTCTAAGTTGCTCTCAATAATGTAACATTTGTTCTAACTTTCCATTCTTCTAGTCATGGCTACGACCATCTTGAAGAAATTGTGGTGAGAATGTCTCATGACACTGCTGCTTAGAAATCTGTTCATATCTCTGTTGTTGTCCCTTGAGAAGGGACACGAAGAAAAGCTATTATTCACGGTCACAAATGGAACAGCAAGAACCAAAACTCAGCACCACCTTTGGACCATGAATATAGTTAAAACTGCCTTGACAAGAAACGCTAATCAGGGGTTATCTGGTGATAAGTCTTTTTTCTCTTCTATTGAACACTGTCTTCTATTTTGTGTTAAAGGTTATTTTTTTAAAGGAGAGAAAAAACTTTATCCTAGGAAGGAATTGCCCACTACTGTATCTCTATACAGGCTTTAATGGGTGTTTTTTAAGAGTTGAAATAAATGGTTTGTTTCTTCTATTTATTTTTTTATTTTTGAATGAATTGTGCAATACATCTTTGGATGGGTAGCGGTTGAGGTGATTTTCCTGATGAACTAGGCACTCTTGATGACTACTCTCTCTCGATTTGATCTTATGATTGTTTGCTAAAGGTCACTTCTATATGCTTTTGCCTACAATAAATCCAAATTGCAGTACCTCATTTGTTTACTCCTAGCTTTTGTACTTATATTTTCTGGAGAAAAAGTACGTTACTGTAAATTGTAAATAGTTAATACATAACTGTATCATATGCTGATCTGTGACTGTTGACAGCACTAATCTGACAAGAGCTGAGATGAAATAAAGTTTATTTACTGTATAATTTTGGAACTACTTTGGTATGATTTTTCTTCTGAAAGGATCCACCAGTTCTGTTCTTATTCCTGTTTGAGACATCATTAGCCGAGACATTTCCAGGCTGAAATCCCTCCTGTAAGAATTGCTATTCAAGTCCATTGAAATGTAAAAAGTCAGTGGAGACCTTCAGATTTTCAAGGGATAACAACCTGTGAAACACACACATGGTGAGCTGAAAAGCTGGAGTGAGAATATAGCAAATAGGGAAGTTTGCTTTGTAAAAGTTTTAAATTACGTATTTTTGTTCTTTTAAATAGTACCTATCTGGTCATTTGGATCCTCTGAAGCGATATGCAAGTATGGATAAATTTAACTTGTTCTCCAGCTACTTCGGTATTTACCATACCAATAACTGTCATTTGTACTGTGTATGCTAGTTTGCTAAGATGGTTCAAGGTCCTTCATGAATATAATTTTTAACAAGTGTTTATAGGAGCAGCAGTTCTCTAAATAGCTCATCTCTGACAGATTTGATTTGTTGTCCTGCTCCAGCTGTCGTGCCCAAGGACACTACCCAAAATTTTATATTTCTGTGTACCCAAATTTTGTGTGTCTCGTACTGTTATCTAGATAATCTCAGCTTCATACAGTATTAGAGTTGCAATTACCTCAGCATTGCTGCCATTTCAAGACTCTGCATCCCCAGTATTTGCCTCTGATTATCTCTGAAGTTCAGCCTTTTCTCACATAACTCCCCCATAACCGCCCGTGAGATCCAGCCATTCCTCACAACGCTATCCCTTTTGTCAGCTTCTCTGGCTGTTGTTACCTGTCAAGTTCAGCCGTTTCTCTTCCCATGTCCAGTGGTTTTCCATGTCCTGCTCAGTTAGCTTACCCTCAGGCCAGGGCACAGATAGCAGCCTAATATTTGTGCATGGCTCCAAAAAATAAGTACAGGCCAATGACGTGTAGGATGTTCAATGCGCTTGGGGTTTGTTTTGGTTTTGTTTGGTGTTTGGTGTTTTTTTCCCAAATGCACAGGTATTCACCTTTTATGTCATCTTCAGAAAAAGAAGTGAAGAAGCTGAATTTATTTGCATCGTTTCGTATCCTAATGAAACTGGAAGAAGTGCAACAATTTGAGTGCTCCAAGGTCTGTTGTGGCCACCAGCTGTCTAAAGAATACATCTGGCTTTAAATTGTTTACGGTCTAAAGGGACATGGCTTGCCTTTGATAGCCAAGGACCCAGAGTTCCATCTTTTATTTCCTACTGCCTTATCTCTGGCAAAATCTCTTCATTTTCATGCTGCTTTATTATTTATAGCTGCTTTTTTTTTTTTTTGAGCTTTTTCCCGTTATCAAATGTATCAAATTTGGTTTAAAAAAAGAAGTTTCTTCTCTTTGCTTCTGTTGTATAGCAGAACGGCATCCTCCAGCACACTGCTTCACACAGCAGCAGCCTGGACCAGACTTGGCATGGGTACCTTTGGCTGTGAGAAACGCATGTTCCTCTCATAGCTGGCTGAGGATTTGTAGGATTTTGCTATCGCTGTCACTACAGCAATCTAAAACATAGATTTGAGTTTCAGATTTCCATGTAAGGTATATGTTGTCTTAGGCTTTGGGAAATTAAATGCAGGGATCTGCTACTCTGACAGTGAGTCTCACTATGATCACTTGCAGTTCTCTTGTCCTCACAAATAGGCTGTTTTTCACATTTTCTCTTTTTGTTCTTTTCCTTTTCCAGGAAAGATACTAGTTATAGGCTGTACTTTGTCAAGCATGACCTAAGTGCAGCGGAGCAAACTGAAATAGTCTACATAATATTCATACAAAATTGGATGGAGTAAATAAATTTTTTTCCCCTTAAGTGACCTAATTAAAAAACGCAAAAGAGGTTATAGAGTTATCCTTGATTCTTTTTTTAAACTAAAATCGGATAACTACTCCCCATATTCACATTTTGAAAAAGTTAAATGATAAGCAATCACATAACTATTCCATAACATAATGGGAAAGTGTGTTAAGTACAAGAGTTTTGTCAGACTGAAGTTTTAATTGCTTCTAGATTTTTTTTTAAAGAGAATTTGTAAGTAAAGCATTGCTTTAGAGTTTAAATAAAGGCAATGAGTTAGGGTGAAAGCATGAAAATGAGAGCTTCACTTTGAGTGGAGGTTTTTTGTTGTTGGGGTGTCATAAAATACTGCTAGTAGTGCCAATGTGACTATAAACTAATATACTCCAGGCCACAAATACTTCTGATTATAAAATATCCTTGTTTAGACACATGTAGGTAAAGCCAAAGACTGCATCAAAGTTTTGGCTGCCTTTTAGCAAAGGTTAAAGGATCCCAAGCTTGTTCAGACTGGTTTGTTAAAAGATGCTGCTGCGAGAGAACAGAGTTGGATTGTCTTATGTTGAACTTTCCCCCAGTTTTACATGCAATATACATCGTATTTATGATTTTATGGACCCATACACATGTGCATAGAAAAAGGCGTAGATCTGTTTATAAAGATAAGACTTAAAATGTTTATCAAGTGTCCTTTACTGTCCTAAGGATTAACCATTGTTAATTTAAATCAAAAATACCAGTTTTTCATTCCTGTATTATTTCAGTGCCTAGGCTGATATTTATTGGCAACATACTATTTCAGACTTTTTCTAAAACATTGTATATAAATCCATCCAACTTCCACTTCTGCCATTTATAGTCCCTCTTGCTGTGAGCTATACTAAAGTTTATTTTCTTTCCTACATAGTACATGGTATCTGGTTCTCCTCTCTGAAATGAGGATTCCAAACTCTCTGAAAACCAGGATGAATACTGAGAAGATTGGTTTCATTTTGTAATTCATATTTCTTGCATACAATCTTATTGTCCATCCATATGTGCTACAGAAAGTATCTTTTTTCCTCTGTGGAGTTTGTTAAATTGAGAAACTCATTTTTCATTTGCTTTTTCAAGAAAAGACAGTTCTTTCACAACGCCATTACTGATTCCTTATGGAAATCAAGATGAGCAGAAACCGGCAGCCTCTCCCCTACGTGTGGGATATCCAAACCCAGTGATATATGAATCCTCGTGGCTGTTCCTAGACCCTGGTCCTCAAAAGCATTGCTAGCATGGGATTTTCAAACTCTGTTTGGTTGTGTATATTCATAATGTTGCAAATTAGAGATGCTAGAACAGAAGTAAGCAGTAAGTTGCATGTTATTCTACATTGCATTTATAATCCAGGAGTTGCCACCTTTAATTCTCTCTTCTCTTGCAGGCTCTCATTTACACTGATTCTAGTCTTCCTCTGTTAATATTGAGTTACTTTCCTGTATGTATTTGAGTAATTTTAAAGGTACGTTAACTCAAAGTAAGCACATCTCTAGAGATTTCTTTCACTGTAGAATAGTGACAGCTATTCTTTCCTACATTTAATACCATGTGATGTTCCAGAGAAGTGGTAATTAAGCCCATGGTAATTACATGTTATCTTACGGCTGTGCTAGCACATCGTGGTACAGCAACAGACGATGATGGAGTTAAGCGTGGTGCAGACATCTTCTGTGACACATGACTTTGCTCCTCTTGGTTGCAGCTTTTAGAGCAGCCCAGGTCACGTCATCACCTGGTAGCCATTGGGCAAATGAACGAGGCAGTTGTTTTCTAATGAGGCATGTTGCCGTAGCCAAAGCCACTTTGATTTGGCAGGTAGCTTTTCCAAGCGGAGACCAAGGCCTGCGTGGCCTCGAGGGCTGACCAAGTTCAGGGTCTGGAGGGCACCCTGGGGGCCGATGCTGAAGCAGGTCAGCACGCCTGCGGCAGAGGCGCCTTTGCCTGCTGAACTGTACCAGCCTCTCTTTGTGGCCAGACGGCTTGAATCTCCAGCATTTCTGTAAGCATTTAACTTCACTGAAAGGAAAAGGGATGAATAACAGAGTGTATGATGTAATCTTTGCCACTGTTTATATTTTGGAAACTGTAGTGGTCCAAGAAAGTATTTAGCCTTCTTATTTAGATCTATGATTCCTACTTGTTAACAGTGCTGATGTCTGCAAGAAAAATAACCGTCACATTTAGCAGCATTATGCATCATCCAGTTTTATTGGAGTAAGGGAAGCAGTTAAAAGTTTTCTAACTTGGACGAGGCAGTAGTATATCTTTTGCAAATGAATCAAAATGATCAAACAAATGGTATGCACAAATTTAGAACAGGCACCTCTCTGTGCGGCCAACATGACATGCTCTGTGGTTCCTTAACTGCAAGCTGCTGCTTCTGCTGAGTCTTGCCAGTCTTTCTCACTCAAGCCACAAGTTCTGGAGAAACAGCTGAAATGGAAAACTATGAGAATGAGTGTCTGAATGAGGAAGAGACAAGAGAGGTAGGTACAGAATAAAGTTATTTGAGATGCAAGATTCATCATGGCAGATCAGATGAGAAGTATTAAATATATTACTGGTTTTGTGTAGAAGTTCTGAGTTTACCGTGTCTCTGACCAGCACTCCAGCTGTCCTCACACCCGATCAGCTGTTGTGGAGGGGGTAGAAGTAATCAATCATGAGCAGGCACAAGCTGTCTACAAGTAGGCCTCCCCACTGCCCGTGAGGTTTTGTGCCCCAACACATGAGAACTGCTGGAATGGGATATCCTGTGTTGATGTAACTGGGTATTCTGATTCGCCTGCACATCTGTATATCTTTATGGATACTACTAAATTACCATCCTTGCTGATGCAAGAAATTATGCTGGAAATAAACTGCAGGATTGAAAATAATAGACTTTCCTTTGTCCCTTAACAAAACGGGCAGTACTTCCCTATGCCTAGAAGTGGAAAAGCCCACTGGAGATAGTTTATAAGCTTGAAACAACTAAATTTCAAACCATACAAAAAGAAGACAGCCAATCCAACAATTCTTGGTGTATGTTGTGATGGCTGTCCAGGGCTTATAATACACAGAGCAGTATGCCTTAAAAATAACAGAGATTATTTCCCCTCCTCATAGCCTAGGCTAGGACCAGAGTTACGTGGCCCTTTTAGAATGGTGATTAAATAAGGGGCGGGGGGGGGAGGAATGAGGTGAAAGACTAAGGTCTTCCTTTACGGTAATGAAAATAATAAGTAGGCTGAGCTGTCTTTAGAGAGTGAATGTTTTGCTTTCCCACACTGAATTCTAGCTTTGACTTCCCCGAAAAGTTTTTCCACATAGAAAGAAACTGTCCTCACCTTGAAGCTCTGCAGCCACGGCGAGTTTTTATCTGCGCGTTATTTAAAGCACAGCATGCTTCAGCTCCGAGATTCCAGTGCAGTTACTCACTGAATTAAAATCCGATCCAACCACAAATTCAGTACAGGAGGTGTCTAGCTTAGTTAAGTATGCAGTTTTTTTTCCCCTCAGCTTCAGGTAGCACATTCAGGACATGATGCTTCTCAGGGTATTAAACTCTTTGAGATGAAGCACGGTGTCTGTGTATTTTATGCAGGTTCTGCCATGGTGGGACCTCATTTCTAGGATGGACCAACAGAAAAGTTGCTATAAATACAAGGTGAGCAGGAGGCATCCTTGCCTGTACTTTTCCTCAAGACAAAGATATCCCCATGCTACCTAAAAATACTATGGAAGTTGTGCTGGTCTTACAGCGCTCTCCTTATGCAACCAGTGAATAAGTACAAAACTGCCATGCCAGTCCATGGGAACTGGGGTGCACCTTTATCTATGGGCCTGTCTGACCTACCTCTGTAGGGTTTTTTAAAAAAAAAAAAAAAAAAACCAAAAAAAAACCCCACACCATTAATGTGACTTGCTTAATACAATAATAGAGGAAGGGGGGAGAAGGCACCAGTGGCAATGGCCAGCATGAATAAGGTCTTACAAGGAGACACGTGGTTGCTTTGTAGCGTGCTGCGCACAGCCACACATAGGACTTACTATGTTTAGGCTTTTAAGCATAGGTAGATATACTGCCTTAGTTATTTGTAGTGGTATGAAACCTTTTTTTAAAAGAAGTTTAGTGATTAGAGAGAGCTTTTCTGCTTGGAGAGCTAGACTTGACCTCGCACCTTCTGGATGGGCGCATGCGGACACCTCGATAAACCGTCAGGGCAAGCCAGCAGTTTTGGCAGAGCCAGCGGCTCCCTCTAGGCAAGAGCACTGCAGGCCGGAGAGGCGCTGGGCGACCGCCAGCGTTGCGTTGTACAGGCGGTCTCTTCAGCTCCCCTTTTACGTGCTGGTTACGTGCAATTATTCATTAAACACTTTTCGTTAAACACTTTATTTCCTTTGTCTTCGCTGACCCTTTCCAGGGCTTGTGCATCAGTGTCTCCTTGGAAATAAGTTTTTAAACAGGCAGAAGGTGAGGGTGACTTTCAGGGAGCTGGTAGGCAGCACGGGTCCGCTGCTTGTTTTATGGGGAGGCTGAGCATAAGAGGCAAATGCATGAAGTCACCGGCTTATTTTTAGGTTGAGAATAAGAGTGGGTATTTCTGGGAGGGATGCTGACTATAGGGAAGCCAGAATTAATGTTTACTTTAGATAAGCTCTAATATTGACTAAAAATAGAAGTCAATTTATGTATTGTTATAGACATCCTTCAGCAGGATCCTGATGGTTTTCAGAAAGCCCTTTGTGGCTGCAGTAATGGCATGCTATAGTTGGGGAATCAAATAAACACGGTGGACAAGAGGAGGTAAAAATAAACTTCAGTTCATGCCCTTTTGACAAGGTGACAATTAAATTTTGCTTATATCTCATGTCACTGCTCCTGTCAACTAATTGTGAGCATAGTTTGTTTAATATATTGCACTGGGATGCCTGGACTAATTTATCACGTGTCAAGGAAGGCAAGGTAATTAAACATCTCACCTGATTTCACACGCACTGTGACGAGCCCAACCAGGCCGGTCCCAGTTTTGTCGGTGATGTTGCTGAGGATAGAAGCATGGTTTGCTTTTTACCTGGGACACGCAGGTCTGTAAGCACTCACAAGGACGGTGGGGAAGCATCACGTACTCTTAATTTTTTCCAAAGGTTCTGCTTTTATCTGAAATTGGAAATGAGGCTGAGTTTGGACTATTTATTTCTTATGGAGGAGCCTCTACCAAAACCCCAGTCTCGCAGCTTGGGCATGACAGTCACTGTCTCCATTTTGGAGGACATGCCAAGCCTTTCTCTTAACATCGCTGGTGCCACCTGGTCAGTCCTCATCAACAAGCGAGAGGGCTAGGAGTGTGCAACTTTGTTTCCATAGAGTGAGACTCAGTAGAAATCAGCAGGTGAACCACGAAACTGTCGCATCGACCTCCAAATTTGTCTGATTTTCTTGCTGGTCTGTGGGATGACAGGGTTGTTGCTGCCAAATTCCTCCCAGAACCTCTCTTACACCAGGGCCGGTCGCCGAGGTGTGTGAATAATGTTGCTCATAAACAAGAGAGCCTGCTGTGTTATCACAACTGCCGTGCTTCTCTCTTCACATTATTTGTAGTGAATATCACTCTGAGGATTGCAGATTCCTTGCCTTAATTCCACTGATTTAAACTGAATTATACCTGAAAAAAATTTTGTCCTAGAGGGTGGGGGGCTTGAGGGGTTTGGGGGGTGTGTTTGCTTTTTTGTTGTTTGTTGTTTTAAAGTCACTGGCATCAACACAGCATCCTTCTTGCTATCCGGATGCTCAAATTCAGTGTTTTTCATATTATCAATCTCGGTAACTATGCCACTTCTGGCATATCTCATGCCAATAACAAGTCCTGTGGAGCCCCACAGTTTACTTTTCTGAACTACTGTGTATGTGCAGCACACATCAAATGAAGCCATAGCATAGTGGACAATTTAGGGATAACTGGGTCACAGAAAGGTCCTGCGTATCCCAGATTATTTGGTTAAGGGCTCAAGCTTTGAGTGCCCACGCACACAACTGCAAAAAATGTCTTTTCTGTGCGGAGACAACAGGTTTGGATCTCTCAAAGATGATAAATAGGTTATTGTTCACCTGAACTTTTCACACAAGGAGTGTATGATAGTTAACATGTGGAATAATAAACATTGAGTGGCTGGCTAACGGAAAGCAGATGTGCCAAGAATGCCAAGCAAAACATTTGGAAGCTGTGGTGTAAACTGGACCTTTCGACAAGTGGCCAAAGCTCGTGTGACCATCAGGGTCTCAGACTAATAGATTTGGAAATGGAGGCTAAGAAGGAAAGTAGACACCACTTTGAAGTATAAATCAGTGAGATTTAGTATCCTGTAGAAAAATGGTGGATCACAGGATCCACCATGTGGCCAGTATTTCGTGACTTTCTCATATCTAGTACACGTTTCCCACTTGTGATTTTTGTTTTGATGTAGTGAAATGAGATAAATGAGACAAAATCCACTTATATTGGGCTTAAAAAATTCTGAACAGTCCAGCTCCATTAAAGCTTCTGGGAACCCTTCCCTGGGTTTCTGTGGGACAGGTCCAGGCTGTTGAAAAAGACATCTATCACTGGAGGGTCACTAAAAAGTGAAAATCAAATGAAGGAGACGAGCAACAGTCTCTTTATAGCTACATACCTCATATCTTTGTCTTAAGCTGTAATTTTATAGAAAACTAAGACATATAAATTTAACAGCATGTAAATTGGTATAAGCTTTAAGTCTAGTTAATTCCACTTAGATTTAAAACTCTATTTCTGAAAAGAGGATAGGTCCCGGTTTATAATACTGTGATTGTTTTGTAGGTCTCGTCATCAGCTAGTCCTTTGAGTATGGCCACAGCGCAGCTAGCAGGAAGGGTTAGCTGTCTGTGAAGCTGCGGTTCCATAAGCTGCTGGGGTAGCATTGCTGAAACCCGGACTGCAACGTGGCTTTCCCCACCTCGGGGAGCAGTAGGCTCCAGCTGTGCTTAGCACTTGGAACGTGCAGGTTGAAATCAGTGGGATTTTTGCATGGGAGGTGATGCTTGCAGAACTTCATTTACAATTTATCCTTTTCACTGCAACGTCGCAGCATGTTGGTGCTCCTTATGAGATTGCCCCATTGTCCCGGGGATCCTCTAGGAGAAGGGGGAGGAGCTGTCAGGGGTTTGCCACTCAGATACCGACTGGGGATAGGGCTAAACTACTTAAGAAAACTGTGATAAGGATCCATTGTGTCTCTGTCTCAGATACCCGAATTCTTGTCAGCCTGAGGTTGACGTAGAAACTGAAGTTTTTGTGGCAGGTCTAATCGCCTCCTGATGCTGGACAAAGAACGGTAATCAGTAGGGGGATTTGAGTTATCGTTTCTCTTTGATGTATTTCTCCAGGTAGCCTAGCACTTTTCCCAGAAGTCCCAGGGCTAGCAGGAAAGAGGTAGTCTTCTGGGAAAAAGAGCTCTTCTGTGAAAAGTCACAATTTCAGCATTCACCTCCTTTACTTATAATCGCCATGAGGTTATTAAGATTATGGAGAAAAGCTATAGGCTGGGGCGATGCCTTTTGAAAGCTTGTGACACGTTTTCCTCCAACTCGTATGATACATTCAACAGCCTCATCTAGTCTGAGTTTAAAATTCAGCCATGGGTGAGAGCTCGCTAGGTAGCCAAGAAAGATGAAGTTAGACGAGACTGAGACAATGCTAGTGAGCCAGTTCAATGAAGAGCGTATCAACCTTCTTAAGTATGGGGATAGCCGTGAGTTATGTTTTAGGGCTATCATAGTTTTGGTTGCGTTTCAGTGATTGTTTAGGAGGCACCGACAAAGCTTTGGTGCAGTGAGGTTAGCATTTCTGGAGTTTCTCTGTAGTCACGGATGAGAGAGGGGTTTTCTCTCTTGACCATTTTTGAAAGCCCAGCTTCAGGTGCTCTGAATTGTCCACTGGTGGAGCTTCACTTTTCCTTAACCATAGCTCTCGTACCTTGATAACCTGTCCCTCACAGTGGTCCTGATGGGCACCCGTCGGCGGAGATGAAGGAAACAGAATTTCTTCACTGTTTCCTTAAGAGAGGCCCTGTGGGGCTGGCGCAGCTATTTTAGGGGTGACTGCCTGAGACACATCACATGTGCTTTCAGAATATATTGCCACATGGTTTATTTTTGGATTTACACATTTTTATCCACAGGTCCTCCTTATAGCCACTCTAACATACATAAATGAAAAGAAATAGCACACAGAGGATTTGATTACAGTATATTGCCAAATAGAAGTCTGTCTCCTCTCATTATGGTGATAAAAGCTTTCTGATCAATTGATCCCTGGGCTGTGGTAATGAGGCTCAATCAACTCTGAGTGACAGAGCACACGATCTCGCTGATGTCAGCGTGAAATAAAAATGCAGAGTGACAGGTCTACTAGCGAGACCAGCGCTAGTGAACAAAAAGCAATTCAAAAGCAGCCTGTGTGTATTTGGTTTGCAACACGTGTGTGTGTGTGTGTGTGCACATTTTTAAATATAGACTATATGAATACATACAACAGGGTTGTAATTCTAACCACATGCAAACAAACATATGATGGCTGTCAGAAAATACGCGAGGTGCAAAACTTGAGGACTGCTTGCTGTTAGCAGTGTATCCGTAAGTTAGCCTGAGTCCCGATTCATCCTGAGCACGTGCTGAGCTTCAGGTCTGCTGTTCGGTTCCCCTTCATTCCTCCTATTTAAGCATGTACTTAATAAAGCACACAGCGTAGCTGAACAGAGACTGCTGCGTAGAGGTCTGTTACTTGAGTATGAAAATGCAGAGATCCGGATGTATTGAAGAAATGGAAAAAAAACCCTTTATCAAATGGGAAAGATTTACTTGATAGATTTTTTCTTTTTTCTTTTACTTGGCTCAGTTGAATTCCTTCAGTTACTGGTATACGGCACATGATAAATGTTTTAGAAATATGTTTTACATTATATGATGCATATTCCTTTGGGCACAAATTGACCATAAATCAGGCTGAAAAATACCCCAATATTGAAAGCCAGGGCAAGTGTTTAAGTCCAATGTTAATGCATCATTTTCAAGGGGATAGAAAAATGGTGAGGCTGGATCACTAAATAAACTGGATTGCTGCTGAAACAGTACAGTTTAAGAAAAGAAAACGCTTACATACTTAAAAAGGGGCAATTGATTTTTGCATATGAGGCTCTGAAAACTCTGGCTTTCCACTCCATTCTTTTAGCTATTATTATGAGAGGATGATTCTTGATTAAATCATCAGCTTCTGTATTGCCTAAGATTTGCATTGGCTCTGTCTTCCACCCAGATA
This sequence comes from Theristicus caerulescens, assembly GCA_020745775.1. Taxonomy (NCBI): domain Eukaryota; kingdom Metazoa; phylum Chordata; class Aves; order Pelecaniformes; family Threskiornithidae; genus Theristicus; species Theristicus caerulescens. The sequence goes on along the minus strand of CM036558.1, from coordinate 55,560,914 downwards.
AAAGTTTTTGGATTCTCAATCTGTTTGGAAAACTCTAGCAAAGCTCTACGAGAAAGGTAAGAGAGAGTGGTCAAAGAGCTAACAACAGTAAATAACAGTACCAGCAAGAGAATAATTTTCCTTCTTCCCTCTTTACTCCAGCTGGAGAAATAGCTACAGCCAAATGGAAGAACAGACCAGTAGGAATTAAATGTGTATGTTAGGCGATGAAATCAGTGTAGGCACCTCATTCAATTTTCCAGTGGGAACTCAACTTGAATGTGTTACCTATCAAAAGTAATTCCTCTTGCGACTGATGCAAAAATTGAGAGCGACATCTCCTTAATTTAATGGGAATAATGTAGGAAGATACAGTTTGTACCATTTGCTGGGAAGTCTAGATGTTGCAAATGATTTGATGTCTGACAGGCTGAAATAGTATGAGTTTAAACGTAGGAAGCTCCTCTCGGTGTGACTGTAGTCATCTGGGAAACACTGAGCTCCGTCCCTATCAATCCAGCTGTTTCCTACCTCCTTCTCTGGTAGGCGAGCATATGTGGGGAATTCCCTCTTTATCCAAAATATGTGATACTTATCCTATTTTATGTGTATATACTAATATTTTTTGGTCTTTTGTAGTTAGTCCTTTTATGTAGTTGTTACAAAGCAACACCCTTCTCTCTGACAGCTTCAGCAGCGGTGAGGGCTTGAAAAGAAAGGAGGAAGGAGGAGAAGTCTCTTCCATTCTCCTTACAGCGCAATGAAAGGTGGCAGTGCTCTTCCCTCTCCTCCAACGGGGAGATCAATCTTTTGCACGAAGCCACAGTGGAAGAGGAGTTGAAGAGGATGCTCTTTACCTGGTATGCAAGAAGAGCTACAAAAAAATGTCTGGAAAACACCTCTTCCACTGAGAGACTAAAGAAGTTCGGTCTCCTGAGCTCCTTACAGCTGAGTCTGAAGGTGGATTAGATCACACATCTCTGTGGGAACTGACTAAAAATAAACTCCAGTATTATCGGTAAGACCTGATTTACAAACACGGTTACCGATCTCCTTGTATCGAGCACTTGCCAGAGAAATATGGAGAACACACGCGAAGAATCAGCAAGTCTCTCAGCCGCGATGGGAAAGCATTGACACAAGTTCACCTAAACCCCCTTCAGTAAGCACGCACTGACATAAACATATGAATAACAGCTAAGAGAGGCAGCAGTCTTTCTATTAATGAGCTTATGGGATGCCTTCCCATCGTTAGTGCTCCCTGCTGATGGATGCCGGGGCGGGAAAAGGGGACGTAGCCCGGACCCTGCGCAGGAGCGCAGCCTCTCCCCAGCTGAAGCTGAGAGCGAGCGGGAGGGAGATGGGGACAGGTTGGAGAAATCCACACCTGAATGTGCGGGGCCCAAACCAGATGGTCAAACCCGCACGTTCAAACAAGCTTAAAGCGACTGTAGTCGTAAGTCGTGGGTGGCTGCGGGAAGGCAGTGAAAATGCAGAGTTACTTGTGGATGTAGACTGGCTTTAAAACAGACGGTAAAACCTCAACCACAATAATACCACAGGAATGCCAAAGCACCACTTTGAAACAAATGCAAGGAAAGGCAAATGGTTAGCATACCAAAAAGAGTGTCTTCATTTTAAGTAAGGTATTGGTCAAAATAGGGAAAACAATTTTGAGTTCAATATGTGCAGCACAGGAGCAAAATTATACATATATTTAAAAAAAAAAATCATGTGTGAAGTGGCATTTTGGGAGAAGGCTCCAGGAGGGAAACTGTTAACACTCAGTCTTGATGAACCCGGTCTGCACACAGCTGAATCTGTAAGCAATGCAGACGTGGGGCACTTGTTTTCTTGCTCTTTCTGCAGTCAGAACATTATTGTGCTGTTTTTTTTTTTTTTCTTCTGAGCTCTACAATTCAAGTTATTAATTAAAAAGTATTGCCAAGGGTGCTGTTTCACTGATGGTCCTCAATTTACTGATAACTTTTCTAATTTAAAACCTAATCTGGAGACTGAGCTCTGCCAAAATACAGCATGTTAAATTCCAGTTAAGTACTTAATTAATATAGGTGTGTGTAAACTACAAATTAGCCCTGTGGTGCAGGTATGGAGCCTCCCGAGATGATGCAAACATCAAGGTTCAAGCAGCAAGAACAGGGGTATAGAAATGCAGATAGAGCTATTCCTAGTTTGAATAGTTCCTTCACAAAGGGTTGGCATATGGTTTAATGTGTTATTCCTTGTTCTCAGCCCTTATTTTTACCATCATATTCATTTAACAGTACATTATTATTATGCTTGTCGCTGCAGTCGGATGCTTCCCATTGCTTTCGTAAATGGCATGGCAGGATTTTATCAGCTAAACCTACATCATTGAGACAGGCAGTTTCTGTTTCTGCTCAGACTGACAAAATTCCCATCGGATTAAATGTTGTGAGATGACTTCAGTATTTGGATGTGCAGTAAAAGAAAGGAATGGATGGAAGCAGAGTGTTCCTGGCCTTTCTCTGGATAGTCTTGCCAAGAATGGAGAGCTAAAATTTTTTATGGACTGACACAGTTCCGTGTTGTATCACTTCTAGTTGAAATAAGTCCTCCCGAGAGTGCTCTACAACGTGAGAGACAAGTGTTTCATTCGCCTCATCTAGCCGCTTTGCTTCTCTCCTCCCTCTGGAGATGGATGAACCCGTCGCTCCCTCCAGCATGTCAGCTCACATTAACTTGGTCGGAGAGTGTCTGAGCATTGTTCGGTGCCCGGGTAATTAATTGGAAAGCCCCATCACTTTCTTGCTTCAAAAGGCAGAGGATTTGGCTTGGTGATGTTAATGGGATTGCATGTCATTTGTGGAATTTGCTTAATCACGGCATAGTGACTTTCTGCCTAAATCAGATTACTTTTAACCATATTGATTGCACAGTTATAAAATCCCCGTGAAAATCTTTTCATTAAATGTTACAAATATGCCTGCTAATACGATGTAAATGCCCCGTTGTTTTCACTTGGTGGTCTAATGAGCAAAGCAGTTCTTTCAATTTGATCACACACTAAAGGCTGAAGTCATTGATAGGTGACTTTTTATTTGATATTGAGCACTCTGCCGCTTAGATTTAAGACTGGAAAATGTTCACTTCTCCATAACCCTGGACATACTTACATGAGGAAGAGTCACACTACCCCAACCTTTTTACAAGCCACTTTGAACAAGAGCTTTAACTAATTATACCACTAGGCTTTACGGAGCAAATATAAAATACCTTGATGACTGGAAACCTCCCTTCCTCCACTGATTTTTTTTTCACCACAAAATTTTGTAGTTATTACTTCTCTATTAAACTTGTCCCTGGAATATTCCTATGCTAACATCCACTTTCTGGCATCACAGTCAACGTCAAAAATGGCGGTTTCTAAACAGCAACATATGCATATGGCACCAGGGCGCTTGCTCTGAGGGTAATGTTCATGGGCAATGCTTATGAGCAATCTTTTTACCTGACAAAGATGCTCCCCTGCAAGAAACAGGCTATGGTCTTGAAAGAGCCACGTGGATATCATGAAACAGCTTACTGTAAATTTCCCTGCAGCCTGATGGCCACAGTCAGTGCAAACCCTTTGCAGAAAATGATTAAACTTTTGCCGAGAGCTTCCCGTACTGAAAGACGATTTGACCTGCCACAGTGTTTTCCCACGCCAGCTTTCGAACACCCCCAACATCCAGCTCTCTTCCCTGGAGATCGCTGTTGTCGTCAGAAGCAAATTCCCTGTGAACCATCAAATGTACCCAGAATGTGCCTACGCCAGAAGTACGGGAGCTGGCCGCCCACCTCCAGCTGCCTGCCAGAAGCAGCAGCTCCCCTCGTATCAGAGTTCCTGGCCCCTCTGCTCTTGCGTTTCCCAGGATCTACTCTGCTTCTCCCAGGGCACCTCCTCACGGATGAGGGGAGGACATGGAATTAAACAGCCAAAGCAAAGGCTGACAATGACAAATGAAACTCCCAGTTACCTCTGAGGGAGCATTTCTTCTCCGAGGTCCTGGCCTTGATCCTTGAAGGATCTAAACATGATTTCTCATGAATCCTGAGCACTAAAATTTATCGCTTTTTGCTGAATAATAAAAGGATGGGCTCTATGGGCCCAAGGGTTTTCTAGCACATAACTCCCCTCCCCTTCTTCTGCAAGGTGATATGTCACCCTTGTCTGATCCACTGGAGGAGACTATCTTCCTGCCTTTGCTCTTGCTCATCTTTGACTGATTATTTTTGCTCTCTGATAGTCTAACTAGTAAAATATTAGAGCAATTATTTTCAGCTTTTACTTAGCCATGAAGGTCACCGCTTCTTTTTCAGACCTGAAGGACTTACACCGGAAAAACACAGGTCTGATATTTTTCCCAAAGTATTTCATTCCTGTTGCCCTGATAAAAGACACCGCCCCTCCTCACGGCTCCCCTTTTCCCAGGAAAATCCCCCATTCGTTTCGGCGTGATGCGAATCAGGCCGCCTTCTGTCACCCTGGGCATGAAGCGTCCCTCTCCACGTGCCAAATCCAAGTAGGGCTGATGGCCCCCAGTGCATGACGGGCAGATTGGATGGATTCGTCCATCTTTTTCTAGCCCTTGGCTTTGTGACTTCCCTCTTCTCCCTCCAGACCCTCGAGGGTGACCGCTCCGGCAGCGCAGACGCGGGCAGAACCGGAGGGACACGCGCGAACGGGAGGGGAGGTGGAAAAATGAGGTTAAGCCACAGCCGAAGCGCTGTTCCGCGGACGAGGGAGACGCCGAGGGGTGGCGGCGGGAGGAGCCGGGCGGGAGCGGCGAGGACGGAGCGCTCCGGGGCCGGGATGCCGGGGGCGCCGGCCGCGCTCCGCCGCCGGGCGGCTGCGGCTGGGCGCTGCCCGCCGCCGCGGCGCGTCCCGTCCCGCCCGCGGCCGCCAGGGGGCGCCGCCGCCGCGGAGCGGGGCGGAGGGGGCGCGCAGTCCCCGCGGGTCGCGGCGCGGGGCGCAGCGGAGCCGCGGCGGGGCCGGGCCGGGCCGCGCCGCTCCGAGCCGAGCCGAGCGGCGGGGCGGGCACAAAAACGCCGCGCCCGGCCGCGCCCGCCTGGGAGTCGGCGCCGGGGGCGGCGAGGGCTCGGCGGGCCGGGGCTCAGCGCTCAGCGGCGCCGGGACGGGCGGCTGCCCCGGGGCTCGCAGGATGCCGGCGGCTGCGCGGCGGCGCGGAGCGCGGGCGCTGTGGGCGCTGCTGCTGCTGTGGGTGGCCCTGGCGCGCTGCTACAACGTGGACGTGGGTCGCCCCGTGGTCTTCCAGGGTCCCAACGGCTCCTTCTTCGGGTACTCGGTGCTGCAGCACTACCACGACAGCACGCGGTGGTGAGTAGCGCCCACCCTGCGCGCCCCGGGGCGGTGAAGCCGCGGGGTGCGGGTGGGATGCGGCGGGGCCGGCGCTGCCGGGCATCCCCCCCTCCGCCCCGCTCCCCGCCGCGGCAGCCGCCTCTCCCGCAGCCGGGGAGCGGGACCCGAGCCCCCCTCGCAAGGGCGGGCAGCGGGGGGCGCCTCCGCCCCGGCCGCGGGCGCTCGTCCCCGCCGCTCCGCTCCCCTTGTGCGCGGGGGGGATCACTCTGATGTGAGCCGGGGTCCCCCTCGTCGGGCGGTGTTTTAAGACGGGGGTGCCCGTCCCGGGCTGGCGGCTGGCGCTCGGCATCGTGAACTCGCGGTCCTCAAGCGCCAGCCGTCCCTCGCCCGCCGGTTTGGGGCTTTGCGCGGCCCCGCGTCCTCGGGGGAAACTTTTAGCAGCTCATCTCCGTGACAGAAAACGCCTGGGGGATGAAGGATGATAGGTCATGCCGTGTTAAACGGGAAAAAATTTAGTAGCGGTAACCTCCAGCGGGAGCAGCGCGTTTAGCAGGGCCAGTGCTGCTCTCTCCCTCCTCCGCCTGGCGAGGAGGAAAATCCCTCCGGTGGCCGGAGAGACGTTCCCAAAGCAGGAGGCGTTCGCCTCCTCAGTGTGCCCGCTCTTGGCGTGAGGGACCATAGAGGAAATGTCCATATAACTTTTTTTAAAAAAACCGATGATAGTTTGTCTACATCTCAAAAAATTATGCAAACTGGCAAGCTTCTTGTTTTTCCCATTGAGTGAAAAGAGCCTTAGAGCATAGTCTCTCTTTCTCTCTCTCTTGTCTGGGTCAGAGGCTCTTTGTTAGAATTAAAACTGATTTCTCTTAATTGGACCGAGTTGATGTCATCTGGTGCACTTCTAATGTGAGCAGGAGCCACTGCTGCCAATAAATGTCCACAAAGCTTGTCTTCATCTTTTACACTTAGATATGGCCCGATTACTCAGCTGTTGATGTTGGAACTGTGGTGCACTGTGATATCAATAAATGTATTCATGCTGGCGTCCAGTTCTTCAAAAATGAATTTCTTTCACACCCTTTACTTCACAAGTAGTTGTGTGCTCTGCCTTTCTGCATAGCGGCTTTCACGGAGGGTTCATTTTTAAGGACTTATCAGAAGACTCCATAGAGGAAAAGGGCCCTGGGAGAAGAAAAGCTCTCAGTTTGAAGCAATGCTTAACTTGGGACAGGAACCGACAAAGGATGCAAAGGCTGAAAGCGACTTGTATTCAACACAAATTGCTGGGGATTCGCAGTGGTGTGAATGAAATGCTGATCTAGTGGGGTATGGTGGGATGAAAATGATGTAGTTTCTTGCTCCTTGTGCAGGTGTCTATCGTTCTGATCAATAACGTGAATTATCTTCAGATAGCACCTGCTGGTGTGACTTTTTTGGAAGGGGAGGTGGACTAGGGAGGAGAGTCTCCCAGATATCCCACTTTGTGCGGAAGCGATGCTGGACTGGCAGTGTTGGGCATCTGTCTGAAGGCAGGCGTCTGTAAGAAGTCTGGTGCTTGAAAGTAAAAACTCCAGTTATGCAAACTCCAGTTTTCTGAAAATAAAGCTTTTTCATGGAGCCTTGGCTGTGGCACCCGGAAAAAAAAAAGTATCTAAGATCATGAAGCGTTTTTAAATAGATAAATTGCTAGCTCTAACACCCAGAAGGGTTATCAGCAGCTTACTATGGTCAGCATCAGCACTGTCAAAAATCATGAGGGTGGGATTGTCACCACGGATGGGAAAGCTCCTCTTTTCATTGTGGAACCAGGGAGTTTGTTTTCACGGGTGCTTCAAAATCCTGTGCCCAGCAGAGGCTGGGATAACAAGTTTGGGAGTTCATTTTTTTACACTCTCCTCGATCCTAGTTTGCTATGTGCAGTTGTGCTTTTAATGTGTGCGTGCATCCTAAAGGTTGAGGGACAGCGATGAATCTCTCTGCTCTTAAAAGTACATATAGCCTTCTTCCAGTTTTCTGAAGATGCCATCCCCTGTACTGGATGGGCATAGTCTGCGTGCAAGCACATTTTTTTGCATACTGCAACGTAATACCAATTTTAAGCATTTAACATCTTTCTTCTGGAAAGCTTAAAAGACCTGGCCAATCTTCCTTGACATTCAGACCATCGAAGGGCTGAACCCTTGTCAGTACCTTTAGCTGTGCCCACTCCAACTGGGCATAAAGACTTCCAGTATTATATAGTACTCTTTTAAAACTATATTTATACTGTGCAGAATCTTATTCCTCCCTTCAGAGCATAAAGTCTCTGATTTCAAGTTTAAACTGACTACCAGTTGCAGGTTATTGAAATACAAGATATGATCCCAGTTCATTGGATGAGTGCAGGGGGAAATGCTTAGTAGAACTCGTGCCGTTTTTCAGATTTGTCAGGTTTTCGTGTGTGATGCTTTTGTGTGCAAAGCTATAGAGCTATTTCCTTAACTGGCTTGTAGAGTTACTGGGTGATTTTTAATTTTTTTTCCCCTTCTCTTTCTAATATGATATTCTGGGCAAAGTCTGTTATAAGGAATATGTAGTAAAAAAGTTTTCTATTCATCCCAATGTAGCATATAGCACCTCTTAAGAGTCATAGGGTTATTTTTTGTGTGTCAGTTTTCTCCTTCCCTTTGTAGCTTTTGCATACCCAAAGAAGAGTTATGATTTCAGTTTTCTCAGGTCTGTTTGGCCTATACACTACAGTGGGCAGTAGTTAAGCTAAGTTAACTTTAGAGAGTGGTGGTGTGGGCATTCGTGGCTTGGCTGGTGAGCTCTGCACTATGTGAGCCTGCAAAAATGTGACTGATCGTATCTGAGGCTGATAGGGCTCCCGCCCATCTAAAATTATTTAATGTGTTAATATGCTCTCAGGCATTTGAGAGTGTTGTCATGATAGTTCAGGGCTTCTTGCTCTTTATTGCCTGAGGGCCTGCTATTCACCTTCTGCTTGTGAGAGCTTCTTAGATGAAGTGTGTTACTCTCAGTAGCCTGTCCATGTGCTGGTGTGTGTGTATATCTGTGTGTGTGTGTATATCTATCTATATATCTGTGTGTGTGTATATATATATATAGTCACTGATTTATATTAAAATGATATCTGTAATGGCCAGGTCTTCAGTGTTTCAGCTGTTTCCCAACACCACAAAGGCACCCGTCTATATTGTCTGCCATAGGCCTGCAGGTTTCCAGTAAACCGATTCAGGGTTTGGTGATTTTTGAGGATTTATATGAGCCAAATATTCTTGCAGGAGGAAAGAAAGGCAGGTATATTTGGTTTGAAATATTACGTCAGATAAATGTGCATAGTCAGGCTGCCATGCAGTCCTTGACACAGAAATTATAGTGGAATATGGGTATTCAGCCTCCACTACAATAGTGGAGTTAGTCAGTGCCTTTGACCTGTCTGAAATAGTTAATTGCAACGATGCTTCCATTTAGGAGTTGGTTTTGCACATTTTTTGTCTCAAGAAAAGTTTGTCATCACAGATGTGCTAAGGTTATTGTATTTCTGACAATGTCTCCTTTTCCTTCCTTAAGTGGGTTTTATGGCTGTGAGTCTTGAAAGGTTTACCCAGTTCCCCGTCAGTGCCATTTTCAGCTGAGTAAGGAACCAGGTGGCTGCTCGCATTTGGAGCGGAGGCAAGCTTGAAGTGCTTCTGTTCTCTGGATGTAATTTTGAAGCTTGGAGTAAAGACTCAAAAAACAACCAAGAATGTTGCTTTCTCTGCTTTCCTTCAGACAGTTTAAAAAGAAACAAATGTCAATTTTCACCCCAATAAAAAATGTTCATAATGTCACATCTCTGATCATTCTTTCTTTAAGTAAGATGTTACTTTATCTCTCTCCTTTCCCCTCCCTATGCCCCCTTCTTGCCGACACCCCCAAATCCTTCAGCAAGTCCAGGGTAACAACTTTATCCTTTCTGGCAACATGATCTGGCACGAAAAAGTAATGGAGTCAGTTTAGTTGCATGGTGTCCTGCTGTGAGTTTTACAATAGGGAATGGGTCTGGTTTCTGTGCTGTTGCTTCATTCCTTCGGCCCTGCTCTTCACCGGATTGCGCTGCTGCTGAAATCATGAAGGCTGTTCTGCATCTCAGGCTGATGGATACGCGTTGTTAGTGCACGGTGTACTTGCGTGCAACCAGAAGGAAGGCGCGGAAGCAGACTGACCCCGTGGAGGCTGGGTGTTGTGTTAACGATGCCACGTTGTGTAAACGATGTAGTGATGGTGTAGGTGCTGCCATGGCATTTCGGGGAACCCGGGCTTGCTGTTGTTGGTCACAGGTCATCCATCTGCAGCCCAAATAACAGCCCTCCTGCTTCTCACTCTGCACGTAATGGATGAACCACTGGGTTTTTTTATTTTGAGGGCTTAGCAAGTGACAGAGACCTTTCTGATGAGGAGAAACTCAACTGGGATATGCTGGTGGTGCACCCTCCTCTGGTGCTGCTTTTGAAATCAGCTGTGGTATGCGAGGATATTTAAAGACTTTTTTTCTCTGCCACTTAACATTGCAGTGAGGCGAGGTACCTACACTCCCCAGTCCTTGAGCTGTGATTGCCTAATCACTGCTGGCATGCTGTAGGCTGATGCTTAATGTGCTTGGCATCTCTCCATGCCATCGGTCAGCTCGACGCTTTCGTTCACTGTTCCTTCTGCTAAATGCAGCACTTAATTTCCAAATCTGTATGTCCTGAGGGTCAATCACCAGCGAAGTGATAGTTACTGTTCTGCAGGAAGTAATTTTAAAGAGGTGTGGATTTCTCTGTGGCCAAGAAAGCTCCCTGTCATCCATTAATATTGGCTGCTGCAGTTCCTGCAACGTGATGGTTTCTGGCCATGCAGCTGCGTAGCTGTCTCCATACAGATGATGGTGTTTGTCCTTGATCATGCAAGTATGAACGCAAGAAGAGAATGTTAAATGGCCTCTCTGCCTACTGCTCCTCATGTTGGTTTGGACCACAATGCTTTGTTCACAGAGCCAGTGGGATGCAGCTGATTCTCACTGATTTCTGTGCACGTCAAGCAAAAGTGACCCTAAAATGGCCCCAAACCCCAATCCTACTGCCCTCGGTTCTCTTCCGTGGAAAGTAATCCCTTTCTCTTGATGGGGTTTCCCCTTCAAGGTGTCTTCATGGAGCTATTCACAAATATCCTAGGGGCTTCCCGCAGAGTGTTATGGTTGTGAGAACCTGGACTCATCAGTAATCTCTGCAAAGAGTACTGCCCACATCATAAGCCTTTTGGCAAAAGGCTGGAGAACTGCTGATGCTTGCTTGCTGACAACCAAGTAGTCCTGTAGCAGCACGAGAAAACTGTACCACAAAATTAGGCTATTTTAAACAAGAGCTGGTTAAACTAGTTGGAATATGTTGGAAGGTTGCCTGATAATAGCAAGAGGACAGGGTTGTACTTCTGCTGGCTGTTTGTGTGTCTTCTGTGTTTATGCCAGGCAAGACTCCACAGCACTGAAATGCAAGAAGACTGTATTAGACTCTAAGGCTTTGTTTTGAAATGTATTTCTGTTTCGATATGGTACTAGAGAAAAACACCTTCTCTGGTTGCAGCGTAGTTTCATAGAAATTGTAAAAGATTTCAAAGGTGTTTTACTGTGTAGGGGAGATAAAAAACAGGTGTTTGTTTTGCTCGATGAGTCCCAAAATATTTGGATGCAAATGAGTTTTCTATCCAGGTCTGCTGAAAAGTCTCATGACCGTTAAAAAGGTGACTTTCTTCCAACAGTTAAGCTGCTACATGCAGAAACTAATGAAAGAGGAAAGGACTCTCTTCTTGACAAAGGAAATATTCCAGTCTCAAAGCTTTGAATAAAACCAAAGTAAGTGGTATGTGGCAAATACCAACTTGACCAACCAAACAGCATGTGAACCAACAGAAACCCTCCCATTTCCCTGAAGGTAACCGTCTCGGGGCATGGCTGAGCATGGGTCATGCCAGATGGAACAGGAGATCTGCAAAGGTTTCACGTGCTGGGGTCTAAGTGCAAGAGTGAAAGAATAAGACAAGATCCTAAGATGACATAGTGTGTGAAGTAGGTGAAATATCAAATTTAAATGTATGGACATCCAGGACAATCCAAAATAGATTTGCTTTTGGCACGTCACCAATTGCCTTTACTGGCTGCTTCCTTCTGCTCAGTCCGCATGAAGGAACGGCAACAGACGTTTTCTTTTTGAAAGGTGTATTTGCTCAAGACAGCAATATTATCTGTGCCAGTAGCCTAGTCAAATCATTAATTATCAATTTTTCCTATTCAGCTTTTTAAAGAGAGCTGAAGAGTCTTTGTGATTGAGGCTCCTTCATCTCCATCTTGCATTCTGCAGCCCCAGGTATCTTGTGCACTAATTGCTGAATCATATTTACTTTTCTTAGGTTAGAGCAAAGCTTCTTTTAAACTGGAGGTCAATGTGGCCTACATTACTTATTGTTATAACAGGTCATAGAAACAGTTTCTTGCCATTTGCAATTTGAACCTGTAGCTCTTTAAGCTAGTAATATCCCCCCTTATTTATTTTTGTTAGACCTCATGAATGTCAATAAGTGAATGACATGCATTCATTGCCTGTGTAAATGAAATGATTGGCATTTGATTTTCTGCCTGCTGCCTGCCTAGTGGGATTTCCATTTGGAGCTATTATTTCAGGCTCCTTTGCGCTCGCTCCCCAGTGTGTGCAGGCTTTGTAGGTTTTAGCAATTTAAGTATTTCGGACATTAATTCTTCTCACTTGTGAAAACATGATGTGTGTTGTAGAGCGCAGCCCCATCAAGCTTCTCCAAATGATACAGCTTAGCTCATGAAACCTGGGAGAAAATGATCACTTAATGTAGGGGATTCTCTTCTTTTTGTAAATGTATTTCCAAATGCCATGGGATGGTTTTGTCGCATCCAGGGAAGTGTGTATCACAGCAGGAGTGGCGATGTGCTGCTGTTTGGTGTAGACGAGGCTCTGATGTGGGAGCAGCTCTTCCAGGTGGCTCAGGTTGACCCTGGACGTGTGCACATTAGGGATGGAACTTTAAATTAGAGGATGAAGGAGAAGTTGTTTAAAACAGGGAAAGCTTCCATTTTTGGGGCTGGTGCTGGGCTGTCCATTTGTGCCATGAGTGGGTTGTGTATGCGGACTGACTTTGCACCAGCAGCTTAGTGGGTAAACCAAGAGCAGTGCCTCCTTGGTCAGCTGCTGCCTCCCAAGTAGTAGGCTGGCTCCATGCATGCGAGTGCTGGAGGCTCAGTCTTTTAGAGATGGTCGCCCTTAGTTCCAGCCCTGGGCTTAACTTCAGTGAGGATTTTGTTACATGCAGAAGCTCTGCCCTGCCTCACAGTGCAAGGGTATCAGCAGAACTAATACTACCTGGTGCTCCCCACTGCCCTCCCTTAACCTCCCTCCTCACCCTCATGTGTCCAGATCTGGGCTGACAACCAGGTGAGAAAGATTTGTCCCGTTATTGAGGAGGCAGTAAAAGGGCTCCCTTAATACTTGTGCTTCCCCTGTAATCCTCCTCAAAAAGCATCTCTTAGGGCACGAGCAGCTGCCAGCTTGTTAAACAGTTAACTGGATTGTAACACAAGTGATTAAAAAGTGCTCATCATTTTCCGAGGGTACGTTAAGGAACCCTGTGGTCAGAGCTTGTGCACTGGTGCTTCCCAGCGACGCTAGCTCTCGTGTGGGATACGTAGCCCAGGTAAAGTCTTCACAGCCTTAGTGATAACAACACAGTGTGGAAGAGATTTGCTGCTGTGGTGTTAGTTGGGTGTTTTTGCTGTTGTTTTTGTAAAGCTGTAGTTACATAAAGTGTTCTGAGAATGGGGTGCCTCAACTTTCTGAACAAGCTCGTTAATCTTTGTCTGGCTGGTAAGCGTGCAGGTTCAGCTTTCGTCCTGTCGTGGGTGTGTGTATTAGCTCTTGTGGGTTCTTGGATTGATAGGGATGTAGTTAAAACTGAGGATAAATGGATGCAGCTGCTGTTGTCTGTCCTAATACTTTCCTAAATGCTTTTGGGGGTGGTGGTGGTGCTTTAAATGTGTTACAATCCTAATGGAAATTTAACATGTTAAAGTATTTGTGGCTTCACTGGGGAAAAATGCCTTTATTGTATGTGGTGGTTTTGGTTTGTGAGTCAATGTCATCATTTTACAGGGTTGCTGGAGAAAGTCCTTTTGCTGAGGAAGCTCTGGCAATGTGAACCTTGCTGTTGTTTTTTTTTTTTTTTCTATTCCCTCCTGAAATTAATCACTTGTTATTTTGCTTTTGGTTTCCAGGGTCTTGGTTGGTGCTCCCAAGGCAGAATCTAAATACAGCACCTCTGTTCAGTCCCCAGGAGCAGTATTTAAATGTCGAGTCCATACCAATCCTGACAGAAGATGCACAGAACTGGATATGGGTCGAGGTAGGCAGTTATGATGAGAAGGGGGGGACCAAAAAAAAAAATCAAACCATACCCCAAATGGCTAGCAATCCTCCTGACAGCTTCAAAGAGGCCCCAAGACACTGAGAGGGATTCATCAGTCTCCCCGGATGGATTTTGAGCACTGATAGCAAAGGTGTCATATTCTCTTCAGCGTTATGAATAGCATCCCACCTGGTGCTGGTGTCCTTCCAGTGGCACTGCTTGCTCTCTCCAGCGAGTACCCAGGGAAAGGTGGGTTTTCCCCTGCTTACCCTAAGCTGCTGTCTTTTCTCCACCTGCTTCAGTGTGACTTTGCAGCCTGTCGGTGGGTACGTGAGTGGTTGAGAGCGCTGCCGCCTACTCCAGGCAGTGCTGAAGTAAGGGTGCGTGGGATGACCCCAGGCAGTGCGGTGGTGGGCCCGTGATGTGCTGTTAGCGATCTCTGGGTTCCTTTGTAAGGCAGCAAATCATTCCTTGGGTTTGCTTGTTGTGCTGAAGGAAATAAGTTTCTCAGTGAGAGCCATGCCTGTGCACTATTGCACATGCTCAGGATCAACTTTGGTTTCTCTGACTTACTGTCTGAATCGGGGGCAGGTGGAGTCCTAAATAAGGCGCTGACCTCAAACCTCATGCTGGATTCTGATGGAGGAAACGGAAGCCTTTTAATATTTTGGTTTTCTTGGTGACGTGTGCTATTGCTTTCTCTAGCTATAATAAAGGCGTGTTAGTATTGTTCATCTTTTCATGACTGAGTCAAGTAGAATTTATTTTTATGAAGCTTAAATGTGTTAAAACAGTGTTTTGGCTGTTTGGTTTGTCCTGCTACTGTAATGTAAACTGTGTCTCATGCTCATGGATTCATGAATACTGCCTGGCAGGACTGAAGATTTAGGCCTCAATTTTTTGTAAGTGCCCCAGATCTCATTTTCAAGAGTAATTTTTGCTTTGATTTTGTTCTGCAGGCAATCTTGCATCTCTCCCGTTGACTTCAGTTGGATGGTTTATTCAAGTAGAGCTGTGGACATGCTGTAATAGCTGCTGGCTGTTTGGGACAGGGGCTGTCCTCTACTATGTATTTGTATGATGCCTAGTAAGAGTAAGAGCATTGCCCCAATTAATGCATACAAGAACTAATAGTTAGGATAAAAGGGAAAAGAAAAGCACTGTCAGGCAGATGTTTGATGGGCAATCTCTCTTCTCGCGGGGATTTTTTGGTGGGTATTTAAAACTCATGTCTTCTTGCCTTGCTGCCTTTCCACTCTTTCTGTAGGCAATTCTCGGGGCACGCTCTGCGGAAAGACCTGCAAAGAAGACAGAGATGATGAATGGATGGGCGTGAGCCTGGCTAGACAGCCGAAGGCTGGTGGAAGTGTGCTGGTAAGGCCTCTCTTTTCTTTGATCTCATTAAAACCGTTGCTGCTGTCTGACTCTAATGCTAAACACGTCAAGATTAATGTGTTCGGCAGTGACTGACGGAGTCCAGCTTTATGGGCAGCAAATTCTGTAGTCCCTTCCTTCAAGCGGAAGGAAAAGTGAGCCCCAGCCAGAAAGCTTTATTTATAGAGGGAGGACTTCAAAGCCGTCACACCTGACTTGTGTCACCCAAGGGCTTCCTCCTAAATCTGAGGGATTAAATCTTTGAATAGAATAAATAGAACTTTGTCTGGGAGGTACCTGCTAGTTTGTTCTTTTTGTCATTTGTCTATGTTTATATAGGGAATATGGATGCATCCATTTTCCCTGAGCATATGTGTTGCGTGTCAGAACTTACCCTGAAAAATGTAAGATGAGTCTTTGTGGTGATATTTTTTCTTTATGTATATTAATTTTCCATTAACAAGGCAGAAGAGTTGAGAGTAGAGATTACTTAGTTGTGTGTGGGTGGCCTTGTTGTCTCTGATACCGTTACCATGCAAATAGACAGGTCAAGGAGAGCAGATGTGATCCTTAGGATGTGGAATTTATCTTTGCAAAACAACATTTCCTGTGTTGGAAAAAAAAGTCATAAAGGGAACTGGGCAAAAACCTTTCTAAAATACATGGGTGTATTATGATCAATAGTTGTCTGTGTTTACGTCCGCCGTTGGGTTCTGACTGTCTACCCCAATGAGGCTGTCTGAAGGAATGTTAACTGAAATAAAAAGAAATTGCAACTAAAGGTTGTGCATAGTATTTGTGGCAGGCAAATTTCAAGTCCATATCAGAGTAACCCTGACAACAATCTGATTCTAAACACTACTGTTTGGGAGTTGGAAACTTCCAGTATGACCCCATCTTTCCAACAAGATAGGGGATTGCCCTGGTCCATGGCACCAAACTGTCACAAAGCTGGTAGCGAGAAAGATCTTGTACAATGGTTACTGTACCAACCACCTATGTAAGGCAAGTGGACAAAGCTGCTTCACTCAAAGGCATTCTTCTTAATATGCGCTTAGAGACCAAACGCTTACGACCCAAGTCCTTACACACCAGCTTCCCCATGGGGGGGCAGGTGGTTTTTATACCTTTCTGCGATAGTACTGTGCTATTTTATTCGATCGTCTCTTTTGGTGTACAGCTTGCCAGTGCTATAGGGGCTGGCTGATGCTTTACTTTTCTTGGATGTTTTAAATGTGTTCATCACTAGAGGAGGAGGGGAAAAAGAAGGGCATAAATAAAATACACTGTAAACATGTACAGCAGAGCACAAAATTAAGACATTCATGCTAGTGTAAGCAATTCATGTTTTCAAGGGGTATCCTGATCTATATTGTGTGCTCAGAGTCCCACGTGACAACTGAGGAGTAACTTGCATTGATCAGGATAACGCTATCTCGAGACACAGCATCTTCTCCGTTTTCCAGTCATTGGTCTGAACTAGACAAATTCTTGTCCCGTTTTCAGAAGCTAGCACATATGCTTTTTTTAGGCAATGCTGAGATATTTTTGTAAAAATGATATCTTAAGAATAACGTTTTCGCGTTATTTTGGTTCAAAGGGGAACGGGTTGCAGCTGATGCTTAGGTGTCATCTCCCTAGACAGAAGTATGAAAGGAAGGGAAAGCTGGTGGGGGAAAAAAGCTGGGCAACTACCAAGGCTGGGGCTGGCTGCTCGCTGGCTGAGGGGAGGCTGTAAGGGTGAGAGACGTGGGCAGGGCTTAGATTGGGGCTGAGGGGATAGAAATTTCAGACATAAAGCAGGTTAAAAGCAAAATGTAGCTAAAGTAAAATGCACAGCTGATGGTGGGCTTATTCCAGTGCAGCTTAAGCTGGTAAAGTATCTGCACAAGTTACGCTGGTTTAAGGAAGTCCTAAAGCAGCCCTCTGATGAGATTACACTGCTCTCACCAAGTAGATTGTGTCCGGATGCTCGAGGATGTTTAAATGTCTACTTCTCATTGATTTCAGTGAGATATTTATCACCAAAGCACTCCGTCTTAAACTACTAATTAAACATCTGTGCACATCTGTGTGTAGACAGAGCCTGGAATGAAGGCATAGAGATTCCTTTGTGGATGGAAAATACCTGGCTGTTTCAGGGCATTGTTACTCTGTTTTGAGATACCTTTTTAATGAAAAAGATTCGTGACTTTCCCATAAGCAGATGGTATTTAATTTGTGTGCTTTTCTAGTTTTAAAGATCCAGATTTCTTTAAAATGTGGTTGTCTTTGAAGCGCCCGTCAGAAACTGGTGTTCTGACAAGACGTGTCTGAATGTGTGCTTAGAGCTGCATCTGCCAATTTTAGCTTTTTGACAAAATGACTAGCCAACTCTTGTAAGCGATGCCCAGTAGTTATGAGTACGTGCAGTCTATATTGTCAGGCATTACAGCTCTATTTACCGCATGTCTTACCCCTCTGACTTAAAGGAATCCCTGTATCTTTGTGGCCAATAGCCCTGGATGGATTTTTCTTTTGCATAAATATGGGTAGTCGCTTTTTAAACCTGTGTGAACTATTCATGCTCTTGACATCCTGTGTTAGAGGGATTAGTCCCGCAGTTTAGCTGTGGATCGTACAAAGAAGCTGTTGCTTTTGCTTTGGAACTGCTTAGTGGCTTAAATTTCTGTCTTATCAGCCTTCCCCAATTGCCCGATAAGAGTACCAGCTTCAGTGGAAAGGGACAGTAGGGAAGGTGACGAGCGTGCAGGGAGACTTTAGTTGATGTTTGGTAAGCGGATTGTGTTTGAGCCCATATTGTGCCAGGATGTTACTGAACAAGAGTTTTATGTCTGTGTGGCGGACTAAATAGAAAAGCATCAAACAATGAGGATTTAAACAAATGAAGAAGTAAGATTAGCTAAAAAAGCTCCGAGTTTGCAGTTCAGTGGCTTCCTGTCCTTGGGTATGCTCTCAGTCAATATTTGCATTAATCTAAGTGCTGCAATAATACAGCTGAGAATGCTGGCTCTTGCCAAAACTGAAACGGCAAAAGTCCTTCTTTTACTTTAGTTAGGAGAGGAACTGGGGACAATGCATTATGATTTGGAGATAAGCCACATCCTTCAGTCTTGTTCTTCCTAAATACCTGCCACATCTGTCATTACTCTGTTTTTTATCAAGTGTTGCTATTTTTCATTTTAAGTAGTTGGCTTACTGGCATATTTAGTGATTGTGTGTGTGTCTGTAAAAAAAAAAAAAAGCCATCACTGCAGCAAAGCCAAAGTCCTCCTGTGGAAGAGCAAACCCGAAGTGGTCTGACTGTGGCACATTCAAAAAGTCCCTTGTTTGGACTCTGACTTTGGGAGTCAGGAGAGGGCTCTATAGGGATCGTGCATTCAGGTGGGGCATTCGGCCTCTGAAGTGAAGCCTGGGTCTCTGGTGTTGCTTTTTCAACGGTGCAAAGCCTGTGGCTGGCATTCAATACGCAAAAGAGCAAAGTGGCTGTGGTTCTGAAATGGCCTATTCATTATATTGCGGTAATGCACTGTCTGCCATCAATAGAGACCTCCGTGTGCTTTGCCCAGAAGCGTTTTATTTTGCTTCAGGGGTTTGTATCCTTTCTCTCCTGTTCCGTGGTAGAACTGGAGCCTGTGCCCTAGCAGCAGCTGCTGAGCACCAAAGCATGCTGATGGCTTCCTCATTGCAAGGGGCCCACCTATGACTTGCATCTAAAGAAGGGTGTATAAGCTGTCAGTTGTTTGCAATCACCTTAGGAAAAAAAGCCCTCAGAAAAACCCTCTCCACAGCATCAAGTTCAGGTGACTCGTCTCTGTTCCCAAGACCTCTTCAGACATGTGCCATCAAAGAAAGAAGGTTGTAGCCACCTTTGGTAGCACATCACCTTGCCTCAGCAACGTTGAATAATGCAGGGACTGCGTACTGTAATCCAACTAAACATTTTTGGGAAGGCAGGAGAACAAGAAGCAGCTGTGGACTAGCTTTGCCGTGGCAGGGAGACAAATGTGCTGGTTGCCTTCCTGCAGAGAAATGAGTTTTGGGGAGGACGAGGAGCTGCTGAACTCCTGTCCATCGGGAAAATGTCAAATTCTGCAGCTGTGGCATGGGGGAGCCTGGGGAAGCCCCCACTGAGATAAGGTGGAGCTCATCTCTTGGAGCTATGGTTATGAGCTGTCTGCAGACTCAGGCAGTCAGTGCTAAACTGTAGTGTGCCTGAATATGCAGCATGCTGAAGGTACAGAAAAGTGATCATTAAAAACAAAACCCAAACCCTAACAGATTAGGTAGGTGTGCCCAGTATTGCTGAACTGAGCCCATAGCCTCCAGTTGATTTTGAATGTACTTCTTATGCAGCAGCTCCTTTTTTCCTCCTTATATTGTTCTATCTTTCTTGGCCTCTGCACCTCACTCCTGAGCAAAGCCTCCTGCCTGTGATGAAATGCTGCTGCTCTCCCCGACTCTGTCATTTGTGCTCCTCTGGGAGAGACTAGTAGGTTAATTTATGTGAGACCCTTGCAGTTTCTGAGATATAAAATGTCAAGGAATTTACGATATCACAATCCTTTATTTATCTTTTCCATAATTTTAGAAAATACTCTTGGTCTGTTTCCATTTGAGTTTATATCCGGAGTTGGGGTTGACTTGACTGTCGCTTTAATGGTACGTGTCGTTATGGTACTGTCTTTAAAAGGGCTGTGCATGTGTATATTTGTGCTCGCAGCACACATCTGTCAGGAGAGAAACTATTTCCTGGTTACTCTGAAAACGAGTGTTTCATGTGCTCAGTTTTTTGTTGCTGTTGAATTTTGAATGAGTGGTGCATGGGGATTAAAATCATAACTGAGCTCCTTTAAAGCACGTAAGGGAGTCCTCACATGCATTCGGCTGTTGAGCAGAGCGCCATCAGAAGCATCCTTCGTGTCACAGGTGGCAGCCTGCATTGCACAGTGCAGTGCAGAGCTTTCCATGGCTCCCAGAGTCCCTTGTTATCCCTCTGCGATAGACATCTTCAGGAGATACGTGCTTCTGCTTGAGTACTGAAGGTTAGGAAAGCAATAAATATCAAACTCCAAATGCAGCACTGGTAACAGCAGAGCAGGCTTTTGCACAACTGGTTTTGCTCTGTTTCAGTTAAAAAAATGAGAGCAGTATTACCCTTTTATGTCTTTCTGGGGTTAAGCGTATGGGAAGGTGTGTTGACTGCTGGATTGAATTTTGAGCTTCCCAGTGGTTGATACACTTCCCAGGTCCTTTACTGGATAGGTGACACACTGCACCTGTCTTATGGATATTTGGGCCCCTCAATTCAAGAAGGACATCAAGGTGCTGGAGCGTGTCCAGAGAAGGACAACTAGGTTGGTGAAGGGTCTAGAGAATAAGTCTTAGGAGGAGTGGCTGAGGGAGCTGGGGTTGTTTAGTTTGGAGAAGAGGAGGCTGAGGGGAGACCTTATTGCTCTCTACAACTACCTGAAAGGAGGTTGTAGCAAGGTGGGGGTTGGTCTCTTCACGCCAGTAACAAGTGATAGAACGAGAGGAAATGGCCTCAAGCTGCGCCAGGGTAAGTTTAGGTTAGATATTAGGAAAAACTTCTTCACTGAAAGAGTAGTCAGGCACTGGAACAGGCTGCCCAGGGAAGTGCTTGAGTCACCATCCCTGGAGGTATTTAAAAGACGGGTAGATGTGGTGCTTGAGGACATGGTTTAGTGGTGGACTTGGCGGTGATAGGTTAACAGTTGGACCTGATGATCTTAAGGGTCTTTTCCAACCTTAACAACTCTATGATTCTATGATATATTTTTTTAATGATGTTGAGATGCTTCCATAGGCAGCTCTGAGGTTCTGAGGCAGAAAAGTGGGGTAGCACAAAGGGAAAAACACAGAGGGTTGTCTCATCTGTGGACGATAGGGTCAAATGTGGGGATCGTGAAGGGGGCTGACGCAAAGTTTCCAGGAAAAGTTGAAAGTATGTGGAGGAGATGATTTGTAGTGTAGAGGCTGCTCTGTTCACATGGCACCAAACCTTAAATGATATAAATTGACACATCTACACTGACTTCAGTGACTTAAACCATCTGGAGATATGGCCCAGCATGTGCTCAAGTTCAAAGCCCTTGCTGTTTCACATTTCATTTCCTTTTATTCCAAGTAACCTCTGAGCATCAGGCAACTTGTGGTTTGTCTGTCAGCAATGAAGTGTTAATTTTTGGAGCAAATGGGTTTTGGGAAGGAGTGAACCAGTCTCCATATTGCTTGTATGTGTGCCTGTGTATGGCAATTGTACTGAGCAAGTGTCCTGGTGAGACTGGTTTAGCTCTGGTTTTGCAGGGTGATCTCATTCTTCACTATGAAGGGAAAGGCATCCCGATCTCTGCAGCTCATCTGCACCTTGACTGATGTTGCCACTCTTGTTGCCACAAAATCGCTGGCATTTTCACTTAAATTCATTACCAGTAAGCAAGGTCCAGCTCTTCTGTCACCAGAAACAAAGCTGCCTTTCCCAGCCAGACAAGCCTTTGACACACATGCATCCTCTGGTGAGATAACCTTCTAATATAGTCTTAGTAACCTTCTGAGTCTTAGCGTCCATTCTGATCCTCTTATGTGTATTCTCAATGTCTTTATTCCTATTTTTTCCCCTCTTCTGGCTTGGCTGGGTTCCGTTAGTGCATCTTTAGTTAGAAAAGCTTCACTGGCCGTGAGGATTCATAGTGAGAGATCTTGAGATCTCCAGTATGGTCTCTGTCTTGCTCTGAGACCTCTGGTTTTCCTGGTCATGCACACGTGAAGGCTGAGATCTGAGCTGCCAGGTCAGGCAGTGTCATGAGCTGCGGAAGATAACAGTGAGAAGATACTTTATCTAGAAAGAGTGGGATGTAAGGAGAGGACAATGGGGTCGTGGAGGGAAGGCAATGCTGAAGGGTCCTGTTCATGCATGCTCTGCCTTGGTCAGAGGGCTCTCCTGTGACTCTGGGTCAATAATGCATGTGATGTGATCTGTTTAGGCATGTGCACACCGCTGGAAAAACATCTACTACGAGACAGAGTACATCCTGCCCCATGGCTTCTGCAACATTATTCCCCCCAACCTGCAGCCCAACGGGAGGAAGCTCTTGCCCTGCTATGAAGGTAAGGAGTGTGGGGGCCGGGAGCGGGGCTCACCTCCCTCGCTGCGCTCTCATTTTACAGCTGCTGTGTTTTCCCTTTATTTCCAAACCCATCCACTATAACCCTCACTACTGGGGTTTTGTTTTGTTTTGTAACATATGGCTGCCTTGCAGCACAGCTGGGGTGGCGGTTGGGTTTTGGGTGCAGTTGGGAGAGTAGCACAATGACTGAACAGGTCCCGTGACTTACTGTGCATGGTCACACTTTGAGAGGAATAATACATTTCTGAACTGTGTTTTTGAGACAGCAGCTCTCTCTTCCCTTATGTGAATAATCAGTAGATATTGGTCTGAGCTTGGTCTCTCGTGCTTTGCTGTGGCACAGAGAAAAAATCCTGTATTACATTGCAATCGGGAATCAATTTGCCCGTCTTATGGAAACACTTTCATTTTTGTGTTGTGATTTATCAGAGGGCTAGAGGAGAGAAAAAGGGCTGCTTAACACCTTGCTCACTTTGGGGAGCTTCTGCAGCAGTTTATGTTAAACTGCTGCTGTGTTTTGGGTGCTGTAAGGTGTCTCGGTCCCTGTTTGGATCCTCTAAAGGTCTGGGTTTGGGGTGCACGGAGAGGCAGGGCGCCGGCTCTGACCAGTGTGTGGCTACGCCTGTTGGTTCAGCTCCAAATCCCAAGTGTCAACATTTTAATTTTCCAGCTCTCTGGTGCATGTGAGACTCTTGTATCATGTTTCCTTTCCTAAAGACTTCAGAAGACAGAGTCTCCTTGGCCAAGTGCAATTAACTAAACCAGAGGCACGAGTGTGTTGTTAAGAAGAAGACAGGGTATCTCCTAAGATTTCTTGGCCTTCAGAGAAAGATTTGGGGGAAAGCATCATCTTGGTTTCTCCTGTCTGTCCTGGGCAGTATCTTTCCCTCTCGCCTGTAGGAGACTGAGGAAGCGTGGGAGTTCAGAGGCCAAGATGCAGCACGGTTTGTTGTGGGCAAGACCTCTGATTTTATTTATTTGCTTTTATCCATTTCAACCCCATCCAAAGTTAGCAGCAGCCAGCAGCAGGCTTGCTGCTGACATTAGTAAGTGGGAGAGGGATGAGGTGGTCGATGTCCCGGCAAGTTTCTCTGCTGCTGGCAAGTGGCTGTGTCCCAGCTCAGTGGCCCATGAAGCCAGCTCTGTGACAGAACTGGGTCTGCCCCATGCCTGCTCTTTCTCCTGATGCAGCTCCTTGCTTCCCTCCAGGCTTTGCTCGGGGACCTGCCACTGCAAACCCATGCACCTTCTGGAGACTGCACGCACTCATGCATTGAGTGTTTCCCATCACTGAAATTGGTCATTATTTGAAACGTGAGGGGTTTTGAGTCTCTTGACCCAGCTATGCCAGCTGCTTTGCAGCAGAATCCAAGTAAACTATGTAAGCCTTCCTGTCGTGAGCACCGTCCTACTGTATTTGTCCTTTTTTTTTTTTTTCCCCCTCTTGTTCCTGTCAGCAAAATCAGGATAAGGCCTCACACTGAGGTAATGCACTGCAAATCACCCGATATTAACTTTATGGTCAACACGCACGTGTGGGGACACTGCCAGGGCTCCCTCTGAGCCTGTGTCACCGCTCCTGCGCCGCCTTAAAAGCGGCTTGCCTGAAGCCATGGCGGAGAGGTGGTTTCTGGAAGAGATGAACTGCTTGTGTTTTTCTGTGCGTCATGTCTTCGGAGTAAAACTGCTGCTAATCTGACAGGATATTTGCCAGGAATTGCTAGAAAATAGAAATGTGTGGGCCTAGTACACGCAGAGCAGCCAGTGGAAAGTTGGCAGGGCTGGTGCAGTATGATGTTGGCTTAATTTCACTCCATGCTAGAGTGAAAATTGGAGGTTTGGGACTGATTTTTCTCTCTCCACCATCAGACATGAAATCACAAACTGTCACGAGGGATGGCTGCATTTGTTTACTCCTGGATCTTTTAGGTTTCAATAAAACAAGCTCAAAGAGAGAGACAGCCGTGGTACGTCATGAAGAGGGATTCGTTGTTTGAGGTTTGCTGTGAAATAAGATTGCAGTCATCCTTGTAACTTTTTTCCTTCACTTTCTGGAAGCAGCAGAAGAAATTCTCCTCCACTGACACTGAGGAACAGCCCAAAGGGGAGAAGCGGCAAGTCTGATAGGGGTAATAAACGTGGTGTGTAATGCAGCTGAAGTGCTGCCACACCGAGGGCCCCTGTGGCCATCGCCGGGAGGCCGCCAGACCCCCGGCTGCAAACCCTGCACCGGGGAGCACACCTTCGCCTGCTGAGGTGCCGGCATCTCGGCCTTCTCTGGGATTTGCCGTGGGCAAACGGGTGCAGGCAGTCACGTGCTGGTTTCCAGACACCCCGTCGTTAGCGCAGCTAAGGCGATAAGCCCCGTGAGAGGCTGGTGCGGCTGCGTGGTCCGCAACCAGAGCTGGCTCTCGCCTAACTGGCAAAGGGTGCAGGCCAGTTGAGTGCACATCAGTCTCCATCCATCTCCATGTGTGTGTGCACCTTGAGACGGATTATTAGCTTGTATAACAAAAGTCTTGTGCCAGAAAGAGAGAGGAGTCTGACCTTGGGACAGACGTACATAATGCATACAGTATGTTTTCTCTCCACATAAAGCAGGCTTAATAATTAAAGACAAAGGAGGAAATGGAAGTTTCCTGATGGATGGTAGTGGTGCAACAACATAGTAGTCTCAATCTGTCTTACTCTTGTCTGGCTTCCCTGAAAGGGCTGACAGAAGTCTGGAAGCGATTGAGAGCTAATGAGAACAGCAGCAAGCCTAATAGTTAAATGCAATTTTTCTGAGTAGGAACTAATCTGGTTTATATGAGCTGGATGCCCTTTGTGGTATAGCTGGCGTATGGAGCCACGGTCTTCCAGGCAGTGCTTTCACTTGTTTATTTTTCCCGTAGTTTTAATGGCCTTCCAAAAAAAGGGAAGCTGCCTCTTCATTCCCCCTTCTGCAATGCATTCAGTTTGCAAAGAAGGGTGGCCGTGTCAACTGTGCGAGGCGGCCCAGCTTATGGGGAGAGCTGGGATGGTTTCCTAGTCCTCTGTGGTAGGAGTTGGTGATGGAGGTGGGGAAGAGCGATGGACCCTTTGGTTAGTAAATAAGGGGAACAGCACATGCTCACATGCCTTGCCTCCAAAGGGATATGCAAGTTTTCCCACAGAGTCCAGACCACAGCTGGTTTTCTGGGAACCATCCCTGCTTTGTGGTGCAAACCCAATGCCACAATGCTAGGTCAAAAAGATTACTACTGTTTCTTCCTAGTGTAGTTAAACACTGTCAGATAGGAAGGAAGAGGCTTCCAGTGCAAATGATAGTTTACTGTAACTGTCCACTTTGCTTCCCTCTGTGAAGATGTTAGATACAGGATTTTATTGCACTGTGGAGCTTGTGCTATGTTATGGCATTGAAGTTTGCTTAGAGACTTTTAGAGAGGTTTGCTCAGAGAAGTTGAGGAGCATTTGCCTTCAGAATCATCACACATCACAGCTTATCCTGTTTGTTTGTATATTGTTTTATCCAATTACTTCTTCCTCAGCCTTACTTCTCTTATAACCTGAGATCATCATGGCTACAAACCACTACCATCTTCTTTTTTTTGCTTTATGTATTTATTCATGGCACATCTTCAAAGTCACAGAGGCAACCACCTCTTCCAGACTCAGCCTCATCTTACTGCTTTGCTATCAGCTGTTGCCGCAGCAGTTAGTTTAGTGGCTTGTGGTCTGTGCAGTTGGGGGTGCACAGCAGTCTGTGGGCAGATGAGGAAGAACAATAAAGAAGTGTAAAAACAAAGGATCTGTTCATGACAGCAGTTATTGCCTGGAGCTATACGGAAACTACCGAGTCCACCGTATGCCATATCTAAACCTCATGCAAATGTTGCTATTCAGGTGTGCAAAAGCTGTGAGCTGGCACAGTAACTGCACGGTTTCCTGCTGGTTCATTGTTTCACTGCATTGATGGGTGAATGGATGGATGGCAGTGTCATACGAGTGACGGGTGTCACTGCTGTGCACTGAAGTGAAGGGGAGGTGGAAGCAATCTTGGTTTTCATGCCTTTTGGGCTCATCTGCTGCTCGGGAGAGGCAGACCTGCTCTGGGGAGGAGGCAGAAGTCTGCGGAGCTGGGATGTGACAATCCACGATGTGGGAGGCTGCTCTGGGCTGTGACCATGGGTGCATGGGTGGAAGGAGACCTACTCAGCATGTGGGAAGGGATGGGGGGAGCCGCATGCAGGTGGGAGTTAGGTGGGCCGATGAGGAGGGGTGGTTTTGTGCTGAAAGGATTATGCTGGAGACGAGGAGTTCAGTGTCCATCCAGGCTGGGGTGCTGGCTCCCTGGGGAGGAATACCTCTGTCTGGATCCCCCCAAAACATGGTGCTGATCTCTGCTCTGTGTCAGTGGAGGTTTAAACGCTCAAATAGCCTCAATGCCTGGGGTGTTTGGGCCTTTGTGCTTCCGTTTCCTCTTCCAAAATGTCACTAAAGCTGTTTTCTCTCTCTAAGGTGTTAGGAATAGAGGTTAAGTGGTATGTGTGACGTGCTCAGACCCCATAATGATAAGATGGAGTCTTGATACCTGTAGGGAGGAAGGATGGTCATTGCTTTGCATCATTGCTGTACGTCACGCCGCGCTACTGTAATGAATCCATTTAGTCGTCTTCTGTAACCTCTAATTTTCTCCTGAGAAGTATTGTCAGGTATTTATTCAAGTCAAAATGTTTTGGTGTTTTTTTTTATTCAGTTCACAAGCACGGACTACATCCAAACTCTGAAATGCTGCAATCCCATCTATTCACTGTTACAACCACAATGTAACTAGTTATTTAGGTGAAATGTAGGGCCACTAGTTCGAGCAGACAATAGTGCCAATACAAGTGACTTAAAAAACACTGAACGTAACAGCAAGCCATGAACAATGCCTGTGGAAGTATGAGCTTCAGTGGATATACCAACTCAGTTTATTACACAACCATTTAAACCACCAAATCTTTCCCATTCCTTGTGCATTGCCGTTAATAATCATTTACTTCATTTAAAGAATAATTGATTTTTCATTGTCTGACAATGAAAACAACCTATGTGTTTCTGTTCCTTTTCTAATATGTATATTGCTGATGAAAATCAGCTGTGTTGTGTCCTTTGATGTCGGGGCTTTTGTTTCAAGTTAGTCCGTGATCTGAATTTGGTGTCTCTTTTTTTTTTTTTTGAAGTAGGCAAAATTATATTATAATAAAACAATGCTATGAACTCAACAAGTTTTCGACTTGAGTGGAGAAGTGGTTTAATTCTTGTGTGTGTATTGTTTTATCAGAAGAAAATCCTCTGTTTATCCTGAGAAGTGATTTTGCATGTTTGTTAAACACAGCCACATGAAGCTATGGATCCATCTACCGCCCTTGAATAGCTGCTTTGTTCCATTGCTAAAGCTGCTACTGTTTCTTCTGCCGTCCTCCTACCATTTTTCATGCCCTTGGTTTTCATTTGCAGCCGAATTCAGGGGACGATGGGGCCTCTCAGCTGGCTGGAGTTATGTGGGGCGATGGTTTGGAGATGTTCAAGCCTCACCCAAGCCTATGGAAAAGCTCTGAAGGCTGGGGAAGCTGCCATTGTGTTTGAGGCTTTTATGTGTTGCTGAACCGTGGAAAAAAAAAAAAAAAGTGCTGGAAAGCCTGTTTATAAAAGAAGAAGAAATTTGAAAATCCAAAATAAGAAACAAATTTTATTTGCCTCCCATTCTGTGCTGAGGCATTCCCCGTGGTATATTGTTATTTGCCTGACCTAAACCTTTCACTGTGCAAGTTAAATATCCTATGGCAATTTTACTCTTTTATTTTAAAGTGAATTCATCCGTATGTTTTTTGAAGGAGACACTTAAAGAAACTGTGAGCCAAGCATAATACAATTTTATAGGGAAATACAACATTTTAAATCCATCAAGTTGTCAGTGGGGCCTACTTGCAGCGGTTGGTTACGGGCCTGACAGAGAGAGCCATCGAAGCTTGTTCTCAAAAGAAATACATGCATAAGAAGCCCTCTCTAGATGAGGGGCCCGTTTGGCCTGGGTTGTGAGTAAGATCTAGCAGGGACTGTGGCCTCTAGCGCCTAAAGGGACGGTGGGTGCTGTGGTCTCGTGGGGGGCTGGAGGCCTGGCTGGCAGGCCAGGTCGGCCATGGCTGTGTGGCCTTGGGGTGGCTTTTCAGGTAGGGCAGGGTGCTCGCTTGCACTGCCTGAGCATCAGCCTGAGCCCCTCTAGCCCTCCATCAAAAAAAAAAAAAATCCTGTGAAGTGGGATTTAAGAAGGCAGTCTTGAGCTCCGGTGTTACAAAAGCCTGCTGCCAAGTTTAGCAGGTAAGGCAGAAGGATACTTCTAGACCTCCAAGGCTGCAGTGGCTAGCGATGTTTTGTTTCAAATTACAGTAGGTTAAGTGCAAAATTGTGAAGGGGAAAGGTCTGTTCACACTTCAGTACATCACGTAAAGGGAAAACCTTGACTGGAAGTGAAATCATCTGGATGGGACAGACATGAAACTTGCTGCATTTTATCCTATGCAAGGGTGGGAATCCAGCCGTAGTGAAGGCAAGGCCTTTAGGACATGCACAGCACTATTTTTCAGGAAAAGCGAGAGGGAGAAACTTCATCTCCCTGGCTCTCTGAATAAAAAAATGTTCACATCAATAAACAAATATTTTTTTTCCCAGGCAAAGAGTGCCTGGCTCTGTGAGAGACTATATGTGGAGAGCTAGCGATTCAGAGCCCCAGCACTTTCTGAAAAGCCATGAGCAAATATGGGCTTCATTTCTCAGTGGAATTGTTGTTGTGCATTCCCGCTGGGAAACCCAAGTGTGCTTCTGGCCCTCCTGGTCTGCTGGGACACACATCTGCTTTGGCAGGACCCTGCCTTGGCCAAGGGCGTTAGGCATTTGGGCTGTAATTTGGGGATCAAGTCACTGTTCTGCATGGTCTCTCCAGGTAAACCTCTCCCTGTTCAGCTGGTGTGACCTCAGCAAATTCCTTAAAATCTGAGCATCTTTATGGTGTTAGGAAGAGACTATATATAATATGTAAAGGGGGAATGGTGTGTATATGTGTGTATATATATATATTCTATGTATATATACATAGAATGTTTTGAAAAAATTCTGTGAGAAGGCAGCAGTCTATAATTAATTCCTTTTGATCTTCAGTAAGATAAAATGCAACTTGAAAGGAACTTGCTTGGTTCCAAAGAGGCCATTTACTCATTGATTTCATTAAAATCTTTATCATTTAGTAATGAGTTACTGGTGCTTAAAAAAAAAAAAAAAATTTCACAATTACCGGGCTATATGGTGAATGTTTTTGGAGCCTGAATTACTGTAATATACAGGAAGTGGCAATATGCTGAAGCTGGGCACTCATTAGTATGGTAAATATTTGAAAATAATGCTCTGGAAAAAACCTGCAAAGGTTCTGATCCAGCTCTGAATTTAAATGCTCCTAAACTGAAAATGTTTGGATTAAGACAGGGTGCAAAGTGATTTTCTTCTTTTCTTCTTCTTTCTCCCTCCCCACCCCATGCCCTGAACTGAATGTATTTCTAAAATTTTTTTTTTCCTCTTCTGCAAAAAGATGAAGTAAAAATTCCTCAGGTTTGATACGGGAAACAATTGCTACATAAAATACAGAAACAAAAACTATAGTGATGCTGGTTGGATCCCCTGTGAACTGGGAGCTCTGAGCAGGTGACCGTGAAAAGCAGCAGACCTGAGCATCCCCCACATGAGACTGTTGTCTGTTCACTGAGAAATGCAGCGCCCTCTCCTCACTCACTGCCTCCCTCCTGGGACCCGTGTCCCAAAGCATCCCTCCTCCAGAAATGTTTATGGGGGCTTTGGTGACTGTTATTGTAGGGGGGAATCACTTATTTCTCTGAGGTAATGACAGGCCTGTGGATTAAACCTCCTGGCACAGGGTCGGTGGCACGCAGGCATGGGCATCGCCTTTTGTTCTCCTCCTTCCCAGCTGTGTGGATGTAGCTGTTGGAGGCAGGGGCATCTGCTGATGCACCTTTACCACGGTGATGCTGCTGCTGTTATCGCGTTACTGTGATATTGCTTGTTTAGCAGCTCCCTAGGCAGTACGCTGGATGTCCCCCTGCAGTTTCAGGCCCCTTGCTTTCCCCACAATGTTGGTGAGGATACTGCTGTGGTGCACATCAGTGGCAGATCCATCAGTAAAAGCTGGGAGCTCTGTGTGCTGGTGTCCCTCGAGGCTGCTCATGCAGCAATGCAGAGGGCTCAGGTGGAGAACATATGCTATGCCAGGTATGACCGCAGTTTGTTTTGTTCCCTTTTTCTATCCAGAGTACAAGAAGAAGTATGGGGAGGAGCATGGCTCGTGCCAGGCGGGGATTGCGGGCTTCTTCACCGAGGTGAGCAGGGGCACATGCACGGAAGGGATGGGGTTGGTGAGCGGCTCTCCTGCCACATGCCCCAGGAGGGGAGGCCCGAGCGCGGCTTGGACAGTGGGCTGACTGCTGAGCTTGGTCCCTTCCTGCCAGCAAACACCCTCCTGCCTCACCCGGCCTCCCGGGTGCCTGCATCTTGCACAATGCCTGTCCAGTGTTTTGTATGTAGGTGTATGTGTCTCTCAAGGTCTGTGGGCAAGAATGAATGAATTGACTCTGGGAAACATCCTCAGGGAATATTTTTATTGTGTACATCTCAAAACATGCATAGAGATATTTGTGTCCAACGTTAACTCGTTACTTTAAGTGATGATGTAAAACAGTCCTCTCTCAATGGTTTTGTTTATGTATGTGTACATGTGGGTATATGTATCTATGTGAATATAAAAATATGCACATACATATACATACATAAGATAAACACTTTTTTTTTCGGTTCTGATTCAGTTCTTTATTTCAAAAAGATGGGAAAAAAAATAACATGGTAAAATATATGCTCCAGAGCTGTTCTAAATACCAGACCATATTCTTTCCTGGACTGAAGTCTATCAGCCATGTTTTAGTTATGTCAAGGATGAATTTGTTCCCTTATGTATGTATTGATATTTTTTTGTAATGTTTCAAGGTTGGGGGTTTTTTGTTTGTTTGTTTTTAAGGAAAAAAAACAAAGCTATTTCAATGTCAGGCTCCTTGTCACTGTCATGTCAAGTATATACTTGCTTCTAATTATATATGCGCTGGTCTGCAGAATTTATTGTCCAGGCTGATATAAGCAGAATACAGGTGTCCTCTCTGAAATGGCAGAACGTGATTTCCAAGTAAACTGTGATGGCAGGCAACTTTGCCACAGTGGCACTGTCTGATAACTGGATGTTCAGCCAGCAGCAGCTGTTTCCTGGCTTGTCTGCTCTCTCCAGCCTGTTTCTGTTCCCATGCTTTAAATCCTCCTTTGCTACCCTAGTTCAAACGATATCTTTGAACTTTCATTGCTGCAGCCCGATGGCAGCTCACTGAGCAGGAAACGCAGATAAATGGCTTTTTGGGTCAAACAGGCAATCCCCTACCGTATATTCAGCACTGCTGATGGTAGTCATTCCTGCTGGTAAATGATCCCTTGACCTCAAGGGCACAGCTCCTCCCAAGGAAAAAAGCTGTTGCCAAGCATGTGCTGCTCTTCGGTTGGGTTTGCAATCCTGTCCTTGTAGTCTTATTAGGAAAATCCCTTGTTTAACGTCTCCCCCCAACTGGAACTGCTCACTCAAAGGGATTCCAGGCATGGGAGTGTTTTCCCACAAGGATGGAGTTCGCCCATGGCCTTGCACTGAATGGAGATGTGAGGCAAAGCAGCTGTCCTTGTGTCTCCTCCAGGGATGGAGAACTTACCTGGTCTTAATACTTCCAAGGCTTCATTTGGTCCCTTGCTGAAGGTATTTAAAACCATATCCAGGAGTAAGGTTTCTCTCCAAGGATACTGAATGCTTTGGGGCAACATTTTCGCAATCTCTCTTGTGTGCAAATGTACCTTTGCTTTTGATTCAAAAGCATTATCCATGAGCATCTACCTTTGGATGCTGGATCAAACTTTGCCTGATTTCTAGTCTTTTAAAATCCTGAATCCTGCTGGGTGTCTGTAATGAACTATAGCCAGGTTGTCTCTTGAAGAGCAGAGTGTATCTGAGGACAGAGCAAGGCAAAATGTTCCAGCCATGACATAACACACACCCTGCTTGTTGAATGCATGACAGCTCTTTAGCTTCATAGCTGTAAAATCAAAATCCTTTGTGCTGTATCCTTCATGATTGGTTGGTATAGCATGTCAGCCAGCATTGAGGCACAGTCTGTAGCTGAATAGTAGGTCTGGATGGGCTGGGGCGCTTCTGTCACTTGGTGGAGGTCTTCAGGTCTTCTAGAAGATGATTGGGAAAGGCAGCAGGTGGAGAGAGATTTTTGTGAGGACTGTGTTAGCAGGGATAAGTTTGATGGTTAGTAAGGCTGAGGAAGGTCTTTTATTGAAGCGGCAGAACAGCTGAGCAGAAGTGGGTCATAAAAGGGAAGACTATGTGTCTAGGGTGTGTGCAGTGACCTCTGTGTTTGGGAAGAAGGATATTCTCTACATGCGCACAGAATGGAGATTTTTATAGATGGGCTTGTAATTGGTGTTTTAAGTTAATATCCTGTCCCTTCTCCATTACTGTGTAAAGCATGAATTTTTGTCCAGTTTTGATTATTTTTTTTTCCCCATCCTTTCCCCCACACCCTTCTGTTTTTCCTGTTGTAGGAGCTGGTCATCATGGGGGCACCAGGATCTTATTATTGGACAGGAACTGTGAAAGTACTGAATCTCACTGACAACACATATTACAAGCTGAACGATGATGCTGTGATAGCCAGGCGGTACACATACCTTGGTAAGCAGCTCTCTGGTGCTCACTGTGAGAATGGATTAGTCCAACAACATATTTCAAGGCTTTGACACTATAAAGTTGATACTGATTTTTTTTGGTGGTGTGGAGTATTTTTATGAAACGTGTGAAAGGAAGAATGTCTGAATTAAAGGGTTACCTCCCTGGAAAGGAATATAAGCAAAGAAGCAGCCAGAATATTCCATTTTTGTTTGCTTGTTTTAAAAAAAAACTTTGCTATAATTTTTTTGACTAATATAGAAAACACATTTTCACTGAAAAGCAGGTTGGATGGTAGTGGGCCTCCTACATTCCTGCTTTTGCCCTGTGACAGACAAATTATTTGTCATTAGTTAGGCTGTGTGTCTGCTTACACCTGTCTTTAAAATGGGTACAACACATAATTACAGAAGGTATATTGCAGATACAAATTTATTTCAACAGAAATAGCACCATGTAAGTGAGTCATTGGCAACAGGAGGAGGTTGTGAAAGGATTGGCTATAGGTTTGAGTACATCTTTAACTCAGTTGGTTTTACTTGCTCTAAAACCAGCTCTAAAACCAGCTAATGTCCCAAATAAACTTAATTTAAAGGCTTCCACCTAATCTCTGGTGCCTAAGACTGTTGAGACCTAGTCATTTCAAAGAGTCAGTAGTTTGATATTGTTGGACTAAAGATTCTCACTGACCTCTCTTTTTCCCCTTAACCTTTAGTCTTTAAAAAAACACCACTTGGAAGATGCTGCTTGGTGATAACTAAATGAGGAGTGTGTATATATACATATTTAAGGACATAAATAGGTTCTGCCACTGATAGGCCTGAATTATAGTGTTTACCGTGTAGACAAGAGTCTCATAATTTACAGCAGAAGAGCAAGGGAAATACAAGACAGCCTTAGAAGGAAAGCACTCTACTCTTCTTTAGTTATTATATATCATTTTAATATACCAAATAAGACTGAATCTTTGATCTCCTTCTTTCAAATACACTCTTTCTTTCTTTGATCTATCTTCCCATTTTTCTTCTTGCCTAAACAAAAATCTTTTTAAGCCATTAACTTCTCTGACCTCTTTGCCTACTGTCCTCTGCCTTCCCTGCCGACCAAAAAAGCACGTAATTTTCTAAGCCTTTCTGGGCAGTGATTTTAGCCAAAGGAGGATACTTCTGTCTGGTCGATGTGGGACTGTTGCTGTCTGATGTGATACGTTCTCTGCAATGATGTGGTTTCTTTGCTCTGTTTGTGTGTGTCTGTTCCTGTTTTACCACTTCCCTTTTTGGACTTGTGGTTACTGAACTGCTCCCCATACCTGCTTCGTGTGTCCCTTGCCAAAGTCCACACACACCTTCCTTCTCTCAGCTTTTGGAAGAGTACTGGAGGGCATACTGTTGTTTCCCACCTTCATGAGGTCTTGAGCTGAATATTGGTGCATCCCGGGCAGAACAGTTGCTGAACGCTAACAATGTGCAGCCCAAGAGGAGCGGTGAAACCCAATGAGCATGATCCAGCTGGCTGTCCCTGTTCCTCAGGCTCTTTCCTTCCGTAATTATTTATTTATTTCCTCTCTCCTCTCCCACCCCACTCCATCTCCTGCTCAGGATATGCTGTGACAGCAGGTCATTTTTCTCAGCCGACTGCCACGGACATTGTAGGAGGAGCTCCTCAGGATGGAGGCATCGGAAAGGTGCGGCTTTTTGTTAAACAATAACGTGGTCACATGCAATGGGGCAGAAAAAGTAATATCAATGCAGTTCCCACATGTCTGAGAAGCCAAGAGATTTTTGCCTATGGGGTAATTTTGGAGCACTGTGCAGGGGAGAGGTGAGGTAGTTTGAAGTCATCGAATTTTCTCCACCTCTTCCTCCTGGTGCCTCACATCCCTCCTCCCTCACTTTCCTCTGTCTCCCACCGCATCCTTAAAAGAGTTATTTTAACATGACACTGGCAACATTTATTTCACACCACTTCTGTTTAGGATTTGTAACATATAGATATCGCTTAAACCTTGCCTGGAAATGAAAAAAACTTGGAAAAGAGAATTTGTCTTTTTTTCTTCATACATTTGACAATGCTTCGCGTGTGGACTGTTTTGATATTTACTTCAAGGTAGCATCTCTAATAGCATGAAATGCCATTTACTAGGCGATTCTATGTCTCTTTTAAAACTTCTTAAGATGCTGATGTTTAATGGGTTAGAATCTGGGCTTCTGCCAGCTGTACTTAAAAATCTTGGTGACAGGGTCTTGAGAAGCAAAAAAAGAAAAAAAAATTGGTTTTCCTGTAGGCATACATGTGTTTGATGTCCTAAAGATGTAAGGAGGTGAACGGCTAGATGGAGATGGCTGGTGAGTTAGGTGTGCCTGCTTGTTCCAGTATCGAGTACCCAGTTGCTATCAGGAGCAGGGTGAGGGTGAGCGCTGTGACCCCTGTACACTTCTGAACCAAAGGTGGAGAAGTGGGAGTGGGGAGAGGCAGGGAAGGGTTGTAAAGGATCTGCTTTTGCCCCTCTTTATTCAAAATCTGGTCTTTTCAGGGTCTGCTGCCACCATGTGCTTGAGCAGAGGTGTCCTGCAGCCCCCTTCCATCTTCCTCCCTGTGGGTCTCCTGCTACAACATCAGTTGTAGATGAGTTGTAACAATGAGGAGTGACATCTCCATTACCAGCAACACTGTCCCTTGACTTAAGCAGATTATTTCCCGCAGTAACAATGTCCCGGGGGTAGCAGTGCAAATGAGGAAAATGGAATAAAAGTAGAGGATGAATTTGGTACATATACCTGATCTGGTGTGACTGGGACGTATGGTGTATAGTAGCAGCGCAGTTGCTACCAAGAAGACGTATATGGGAAATTACATAGTTTCCTTATCCCAGGTACTCTGTTACAGCTGCACCAATGCACCTTCCTTCCAACCTGTTTTCTCTGTGGAACAGATTTAATTTCTGTAAAAGGAGGGAGGAGAAAACAGCTGCTAACATGAGATCCATGAGAAAGCAGCTGGCCCTGTAGTTTAAAGACTCTTGCTCTAGTTGCAAAAGCTCTCGTTATTCTCCCTTGGCATGGCACGTAGGTAGCAGGAATGCATGGCAAAGGGGCGGTAAGAGGTGTTGAGTACAGAACATTATGCTGAGCAGTCCTGTTGCACTTTCCACACTCTCTAATAAGCTAATCCTTTCCACTTCCCTGATAGAAAGTGATTAGCATTGTCACACGCTTTTCACTGAAGGTAAAGCCAAGACACTTAATGAGACTGAGTCATTTCTCCACAGTCAGCAGGAGTGTCATCAGTAAGTGGGTTTGGAGTCGTGACACCTGGCAACGTGCTCTCACTGCTAAATGTGCCACTGCAAGACCTGGGGAGTTCTTTGTATCTAGAGCAATTCTCCACAGTAAATCTGTGCTGTGTTCTCAGCTGAAAACAGCTTTGAACTCTGTCTCAACACCTATTAATAACTCGCCACATATTCAACTATGTCAAGTGCTTGGCTCCGCCACGTGGCCTTGGAAGTAAGGGATCCTCTGTCCTGTAAACTGCGTGAGCACCTGCTAGGAGGGAGCCTGACAAACGCTGGAGGAGTCTCAAATGCTGACTGAGCCAGCCTTTCTGTTGAAGAGAATCTCTTTCTACAAGCCATGTGTTTTAGGTCTTAAATTTTGGTACAAGATCTGTTACTGAATTTACATCAATACTATTAACCCCAAGAGTTCTTGGTAGAACAGTTTCTCCTGTGGAAATGAGCAATGAGTGGACTGTGTTTGAATAGTTTTCTGATTTACAGATTGTTTCAGATAGAGATGGCGCAAATGCCTTGGGTGGTCCGACTGGGATTTCTACTCTGACCTTTGCTAAAGCATCGTGAAGTTTGCAGTGCAGTACGTGCAGGCACACGTCCCTGAGAAGGGAAGGCTGGATAAGGGAAGGGGAGCAGGGTTATGCCTTCTCAGCCTTTTGCCCTGCTCATTTCCAGGCAGTCTCCAGATGCCACTTGTTTAAGAGTTGGAAAGTTCCTTTACTAGGTGCTTTTAAATACTCACTTGTGCACATACACACATGCGCACCAGAAAAGTAGGCGGCAAGATATTATTCAGGCATTTCTCATGATAAGAGGCCTGTGATTTATCATGGGGAACTCTATGTTTTGTCTTTTAAAAGAAGACTGAGCAATAAAGGGGTCATGAAATTGCATCTTGGCAATAGCCATGGCCGTAATCGTGATTTAGATATTATTTGGAAAGCACTAATGCTGTACCATTATGTGCTTCATAATTAGTATTGGTTAACTTTTTTCTTTTTTCACTTTTCAGGTTTATATTTTCCGAACAGATAGACGATCAGGCTCTCTAATAAAGATTTTTCAGGCTTCAGGAAAAAAGGTGAGCTTTTATGTACATGTGTTTTCTTTTAAGCGGTAGAGAAGGGGGAAATAATAGCAGAGTCATCTCAAAGCATCATTTTCATTCCACTGCTTCATGAGTAGTCAAGCAAATTCTGTTTCTTACCATTCTCCCAGAAGAGCTAAACCTATTGTACAGACCAGCCGTATGCCCTTTCTCCTGTAGCGGTCATGACTGCAATGTCTGCTCAATGCCTATGTGACTGAAATTAAAGGTCTTGCTGAAAGTTGTACTAGTGGTTCTCTTTAGCCTTACACAAACGTAGCAGCAGCTTCTGCTGTTGCCTTCTGAGATGTGGGACATGGGGTGCCAGGTGAGCCTAGACACAGAGATTTCCTCTTAGTAGATGTTACTGGGAGCTGTAGGTAGCCTGGAGCTTAGCTTAATACACAAAGCCCCAATCTGTTTTTCTGTGTCTTGCTGTGACGGGGGGATATTGGAGTTATGCCGTTTTGTGGAGGAGCAGCTTCATTGCCTCAAGAGATGATGATTCTCTCTTCCAGCTATGAATCAGTCCTGCCTTTTGCTCTTAGGACTGCTGTCTGAGAGCTGTCCCCCCTCAAATTTAGTGAATGCTGGTGAGATCCAGCTCCCCGCGCCCCCCCCCCCGTGCGATGTTGTGTTTGAGTAGAGAACAGCTTGTGTTCTTCACTGGGGGCTTGCTGGAGATCTGTCACAGGGAAAGCAAAGTGGACAGTGTGTCTAACTATAGCTAACAACAAAAAAGATGTCTTCTTTGGGAATAACGCAGTGAGGAAACGATACCCCTTACCTGGGGTTGCCTGTGTTCTCCTGGAAGGTGAGGAAATACAGAAGGAAAAGGTTACTGGTGGCTTCTGGCTCTAGGAAGACCTTCCACCCTCAGAAGGATCTAAAGTGTTTGACTGTATCATCAAGTTCGGAGTGTTAGCATGTTTTGGGTTTTTTTTCCCCAACAAAACACAGTTGCGGTCTTTAAAAACATGCCTCGAATAGGGGAAAACTGCAAGGATGTGTAGGTGGATGGTGTGACTTGCATTTTAGGGCCTCTCCAAAATTTGTTTTTCTCTGCACTAGCAGAATTGCAGACATCTTGAAAGGAAAAGACCTCCCAGTTCATCCAGGGCATCTCCTGTGTTTGATTGCTTCCTGTTCATTTCTTTCCCTGTTGACTTTTAAATGTCCCTAAGGATGTGCTCCTGGAGAACTATTCCTCAGCCTAATAAACAGAGCTATCAGGAAGTTTTCAGGTCTCAGGCAAAAACTTTCCTTTTTCAATTTAATTGCATTATTCTTATATGTAACTTAACTAATCAAGTATTTACATCCTTCAAGTACTTCTAGGCTGTCATCTCCTCCTTCCCCATTAGCATCTGTCTTCTACAGATTCTCTAAAATCCAAATGAGGATTTTATTTTAAAGAGAAGGCTGTCCTAAATCACCCTTTCTTTGTTTTGTGATTGAAATATAGCCAGATGTGCTCAAAAATGAGCACTGCCTGGAAATGAGCTCTCACAAAATGCTGTGTCCTTCCCAGTGGTGTGCAAGTTCATGGCTCTGACATTCTTGTTAGACAGACATTAAAAGCAGGCCAGTTTCTTCCTTCCCTTTTTTATTGCTGGAGGCTGAACTAGGAAATCAAATGCAGACAAGAAAAAAGAAAATGCAGTGCCTTGCTAGAAATGTTAAGTGTACAAACTTCAGGTTCTCACAGCACCATGAACTCACCCACGCTGCAGACGTACCATGTTGCAGTTAAGTAAATAATAGCCTTTCCCTGAAAACTGCCTGAATACATAGTGAAATGCTTTTCATAACTTCTGCTTCTTACCCATGAGAAATTAGTTTTAAAACCTTAGTGAATTAAAAAAAATAAACAAATAAAAAATCCACAAGGGAACTTAAGCTACAAAATAACTGGAATCAAATTATGTTTGAGGTCTGACCTTAAACCCACACAAACACAAAAATCTGAATTACAAACTGAAACTCTATCCTTAACTCACCCCACTATATATATTTAGCAGCTTTTAAATCTTATGGACTGCATAGACTAGAGTTGCTGCTGCCCATCTCCTAGCATGCCCAGTAGCTCTGGCTTGCGCATCTAAACTTATCAGGCGTGGAAGGCAGTGGGTTGGAGATCCGCAATGAGGAATGTAAAAGCGTGCAAGAAATGTGACTCATTCTTTTTAACCTAAATAATTATTTCTGTAACCTCAATTTTCCCTACTATGTAAACAGCTCTCTATTTCAAATAAGAAGTGGTATCTTTCCAGTTTTCCTGTGGAAGTTGCTTTTAGTTTTGAGACTATGGTTTGTAGTTGGTCTCAAAGAGTATGCCTTGTGGTACCTTAGCAGAAGTGGATGAAATAAGGGTGGAACATCGCTCTTGCTTTTGGTTTCCTTTTTGTGTTTAAATGCATTTTGAAATTCATGATGTGGGTGCCGGTTGGGAAATTGTTAGCATTTAATGTTAACCCATATTAAAAATTATGTAATGAAATGAATGTATTTCTTAAATTTCAGCAATTAAGTTTTATCAAGCAATAATAACTGGAGATTGAAAGTGGCTTAGGTTTTTTGTGTATCAACTGAAAAGCTTTCATTGAAGGTCGTCTTTCTGTGTCAACTCACCTGCCTGTGCCTGAGAGGAAAGGCTATGATCAAAACCCACAACCAGTACTGCTATTTGAAGGTGACTGATACAAATAGATACAAATAGAGCAGTGTAAGATAGTCCACAATCAAGAGGTAATCTTAGATGCCTCTTTTCACGGATACCCTACCCCTTGCCTATTTTTCTTTCTTTTCTTTATTTCTTTAAGGTATCCCCAGAAGATCTGTGGTACCCAACTTCAAGTCTGTTTAGGAAGTCTGGCAGTGGGCATGAATAATCACTAGCCAGGTCTTGGTTTGGGAAGCTTATTTCACCCCTTCCTGGTTTTAAGCATTTGACAAGTGAAAGCTAGTCTAAGAAAGCTCTTTAAGTATCTCACTTAATCATGTCCCAGGGTATCAATTTTATTCTGTTGGTAAAACATCCAAGCTGATGCACTGTTATAGTAAGGTGTTTAACTCCTGCAAGAATTATCCCCTAAACTTTCTCTGTAGGAGTGCTTGTGAGTGATAAAGCAGCAAGTCATCATTTGAAATTAAGAAACGCCTAAATGATTTCCTCCTGTGTGTGGGCAGATACTGAATGCTTTGTTGTGACTCGGCTTGGTTACAGATGGGCTCTTACTTTGGCTCCTCCTTATGTGCAGTTGATCTGAACTCTGATGGGTTGTCAGACCTGCTGGTCGGAGCACCTATGTTTTCTGAGATCAGAGATGAAGGTCAAGTCACAGTCTATATCAACAGAGGAAACGTGAGTATGTACAGGAGATGACTTGGTAAGGGATGAGGGTGTGGGTCCGGGCAGGGTAATGCTAAAGTCATTCCAGCACTGCATGGTGAAACTCGATGTCTCAAATAGTGGGGGTCTGGATGTCTCTAGCAGAGCATGAAGTCATGGAAAACTCATCTGGTATCATGGTTTCCCAGACACCAGCCCACATTCATCACAGAGCTGTGAATCTTTCAAGGAGGTCTGGGAAAGTTTCTGGTTTTATGTTGAAATTTGGTGATACTTGTGGCTTTACATGAATTTGATGCCAAAACCAAGTAAGAGTCAGCAGCTTTGACTGAATTTCCTTTGTGTTTTGGGTGGTCACTAGGACCTACAAATGAGAACACAAATGTCTGGGGATTTAGGACACCTTGTGAAGAGAAACCAGAGATTGAATTCATGTTGTCTTTACATTATGCCCCATATGCAGACTTTAGGGGAAGTTCTTATCAGCTGGTAGCAGTGGATTTCACATGACCCAACAGCAGTCTTGGAAACATTTGAACTTTCTTGCATCGGCAAAACAAGATCATTCTTAAGTTGTATTTATAGGAAAACAATGGTTGTTTATGTATTATTAAATATTTACTCTTCAGGTCCCAAACCTGCTGTCTCAAAGGATGAGTTGTTAAGGACTAAAATGAAATTGGTTTGCTTCATCAGTATTTTGTGAACTTTAATGTATGGAGTTTGTTTATGCTAGACTTAACATTCACCACAAGTCCCATAGGCAGCATTTGGGAGACTTCAGAATTACTTCTCGTGTAATTTTATTTTCTATTATCACTCCTCCTTTAAATGAGCTTTTTCAGTTTGATCCACAGGCTGTCCTACTTCTTGCTGCTGGGTCCTCAGGATAGGGTCCAAAATGCCAAGCAGATAATAGCCAACATTACCTGCTCACAGTGAGAGTGTGCATGACTTAATTTTTATCTTTTATAAAATAGTCAAGAAACTAGTAGGAGTTTCTTATACTCCTGCAGCAAGAATTACTTGCAGGAGCAATGGCTTGCAGGATTGTGGGTTTTATTTTGGGGTTTGGACATTTTAAACTCTGTTTCATTCTGGAAGCACCATTGCTTAAGAGGTCATTGCAGCAGATCAGAGGAAACTGCATTATAATACCAGCGTGCATAGTGATGCTAGATTTCATACGCTTATATTTTGCCCATTCCTGTGAGGACTGCAAAGAAATGAGTCACACATACAGGCCTGCCTGTCTCCTCTCTTGTGTTTCAATTTCATTATGTGGGATTTTCTTAAAGTCAGCAACTCCCCGCAGCCAAGAAAAAGATTTTATTACATGTTCCAGAGGGCAGTTTACTCTCATTCACAAAGGAAGCAAAACCAAAACAAAACAACCCTTGAGGTGGGTACACAGTTGGATTGCGTAACTAAATTTTGTTTTCTTGTGGAAATGTTCCTTTCCCCTTGAGGGAAGACTGCAAGAAACTGAAGCTTATGTATCTGACCAGAAAGTGGGTGGGCAAGAAATACCAGATCCATATAAGGCTTCTCATGGCATAGGAGTACAAAGCTACTTTATTCTGAACTTTCCTCTGTCTCTTTATTGCATTAAGTCTCTTTCCTTATTCTTCATTTCAGAAGGCTTTTTGGGGACTTTGCTTTAATCCTTCTGTCCAATACTTAAAAAGTTTTCAAATCCAATTGCCCAAATGTTCTTTGCTTAGGGGAAAATTCTCCTTAACTTGCTGGGGTTTAGCTGAATAAGCCTGGACTGAGGATTTCACTCCTCGGTTGTAATCTGCCCGTATAGCCAGCTCTGGGCTGTTAGATTTCAGGCATCTGGAAACCTTCATGAGCTCACCAAGCCTTGTGACTGCATTTAGTTACATCACTGAGTTATCGTTTAGTTAATTGAGCATTTTAGTTATATCACTCAACGTGCTTCTTTTTTCCCCCTTGAAACTAAGAGGCAGAAGATGGTTAAAAAACCCAAATAAATTAGATTTTTGGTACCCAGGTGATCCGTGTGCAGTGAGGGTGTGAGAGTCAGACTGCAGCCCTGCCCCAGGTGCTTCCCACAGCACATGGGCAGCTCCCATGGGGAGGGCTTGCCTTGTCCAGGGCTTGCACCGTTTCCCTGACCCTGTTTTATTTCCTGCTTGCTAGGGAGTGCTGGAAGAGCAGCTTGTCCTGGACGGTGACGGTGCCTACAATGCGCACTTTGGGGAGAGCATGGCTGCCCTTGGTGACATCGATGACGATGGCTTCCCAGGTCGGTGCGATTTCCTCCTGGGCTGTTTCTCTGGAAATGCCAGCGGGGCTGACAGCACTGCTGTTCTCCTCCCATAGCTGAG
Organism: Theristicus caerulescens; assembly: GCA_020745775.1. Classification (NCBI taxonomy): domain Eukaryota; kingdom Metazoa; phylum Chordata; class Aves; order Pelecaniformes; family Threskiornithidae; genus Theristicus; species Theristicus caerulescens. The sequence continues at coordinate 55,517,687 of CM036558.1, read as the reverse complement.
TGCCGCGTGGCATCTATTGCTCCTCCGGACCTGACCAGCACCTGGGCTCACACTAAGGATAAATGTGCTTGCATAGGATTTGTCTGCTAAAGCCTTCTGTAGCTCATTGTCCTTGATGTGGGTTTAGTCGGTGTCCACGCAACTCGCACCCCAGTCTCATTGACATTGCTTTGCTTTCCTTGCTGTTGCATTTTCTTCTTCCCTGCATGGTTTATAAAAGGCTTTAGATACCCACACCCCGAACAAAGCAGAAACCTATGTCTGACTTCTGTCCTCTTTCCCAATTCCTTATATCTTCAAGCCTTTCCAGTTTTGTTGACATAATCATGTTTCTTATCATGAAGTGTAATTAAGAAGTAGCTTCTTACCCCTGATAGGATGTACTCTATTAATAATTTCTCTCCTTTGCTTTATTCTACCCCTGCTCCTTTTGTGGGCCACTCAGTGTGAGGCCCTATGCTGTGATAGCAATAGGTGAGAGCGAAGTGTTGATGCTGGCACCTTTTCTGCCCTGATTTCTGGCAGCGCAGATTAAGGACTCCTAAACAAAGGCCGACTTACTTGGTGTGTGCCTGGATTTATTTCTTCCAGGCCACTCAGGGGGCGGTATCCCATAAGCCTAACCCAACCTCATTGCAGGTTGCCCTCCCAAATGGTGGGCATGCTCTTCCTCTGCACTTGGACATGTATTTGTGTGTTATTGCTGCTGCTTGTGGGTCAGGTGTGGTGACGGAGAGGCTGCAGAGTGAGTTGTATCAGTCCATGGGTATGAAGCCATTGGGAAGAGTTTAATTTTAGCAGCTGTGTAGTCACTAGATCCAACTAGGAGAGGAGAATGGGAGGTGGGATCACTCTGCAGGAGTTTGCAGTTAAATTGGATCACATATAATTTGAAAGTGCACCTTCAGCAGTGTTTTTTTCTTCCTGCCCATCCATTTAATATACCCAGTCTCATTTTGGAGCCTTGCATTTTCAAGCAACCTTAACGTAGTGCTACAATAAATGTTTTGCCAATGCTGTCTTCGTTCACAAAGCTGATGTTCCCCTGGGTTGGAGATTTTGATATGGAAGGATTCTAAATTAACTTTCTGAACATGGCTGCTGGTTAATAAACACACATTTTCCTAACAAGCACATGTCTTTAATTAGGCACAACATAGCCACATGCATGTACAAATTCATATACATTTGTGTATTTTTTTAAGTTTATCTTAACATGAGCTCTTGATGAAATCAAACAAATTCCTTCTAGCCAGGTTCACAGGAGCTGCTGACCATCTTTGTCATGGGGAGCTATTTTCCTATGGATAGCTGGCTTCTAAAATTGGGAAAAAGTTGGATTAATGGAATGGATTGTGAAATGTTTATAATCTGTACCATTTTACAGATGTTGCCATTGGAGCGCCTAAGGAGGATAACTACATAGGAGCAGTGTACATTTACCATGGGGACGCCAGTGGTATTGTACCTCAGTACTCTATGGTATGTGACACTACCATTTATGATACCTCTCTGAAGTCACTTTCCCAGGGCCTGCAGAAATAAACCATGCTTAGGGGTCCCTTTATAGGTAGCCTCATCATAGCTCTACATTCTTTTTTCAGTCCTGGTTTGAAGATGGCTTCTCCCAAATTTGTCCATATCTATGCTGTAGGGTAAAATTATGTTAGTCAGGAGATGTTTTTCACTGTATTTTGTTACAGTTATCAGCTGTAGCTTCCTTCTTGAAGCAAACGAACTCTTGGGGTTTGAATGTCAGTTTTTAGAGACAGTACTGCTGCAGAGGAGAAATGAAAACGCTGGAGAGGTTGAGCACACAAATTATGGAGAGAGCAGTGGGGAGTTGGGAGGTTGCACTTTCTTCCTGCAGAAGGAGGCTTAATGAGAAGGGAGAGGTACTAAGTTTTCTTTTGTGCCCTGCAGAAGCCTCTTTGCCCATGTTGTTGGCCCTCTCCCTGCAATGGACAATATATCACAAGGCTGTTCTTGGGTGCCATTCCCCTGACCATTATTATGAAGTAAAATCTTGGCCGGTGTATGCTATAGCATCTTGTGCAGAGGTGACAGTGCAATTTAGCTACTGTAGCCAGGCAGTAGAGAAGATAAATTTATGCTCATGCTGCCCCACATGTGTCCCCTAGTCTCTGTCTAGCACATTTCTTTTTTCAGAGAGCCTGAATCTTCCCTCCCTCCGTGTGTTTCAAGTTCCGGTTGTTTTGTTTTGTTGCTGGGTGGGATCCTTCACAGTAAATCAGTTTAAGCAGAATTAATGAGTTTAGCGGTTATATTGGAGACTCTTCTAACAGACCACAGAAGTTTAGTCCTCCTTCCTTTTACCATGTATGTGCCATGCGCTGCTTTTTAGAAAAAAGGAAATTAAATGACTCTTTATGGATACTTCTAAAATGCACTAATGTGTGGCATGTGGAGGATTCTGGCCATTTCTTGCTGAGAGCCACTGGTTGGGAGGTTTTTCTCTGGCTGTTGAAAAGCCTTGAGCTTTCCAGCTCTGCTGAAAAGGATCAGATTTTTTTTTTTTTATCATTCATGGGAAAATTTAACATTTTTGAAAGAGGCCGGGTCAGCAGGGTGGGAAGCGAAGTATCCTGCTTGTGATCTCTCCTTCCCCACCAGAGCAAGGCCAGCAGACATGGCACGTGCCTCTCCGCTTGGTCAGTGGGACAAAGCCCAGCTCAAGAGGGTGGCAGGGTGCCGTGGTTGTTGACTCTTGATACCATTCCTATTGTTGTCCCGTGTCCTGAGGCAGCTGAGGGGGCACCACTTACAGGCAGTGTCTGCTGCAGGGCACCAGGCACACCACCAGTTCATCTCCCACATGCAACCAAAAACCAAAACCAAAAAAGTTGTGTACAACTTCAGCTCTTTACCTACCTGCCCTGGATTTGAACCCAGAAGTGAAAGACTTTTTGTATCTTATTACTATACCCCTGAGCCATCTTAGTGCCCTGGATTTCCTTTTTTAAATAAGCTGAGAGAGGTGGAGGGGGGGCCTGCAGGGTGTATGTTTTCACCCTTTTCATTTTGTTAGCTTCACCCCCGCTCCGTTCTTCATTTAAATTGCTGATCAATGTTGTTCCCTCATGTCCCTTCAGCAGCTTAATTGGCTTTGTGACCTGCTGTTTTCATTCATGGCACTTAAAAGCAGAACAGCATTATACCTCTGCCTTCTAGGCTGTAATA